>NKCI01000093.1:0-153722 GCA_003946985.1 Fusarium duplospermum | reverse complement strand
TCTAAGGATTCTAATATAAATCTCCTTAATTTATTAAATAATATATAAAACTTTGAAAGTATAGCCTCGTTTTATCCTAAATTTATTTAATTATTTAACTATTTTCTCTTAACCCTCTTCTAAATGGATACTCCAAACTATACCTACGGAGTACAAGTGCGAATAGTGTGGATCAGGCCAACCATCTCCCACTCACCCACTCACCTCTCTTCAAAAACACACCCCCCTTGAGCGATGAGAACCACGGCCATGTCATCTTTCGTTACTGTACCGTCCCCTGCATACCTACTTCATGAGGAACCCGTTCGAGCCTGATGACAGGAGACTTCGCTGCCGCGGTCCTACAGGCCTGCCCCCCAATCGGAAGTTTTTCGCCCACTTCTTTCCTTTCATAGGGTGATGGCGCTGGTGAGAAACCCTTGAGACGAGCTCCCCCTAAGGAAGATGTCGAATCTGACGACCCGAAGGCATGGATCATCACTGGTGATATCCAACCAGGCGGCACCCCACGAACGCAACTTTAACAATTCCTTTGTATATTCTCTACAACATGTGTAGTCATTTTAGGAAAAGACCTACTAAAAAGAATCCTAATCTCATCCTATATCATATCATAACTTCAAGCAAAGTTAGGGAGGAAATACTACAATATTAACATAAAGTGGGTCTCTATCTCATCATAATTGTTTCTCATCTCCAACGTCGCTACCGCTCGCTTTCTTCATCAACCCGATCGATTTTCCAGAGGGCAGTTGATCATACAGTGAGGTAGCTAAGGCAGCCGGCAGGGTTCTCTTCAATCCCCTGAACAAAAATGGTAACCTCCATCCATCCATTCCCAGATGCCCTTCTTCTGGGCATCCAGGCCTCCGGCAACGTTAAGTATTGACGGAAGAAATAATCGCACCCGAATTCCAGCGCCTAGCACCTTCATGGCGACTATGGCTGCTTACCAGTATGTAAGACTTCCCGGGCCCCTGTAGCAATCATGTCCGACCAAGAAAAAGCAACCATCCTCTGCTCCACCCTCACGCATCAGTGTCTCTTCGCAATCACTGCTCCCCTTCCTGTCCATCAGCGTTTCCATCATGCTTCTCCTAAGCCACAGGATCCAGCTCGTCCAGTATCCGGTCCAGTATCTCCAACAGGGATTCCTGCTGCTTGAAGACTCGAGATTCCATAAAGGAAGCGAACTTTTGGCCGAAGATGTCCCAAGCTCCGCGTGGTATGTCGATCAGGCGCGCCAGTATATCAACATCGTCGCGGAGAGAAGGTAGGCTTTGTAGGAACCCATCTGAGAGGGGTCCTTTCTGCCAGGCAACTCCCAAGTCTTGAGCTGTCGTCACTCGGCTGTCAATCGTTCCGGTGGCAACCAGAATCAGCTCAAAGGCGATACCCTGCTGTTGTATGACAGAGTGTGAGCTAGGGTTCTCTTTGAGGATCTTGTTAGTCGCCGTCATATCCAGCAGGAGCGGACGGATAGGCTCAACTGCCCGTCTAACTTCCTCAGTGGTTGGATGGCTCCCATATGGCAATAGCTCTGTCAAGGCAGCCTATGCCTTGGCATAAACTCCCATGGTACTCATCACAAGTCGCAACTCTGCGCATTGATTGGTGGTAAGTCGAGGGATAATGGGCGCCGGCGTGGGTGGCGGGTAAGGGGGGAAGTTGGGTGGCGGAGTTGGATGTCGGGGAGTTGGATGTCGGGGAGTTGGAGGAAAGGTCCCTCACTGGTCACCGGCTGAGCCTGTTTCAGTACCATAGGAATGGTACCCTTCTCAACGGCCTCAACGATCTCATTGTTCATTCCCTCCCAGATGAGCAAGCCGGTCTCAGGCGAAAAGTTAAGGGACTCTAGCGGGATGTCCAAAGATTGGGCCAGGCGCAATCTCATTCGGTTTCTCTCTGCGAGGGCGCGTATGAAGGGCTTGAGCGGAGCCGGAACAAAGAGAGGCTGAAGAACTTCGGCAAGGGGAACATCGCGACCGAACTCGGAGGAGGTGTCGACGTGGCGGCAGCTGAGCCATTTGAGCGGGTTGCCTTGTGTTTTACTCTGATGGCTGGTGTTCCCGTTCTTTGAGTAGGTGGGATGTAAGATGATAGGTTGGCTGGGTAAAGAGAGCGAGAGCTGCCAATACCAACACCACCCCACCAGTGGCTTGGCGCTCCATCAACGGGGCCGCCGCCCTACCGCCCTACCGCCCTCCCGCCCCACTATGCCCCTCAATGGATTTCTCAAAATCAAGGAACGAAGCGAGCCGCTCAAATGATGAGCCGATGTTGGTCAAGGAGATTTGGACCATGTCGAGATTTAACCTCTAGAGTTGTTCCCGGGATGGATTACATCTAATCGTTTGTTGCATCTTCGTTGGATAGCGTGTGCTTAATTCGACCTCGAGTGGGGTAGATGGGTCTAAGCAACGAGGTCGCGAACCATCTAAGATCGACTTCCCTGAAGTCATGAACCGCAACGTGAGACCTCGCGCAGAGCCCTTTTTGTTTGACGCACCCAGCAGCGAGGTCTATCCTCGAGCCCAGAAAGTTTGTGCGGCGATTCCGGATGCACAGCCCTGCCTCACATCTATTGATCGCCTTATCACTTTGAATCTCCCTTGCACTATGGATCTCGATTTTCAATATGCCGTCGACATCCCAACTCCCCACCCCCTCTTCCCGACATGTCGACAACGGTTTGTAGACAAAATCCATGCAGAGAGTTGGGGCATAACGCCATGGCCCGCCTAGGAGTGTGATGTTAAAGCTGCAGTTTCATGCCTGGATGAAGAGGTGCCCAAGTTGGAGTTTGCTTTCGATGTGAGATTTGATACAAGCGGGAATAACGAAATTCCGACCGACGACGCATTGAACCGCACCCCAGCAAACAATACAACATAGCCATGACGATTACCGCTCAACCATCATAGACCCTTCTCATAATGAACAATAAACCGGCGCAGGTGAAGAAGGCCAAGGCGCCTGCCAAGCGCAACTCGGAGGCGCGTCGGGAGCAGAACCGCATCGCGAGTCGGAACTACCGTAGGCCACTCCTAATGATACCCGGAACTTGCTGACGCCATCATGGCAGGGGAGAAGCGGAAGCAGAAACTCGCGCTACTAAACGAAATCCTGGAGCCAAGTGTTTCTGAGCTGGCGAATGTTGTTGAGCCTGCGGGCCAGGGTGGTTCTGATGATGCCACCATTCCTCAGATGACCTCTAATGCAACAGTGGTTGACCCTATCGCGTCGATAGACACATCTGCTGTCGGTCAAGATGCTTTCACCGAGTCACTGTTCCCAAACGACACATGGGGTGATCTCGCCACATCTAATACCCTAGCATCGGATGTCCCCTTTGCTCAGCCGTTCCCAAACTCATTACCATTCCCATTCAACCCCGTGGAAGACCCCTTTGCGCCTATGGGAGTGAACCTCTGGGCAACCAACAGCTTCAGACCACAACAACTGATACAATTCTCGGGAGACTATTTGAACACAGGCACAGTTCAAGAGATATCTGAAGACAGTCCAGAATCCACCGACCAAGAAGGAGAACCAGGATCTCATGCACCAACTACCCAAGACGACAGCGCCTTGAAAAACATCCTTAACGGTGTTGGAACACTTACCCTCAGTCAAAAGCGCTCTCTGCTCCGCCATCTCCAAAAAGAAACCCAAGAAACACCCTCCAAGCCTCCTCGAATGTGGCCGCCGACGCACGCCCAGATGGAGTCCCTCAACAAATTCACAAAGGCCCTCTACAACGCCGCCAACGCAGGCCCAACCCCGCTACCGGCACAGTACATTGTCGAGGCGGGTCTCTTTGGTGCGATATATGCCAACTGCTACGCCCTCGGCATGGGCGGAATCGAGGAGATCCTCTATGAGGAGGGATGCAGCATCTTTTCTGTTACGGCGGACGAGGGACATGCGCCGTCACAACTTCCACTCGTGAGGACAAGGTTCCGTAACGTGACGCCGGATCTCCGACCAACTGATTTACAACTCACGTTTGGTCATCATCCCTATGTCGTATGTCTTGCCGTCCATCCATTGCATGATGACTACGTACTGACAGCTATAGGACGTCATCCCCTTCAGATCCTTCCGAGACAACATCATCAAGGCACTACTCCATGACCCACCCCTAATTGACGAAAACATGCTGTGCCACGACCTTCTAGCTGGCGGCTTCACCTGCTGGGGCTCCAGACGCAACCCCCTGGGCATGAACGCCGGTGTGCCCTGGGACGCCCGGAGCTGGGAGCCTAGCATCTGGTTCCTCCTCAAATACCGCCAGCTAACAGGCGGGTGGGATGACGAGATGTGGAAGAGCGCTCGTTGGTGGCATAGTGTTCGGGGAGAGAGGATCCAGATGGCACAGACCATGAGTATGATGGATAACGGAGCTTGTGGAGGAGACTTGAGGTGGTAGTGGGTGAAGAGACTACATTGCTAAATGAAACAATTAGAAGAGATTTTATCTAAGCTTGGATGATCCTTTCTGATTCTAAGACTCATATTATATAATTACATATCAAAATACTCTGTAGATGGACTACGAGTTATCCTAAGTGGTAGACAAAGACGCCAAACACACCACCTCAAAAAAGATCCTGGGCACACTCCGTCTATGTAGGAAAGGAAGGGAACTAAACTACTCACGAACCATGCCATCACAAGTCAATGTACAGAGATGCCAAGGTTATCATGTCACATAGGTAGTATTACAAAAAACGTGCTATACAAGGCTGGATGAATGAAAAGTAAAGTGTTAAAAAAACAGTAAGGGTATGGTATCACTAAGAATGCCTAGCCAAACGAATGCCCGATAGCAAAAGCCGTCTACCGGCGAAGCCCGGCAAACGACATGGAAACAATGAATGAAAAATGCATATGCCTTGGGCGGTTTTCATCACGCCTGTCAGCATAGTTTAAATCGTCCTCCTGGCCTCTTCAAAGGCCATGTCATGAAGTTCATGTTCATCTTCTCTGCGAACACCAAAGAACCATGTGAGCTCTTAAAAGGCATCCTCAAAGGGGCAGTCGACGCTGTCGTGGCCGTCGCGCTCACACAGGGCACACCACTTCTCGGGGTCCATGATACCGCTCTCCTTGCCGGCGACGGGGCCAGACTCCATGGGGTTGGGCAGGATCCTGACGGCGGGCGAAGGAGGACCGGGGTTCTTGGTCTTGAAGGGCGACAGAGGAGCTGGGGCATCATCGCCAGTGGGAGTGTGAGGCTTGAGCTCGTCGCGGTGAGAGTCCTTGGACTTGATATCGCCGTTGGTCTTGGCGCCGTCGGGGCCGAACATGTTTGTACATGTCAGGATGTCGTGGCCGTTAGTCTCGCAAATCTCGCACCAGAGGGTGCTAGTCTCGGTGGCGTTGGAGTAGACGTCGCTCTCGGGCATCGTGTCGAGGGTACTAGCCCGCTTGTGAGTAGGCTCGACTGGGCGGTTCTCCATGGCCTGGGTCAGGACGACCGTGTCGCGGGAATCCCTCAGCGAGGATCTGTTGGCAGCCTTGGAGGCTCCGGCTGCCTGTCGGAACGACTCGAGTTCCTTCTCGAGCTCATCCTCCCGGCTGCTCTTCTTGTCAAGGATCGACTGTAGCTCAGCCACTTGTCGCTCGAGGTTATCGCGCGCAATCTTGTTCTCGACAGCGTCCCCTGCGATCATCGAGCCAGGTCTCGGAACAGGTGGCCTGTCTTCTCCGGGGACCGAGTCTCTGCTGAGAGAGTGGATGATAGCCTTGAGACCCCTGATCTCGTCATCCTTTTGCTCAAGCTCCTTGGAGGATACTGTGTCGCCGTTCGCACTGGCATTGTTGGGGGTCGTAGCCTTTTCACGCTCACGTCGAAGCTCCGTTCTTGTTCTTTCAACCTCTCCTCGGAGGAACTCGACTTCACCTCGAGCTTCTGCCTCACCGCGACGAGCGTCCTCCAAACCTTCCTCGAGTTCTTGGACAAGTTCTTCCAGTTGCTTGAGTTGTGTGGCTACCGAGTCGACATCCAGGTTCCTTGACTCAAGCTCACGAAGCTCACCCATCAACTCCTCTATCCTCTTTTCGTACACGCGTTCTGTCTCGGTACTGGCCAGCTCCAGTGTGTCGATGGTACTACGGAAGTCTGCTCGGTGAGCGTCGAACTCTGCCGTGAGCATTGCGATCTTGTCGTTCTTCTCTCGCAGCAACTGGCGAAGCTGCGCCGTGTCCTTGTTATCCCAGCTATTCCGCTGAGGTGCCAGTGATACTTCTGCCTGCTCCATAAGCCCCTGCAGTTCGACCAAGCTACCCTCCATATCAGCCAGAGTGGAAGACTGTTCCTTGAGCTGTCGATCCCGGTCCTCGAGCTGGGATCTTAGGCGTTCAATCTCCTCTTCATTCGCGTTGTTGGCGCGAGATGCAGGACGAAGCTTCATGTTGAACGATGAGACGGATCCCATGCTGCCATTGGTCCCCGTCCGCTTAACTCCCACAGGAGTAGGATCATCGTCAAGACCAGAGATGGACCCCAGGGCAGAGACACTCCGGGGACCGATACTGGGCTTACGATCCAACTTAGACGCCTTCTTGCTTGGGTCTCCAGAGGTGCCGCGCACACTCTGGGCGAAGCGCGAGTTTGTCGGGCTACCATATCTTGATGGCGTCTTGGCCGGGGTGGTCATGGATGGTCGTGGTCCAGGCGTCATCTGCATTCGGCGGACAGGGGACTCGGGACGAGGGAGAGAGTTCCTTGGCGCTCGCTTCAGCTGGGGACTGGGAGCTCGTGCACCGGGACCGACTGAAGCGCTAAACTTGGGCAGGCCGGGGGTCGGAGGAGTGTAGTTGACAGAATTCTGGTTTCCAGCTCTCAGGCCACCGTAGTTGCTGGTGCTCGGAGTCATGGGGAAGGATGGAATCGACTCGCGGCGCACAGCTTTGGCCACGGGGAGGAAGATGCCAGCACCAGGGATGGTGGTGGTAAAGTATGATATCCTGTCATGATCAGTCGCAAGTCCAGAAAGAAAACAAATGTCACTATGTTATCTTACCCATCGACATCGCCATCATTCTTCCCTCGACTGGCAAAGTCTGGAAGCAGTTCGACGCCGGCAAAGACGCCCCTTTTACCCTGAACAGGACCAACAAAACGAACGGTACCCTGCAAGCCACCAGGAACATCGACCGTGTCGCCGAGAGAGATATTGGCGGCCTGGGAACGGCCTGGTGTTGTAGGAATCATATTCTGGGACGAGTCGCTCAGGACGGAATCGACGGCGTAACTCTCAGTGACATCGGGGATGCTGGCAAGAGAGCCTGCGTTGAGCTGTGCGAGCGAGGACTTGCGAGGCAGGAGCGGAGCGAGACGCGAATGAGAAGCGTATGCGGACTTAAGATTCGGGGTCGAGACAGCGCTATTTGGTCTCCTGAGGCCTCGCGACGATGACTTGGGTCTCAACTGTGGTGTGTGTGATCTAGGAGGAGCGGCGGATGTTGTTGTTGAAGTGGCAGAAGGCATCTTGGGCACAGGCGAGGCGAGGCAGGCCCGGCTGGGGGCCCTTATTTCGCTGGAGATTGATTGATTTGCAGAGGGCGTGTCTGGATTTGTTTACACCCCACGCCGGATGCGGAAAATAGGGGGGCAACCTTGTGTCGTGGGAGCAACCAAGGAGTGGCCTCGGCGGTGCCTGGCGCTGTGTGGGCGCTATGGCGCTGTTTGGTGCGCTGGCGAAGGGCCCTGAGTGACGGGCCAGAGCACTGATGCTGGCTGTGATTAGCTCCCGTCCCGTCGATTTAGCAACTCGAGCACGGCCTTATTGGCACCCGACGACACGAGTGACTCAAAGGCTGATTGATGGTGATGGATGGGCGAATAAGGCTAGCGGAAATCCGGGCCAGAAATGAAATTGACAGCTTGTTCCTGGCGACGTGAATGGCTGTGACGTTGTGGGTGGAGAGAAGAGGCAAGAATGGCGAGATGGTGGGGAAGCAACGAGATGACGGATGGGAGAGAGGGGGAAGAACAAAGAAGGTGAAAAGAAGAGGGTAGAGGGGATCAAGTAGTATAGTATTGATCCAAGTGGGATAGATAATATGCAGGAGAGAGAAAGAAGAGAGAGTATGAGGTCGGCTGACGGAGCAAGTGGAGAGTCGAAGCTATTGATTGTTGTTGTCGTTGCAGCTATTGCTACTCCTGCGGCGGCGGATGAATTGCAGTGGTGATGCAGATGCCGATCAGAGAGAAATGAGGGGAGCGAACGTGGCGACAGCCAAAATGCGGAAAGAGAGAAAGTATGGAGTTTGTTCCTCAAAAGAGAGAGAGAAAAAAAGCCAAAAGAGACCAACCGCAAACAAGGGGCAGCCAGCGCCCTTTTCTTACTTCTCCTTCTTGGTCGTTTGTCCCGGCAAAGGCGTCACCTTTTCCCTCTTCCCGTTCGGCGTCGGGATCCTCCTCCTGTTTTAGTACCTTGACTTGATCAGGTTGGTTTGGCTGCCACCGCCTCTGCACGGCCGGTCCCTTCCTTCTCCACGAGACGATGCAGGGGGTGTCTTGGACGACTCCAGGGGATCGATAGAGGTTTGAAGAGAGGGAACCCGGGGAAGTAGAGCCAGGGTCTGGTAGAAACCTGAAATGAAGATGCTGCGATGCCTGGGATGACGCTGCGAGGTGCGATCAGATGATGAGATGGACAAAGAAAAGAGATGCAGTTGGAAAAGAGAGACCAAGAGAGACAGGAAAGAATGAGAGTTGATTGATGGATGCAGTCTAGACAACGCCTTTGCTGTCAGCCTGAGTACCTACTTAAAGTCGTCGTTGTAGCAGAAATGTACAAGCCCAGCCAAACCATCAGACTAGACAACCCCCTCCCTTTATTCATGGCCCGACCCTCTCCTGCACTGCAACTGCGTTGTCATGATGCGCATCTGCAAGCTCCATGTTGTTTACATGCAAACAATCCTCTCCGCTCTGTCGCCATGGCATCGTCTGTAACCGTCCCGCTTTGCCTGCATCTCGCTGCATCACCCGTCACCTCTGGCCTCTAGCTCACCGCCAATGGCAGACGCCAACCCACGATGCCATCTGCAATCGCCGCCGAAACCACCCGCCGTAAGCCCCCCCCATTCGTCCCTGTCAGCTAGCCACCCCTGGACGGCGCCCCCCATCTCGTGGCATTGGCTTTTGACCATGATGACCGCGCGCGGGTTGTCATGGACAGTTCCGGCCGTTTCGTCATGAGCTTTGACAAGGTGTCAATTCAATTGACAAGAATAGCCGCCCCGGGTTCGGACCATCGGACGGTCTAACCAGCTCTTCAGACACGCCGTTGGTCGTAAGACACATGGCCCCATGCAGAATCTCTCTTTTCCCACTTCTCGACCCTTCAATCGGGAGCCAGAACTTATGATGGCTTGCTGTCTTAACCGCCCTCATTTAGTCTCAGGACACGAACCCAACGGTTTCGGATCCAATGGCATGCTCAATTGAACATTGGCCATGCGAACCGCCTAACTACAAGGGGGAAAGCCTCCCTGCTGGCGACCAAAGGTTGGATGATTAGCGACGCATTGGCGATTCGTCCTCGGCTCCAGAAATGTCCCCAAGCTCAGCCAATGCTGGCTCAATCACTTGCCTGATCAGATACTGACAAGTTAAGCTCTGATTAGAGACCATATCATGAGCAACTGACAGGCAAGTTTCATCTGCAGGTAAACTGAATCCTGTTCTGTAAATAACTCCAGGGCTTGAGAGGTTAAATTAGCAGGTCCAGAGGGGTGAAAGAGGGCGGGCAGGTCAATATATTGCAATAGTCGTTACCACCCTTCATGTTCTCTGGCCCTTCAACTCATTCCTCTCGGCCTCGAACGGTGGAGCAGCTCGTAGGTCACATAGACGCGAGAAGATATCATGAGGACGACGCCAGAGGACTGGGGAAATGTGAAAGTATCCGGGACTAGAAATTGCGTAGTTGTTGATGCATGTGATGTAGACCCAGTCCTAGTAGTCCTTTGTCGCCAGACCTGAAAATATCGAGAATATCATTCGGTTCGCGTAAAGTTTCTATTGTGTGTTTGCCCACAGGATAAACCGCGAGCGTTTATACGAACCAGGAAACTTTAATGATCACCTCGTGTGGACTTCCACTTGCCATGAACCCTGTCCCGTCAATGATTAGGGCGAGAGTCAAGGGAGGGCCAAAGAATCGTCATGGCGGCGAACCCGTAGCAGAGTACTAGAGACGTGCGTGCCTTTGAGCGAGGGTTTGAAGACAGAGTAAAATGAACCTGCAGTGTGCTTCTTCTTCTTGTATCTCCAGCTTCGATTTCGGCGAGAGCACTACATATCAGGTGCATCGTGAGGATGTCTGTTCGCTGATTGTAAGCATCAACTGCTGGGTGGTCTAGGGTATTCGCGATTCAGCTGTCCATCTTGTGAGTGCTCTCATGTAGCACCCACCACTTTGGCGCCATTGCTTGTTCACAGAGAGTCTTTGCTTCGTCGCGAAGAATACTTGGGATCTTGTACGAGAGAAGCCATGCATTTAGTATGGAGGTTGAAATGATGAGGGAAGGTGCTCCTGCCTGCCATGTGGAAGGCCGTTGCGCATTACCTAAAGGTGAACAGCCCCACCCACTATTTTTGGGTCAACGGCCCGATGACTAAGCACGAAACACCAAGTCCGGACATCGCGAAGCCAAAAATCCGGGATGGGACAGGGCAAAAAGAAAAATTCCCCAAAAATCGAAAAACATCGCAAAAAGCTAGCACTTCACCGTTTCGATCGGTGGTCCTCCGGGTTATGAGCCCGGCGCGCTTCCGCTGCGCCAAAGTGCTTTGTTGTTTGTTGAAGAGTGGTTGTTTAACCCGGTATATGATCTGTGGGTTTTGGTCCACTTGCGCGCCACCCCGGCGCCTGAGTGGCTGATTCAGAGCCACAGGCGAGAGCCAATGACTCACATTTGAGTTCAGCCAAGAAAAAAACTGGTCGGGAGGCCTTGGTTTCACCTCAAAGGGGATGTGAACGACCCTCAGGCTGATGAAGCGACCTTTGCATGATGGACTGTAGTCTCGTTCCCATTTTTTGCCCATTATTCCCATGGAAGCTTTACACTGGTTTCATCACTCAGCAAGCCGACGACTACCAGAGAAGTATAATCGCATTTACTCGCGCCAGTTCCCACCCTCCCACATACGGTCTTGAGGGCATGTTTGTCTGTGTAGGTGTCGCCGCTAGAGCTTGGTCCAACCTTGATCCGACCTCAACTTGGCTGATTCTCGGTATTCCCGGGGCCCGTGTTGCAAGCAAGTGGCCACTGCAAGAGACCCGAAGCGTTGTCAAGGAGATGGTATCCATACTCAACGCATCAGCAGACAACATGACTGTGGAACTCTTGTCAGCCGGGCTGGATGGTCTCACAACAGACGTCTCGAGCTTTCGGTGGTTGCAAAGTACTTGGAGTCATCGCCTACGTCTGCGTCTTATTACTGTGGTTCGAGAGGGTTTCCTGGGAACGTTGGATTGTTTCCCAATCGCCACCAACACCATCCGCTACGGTGAATTCGAGTTGCGTGACGTGGCTGAGGTTATTGTAGATCCCCACACGCCCGACATGGCGATAGGAAGGATCTCGCAGTTCGTAGAGATGGCTGATGCATTGAACCGCGTCAGCACACATGTGACGCCTGCCACGGAATTCTGCATACCTGAAATTTTGACAAAACTCAAACTGTATGTCTGCTCGGAGGAAGCTAGTGGTGCAATCCTCAAAAAATCGTGATGTGCTCCTAGAGTAGGCACTTGTTGTCGATAGTGTCTTTCCATTCGTTGACGCGTAGCATATTGGCGGCTTTGGCTCCGGTTGTAACCAGGAGCACGATAGCCGTGACAGAATGAAGACGGTAGTCCCACACGTCAGCGCCGTAGTCAATCGCCTGCAGGAGAAAGCCTGTGATCATCTTGTTCATGAGCTCCATTTCTGCAAGCAGCTTTTCCCCATCAACACTATGGTCCTCGAGCCTTCGAGGTGTCGAGAGTTGTTGATCCATCTCCCATAGGAAGTCCAAACGTCGGGTTTTGAGCGACAGCATTCTCCACTAGAAGTGTGCTTGAAGATTTCAAGGAGGTGTTCACCGTATCTTCGATTTGTTCATCGTCACCATACTCCCCCTCTTCATCTTCTTCCATCAACTCTTCTTCGTCGACTTCCTCGCGCTTCCTCTTGGTTCCTCGACGTGGGGAAAGCCGTACCATAGTCGTGAGGAACTAAACAAAGCAACAATATAGGATGGAACCTACTATCGTCACCTAATAGTTCCTTGATCTTTTCTCTCTTCTGCTCATGGGAGTTCAAGTTGAGACGGATTCTAAGGCGGCCATCAGGTAGGGGCCGGGTACTCCGAGCAATCGAGGAGTAGTCTTGCGCGTTCCATCGTGATCTTAGACAATGGCTCTAAGATTGAAAAGAGTCCTGTACGTTGCGACGCCTGGCGGATCGGTAGGCAGCAGAGGCGGTATCGACATTAAGAACAATGGTGGTTAGAGCATGATTATGCTACGAAAAATTTCAAGTTAATGTCCATATTATTGGCAATCAGGAGAGCCTCTTCGGCACCTACTCGATTAAATACTGCTAGGCGATCTTGCTGCCCTGTGGAGTTCGTCTTCTTTAGGCCTGCCTTTACTTTACTTTGCATCGCGTAGAGACGTATCACGTCAGGCGCATCGGTGATACTAAGGTCGGAATAGGTACCTAGCAGCCGGGAGATAGATTCCTTAACTGCGGGTTCAGAAGGTAAAGGGCCTTCAGTGGCTCTGCCTTGGCCTTTGCGGGCTCTGTCTCTGTAGGGCAAGCTCCAAACTGGGAAAAGAGTATGATCATCTCCACCATGCATGGTTTTCCAGAGCCTGCGACACCGGTGACAAAATGAAGGCCGGCGAGGAGTCGCGATATGTCGGAAACGGCATCTTTCATCGACTTATGTTCTCGAAGCGTACAGCCAGAAACTTGGGACCAGAACCACCGATGACATTGCTAAGAGCAAGAATATCAACGAGAACATGAACGATTTTTGCTCCTTTAGAGTCGCAGCAGGTACTGGTAGGCCTCGGGGCCTCAAGGCTTCTAGATGAAGCCTCTCGGGACATGTCGAAGCATACGCGGCGAGGAAACGAGCTTCAACAACCCATGGTATTGGCAAGGGAAAGACCAGCTTGGGCACTTTGGCGGTCAAATTCCTTCGCGCGTTCTTGTTCGTTGGACGAGGTTGCTTTCTTGAGGCCAGCCTTGACTTCGCCATCCATTGGGTAGAGACGCATTACACTAGGTGCGTTCACGATACGAAGGTCAGAATAGGTGTCGATCAGGCGTGAGGTGAATGATTCCACAGCGACATTGTTGTTGAGAAGGTAAAGGGCCTTCAATAGTCCCCAAGATTCTCAAGTTGATCAGTTCAACCTTCCATGGGAGAACTCTGACGATGTTCTTGTCAGAATAGGCAAGCTTGGCACGATGCGTAGCATCATCAACCAGCTTGTTCTGAGGCGCTGTCCACGCCACGAGAGCCATCGTCTCTACTGGGTCATCCCAGGCCCAAGGTCGTGCTCTAGAGATATATATAGGAAGTCGATATGAAGCCGATCCGATCTGCCGTTTCTACACGAACAGTATCGACACAAGGGTAGAAGATACACCGACCTTCAATATCTAGAAGAGGGCCAGCGACGTCTTTATGGATGGGAACTGTCGCCTGGTATATAGTGGTGGAGTTTCAGTCCTTATACCGTAGGCTTCAAAGTCATTCGGCTTCAGGGCCCAGCGCATCAGTGTTACCAACAGTAGAGGTATATATAGCTCTCCTAGTCGACTCGATATTGTCTTTGTGATTGCTGTCCAAGGGGCTGACGAGCGTTGAGGATCCTTCAAGACATCTCCGGGGACGGGCCATTGTCCGATCGTCAGCGTCTTGGCGTCGGGCGTGCGTGAAGAATTGCGCAAGGGAGTATAAGTGTCGTGATCTCGCGTATGGTTGCCACTTTATCGACTACGATGACGATGTCAGGTATATAAGTTGTGAAAGATGACAATGGTGTTGCTGAAGATAGGGAGGAAATCCTTGTATATAGGCCGGCTGCTGTACGTGACATCCCCGGGCCCCAGAGCGGTTGCCATAAGGAGTGGAGGATGATCGGCTCCTATATGTAACCTGATTTCGTGACCAAGGTTCGTGGGGCCTTATTGAAGAGAAGTGCTTGAGCGAGTTCGCTGCAAAGAGACTTGATTCAAAGGGTCCTCCGAGATCCAATACGTTTGATGTGTATCTCTTGAGCGTTCTTGGGGTCGAGGGTGTTGTGGATATGATGAGTCCCCAGGGGGAGCTTGGTGAGTGCGCCAAGTCGATGAGGAGCCGGGCACGGGTGTTCTTTATAGCCATACGGGAGCCTGTTTGCCGTTGTGATTTCTGGATATCCAGACGCGAGCCCAGGGCAGAGTTTGGATCTGCTTCCTCGTGAGTCAAGACGTCGATTGACCAAACTGGGATACGACTGACGCAATCATGTTTGATGCCATCAAGCGCGCGGGCAACCAACATCAAATGAAGAGAAACAAGGACTGTGAACGGTCCTTTTCAGCTATTTCTTCCAAGGGCCAGTCAGACCGGGCATACTGATAGGGTTGCCATTCACCTTGAAAAACCATGGATAAAGGGGTAAGGGCAAGTGATTCATTGTCACTGTTGGAAAGGTTTTTTTCCTCTTAGAATACATAAAAATAGACACATGGAAATGACTCGCTCGCTTTTCCTTCCGATTCCTTGTAGCCCGGGCTCAACTGAAGCCACGGAGAGCAGATTGGGAGGGGAGATGGTGCTCAGGCAGCCCCCCCCCCCCCCCTTTTCCGGCACTGACGAGCAGCTGCCAACGACCGACAACCACGCACTCTTTTTCTACCTTGTTGGGCTCATTTTTTCGCTGCACTGATTCACGGCGCTCGCTTGCCCTAATTGTTTGTTTTTATTTTTTTGTTTTTGTGCGCGGTTGCCTGGCGCACATCCACTTCATCACCACCACACCATCTTCTCTCCTCCGCTTCCTCTCTCCCTCCTCATCCTCACGACCTCGCATCCGCGGCGGCGCCCTCGGGTGCCCGCTGTCTCCTCCTCCTTCTCTCTTTCTCTTCTTCTCTCCTTCTCCCTCTCCCTCTCCCATCTCCCCCATGGTTGCCGAGCACAGAGTTGACCGCCGTGTCGCGCAACAACAGGGTCCTGGCAATAGACCTAGCAAGGCCGAATATTGAGTTGATCTCAATATTGCTGACAACGCTAAATGTTGCTGTTTTCAAATAACCTCAATATCCCCACAGCCGTGGAAACCACCTTGTGCTTTTAGCAGCGCATTCACAACACTCGCACATCTTGTCCGATTCTCCATGGTAAGACCCGAGATTTCCTCTTCTTCAGATTCACTTGACTGACCCTCTGGACAGCAGAACCGCCATCATGTGTCACACTCGCGTCCCCCTCTCACATCTCGGCTGATTCTCTAAGGTAAGACCTGACTGAGGTGCTTTTCTCCCTCTTTAGATGCACTTGATTGACTCTCCGAACAGCGGAACCACCATCATGTGTCTCTCCGACGTGTAGGGCATCGATCGACGAGACCTTTGCCACGTCGCTCCTGTCCACATACCTCTCCTGCTTCTTCCTCGCCCTACGCCTCACCTCTCGCGCCTTTCGCCTACACCCCCCCTCCTCTCTCTCTCTCTCCTCTTCGCCCCGACCAACCATGACTTCGCTACTTGTTACGGTACACCCACCCGCCAGACAAAGATATCCCCTGTCTTTGTGATAGAATCCCCCTGAACACTTGCTTCCCCAGCGAGTAACCGGCGCTGTTGCTTATCCTGAGCCCGTTCAGAAACGCTCTGAAGAAGAGCACCCCCATAGCTAGCTCTGGCATTTGGCTGGCTATGGGCCTTTTACTCCCCTTGAATACCATCACAATAGCAACCTCATGGTTAGATGCGCAAAGATTAGCATCATCATCTTCCTCAAAACCCCGCCCTCGAGACGCGAAGGGTCTTTTCGTCAGGTTCCAGACCCCCGCCGACGAACTTCACACTCAATCGATTGGTAAGACCTAATCAGCTTTCCCCCTCTCTTTGGATCTCCTCAACTAACCTCCTCGCAGGAGATTCACCATCATGTGTCGCTCTCCCATAAGTCATCGTTTGACTTGAAAAGGGACAATCACCTCTCGTACCTCTTACCTCGCGCGCCTCTCACCTCTCAACATCTCCCTCAAACATAGGGTCCTGGCAATAGACCTAGCAAGGCCGAATATTGATTTGATCCCAATATTGCTGACAACGCTAAATGTTGCTGTTTTCAAATAATCTCAACTCCCCACAACGGTGGAACAACAATTCAACTTACACATTTCTCCCACCTCTCATATTTAAGGCAGTCCCAGCAAGAAAATGATCCCTCCTGGTGCCAACGACCTCTCCCCCGCATCCGGCCATGCCATGAGTCTCGCCTCGCGCGCTACTCGCCTGCGCTCTCTCCCTCTCTCTCTCCCCCATAGGTCCCGGATGACCTTTATAAAAGCCAAAACCACGCGGTCACCCAATGATTCTCTAGGTCTGGACGTTCCCAGATACTGGATGGCTACCCAAAGCAACACTTCACCTCAGGCGCATCCACCAAGCCTGTAGGTGACCTGGTGCAATAAGTAACTTTGCGCTGGGCCGAGGCGCGAGCCTGGATGCGGCACGCGATTCTTCCCTCACCCTTCACCATGTTGCTCCCCTCCCCGGGTTGGTGTTGGGATCCCTTCATTTTGGCATCTGCCGTCTGAGTACACGTACCTTACGCTCAGTTTGCTTAGCCTTTCAGTATTCGGGGCGTCATCCGATTCTATGAGTTTCCCTGAGTTTCTGTTTGTTCTTCTCCTGTTTCGTCCCGCGAAGCTCTCCGCCCCCCTTCAGCAGATTTGAGATAATTCTCAACTTCTCCCATCTGTGGAAGGCCCCCCCCCCCCCCCTTGTGCTCCGACACACACTCCCACCTCTCACATCTTGATTGGTTCCCCAAGGTAAGATTTAGATAGCCTTCTCTCTATCTTTGGATTCCCTTGACTGACCCTCCAAACAGTCATTGATGAGACCTTCACCTCGTGCCTCCACCACACTTCTCCCTCTCTCCCATAGGTCCTCGTATGGCCTTGATGGAAGACGAGATTGATTGGCAGAACCTGGCTACCCAGAGCCGAGATGCTTTGTGAAAGAATCTCAACTCTCCCGCGCCAGTGGAGGGAAAGAAACTCATGCTTTGCACACTCTCTCGCCTCTCACATCTTGATTGATTCCTCAAGGTAAGACCTAAAGTATTTTCCCCCTCTCTCTTTTGGTTCACTTGACTAACCGTCATAGCAGGGGAATTGCCCATGATGTGTCCTTCTCTTCTCCGTACGGTCGCTGACGAAACCTCTACCAAATGCCGGTTTGCTCAGAACAACAGGCCTGAGGTGCTGTTTCGGAATTGACTTTACTCTTTCCCTTTACCCTTCTCTTCTTCTTCCAGTGGGATTTATCCTCGCTGCCGGTAAGAAAATACCTTTGAGATGATGACATGCGCAACTATGCTGATCAGCGATAGACAGTCCCTCTACTTGCAACACAAAGCCAGTTTCGCGGGCTGATGCACATTTTTGTTTTTGTCTTCTTCCTACTCCATTCCAGGTGGCTCTCGTTTTTCCACCCTGCCATACCCTCAACCCTCAACCTTGGTCGCCCTCTAGGTAGTCAATCATCTTCCATCCGGTAAGTCACTCTCCTCTATCCGAACCCAGCGGTCTAGGTACCTAACTAACAGCCCTGCAGAGAATGGATGGCACTGCGAGCATGTCCAACATTGTCAAATGTGACATTCGGCACCCCAAAGACGAAGGATTCTCGATGCGATGCAGCGATGGTGGCTAGAAGCCACTCCGCTCGGCCATCCAGACACCCATCACCATGACAGAAGCCGACCTCACCATCTTCTTGGGAGCGAAGGACAGTCCTGGGCGTGTGGGCCTCGCTGGCAAAGACATTCGCGAGCTCATTGTTCTGAACCATTTGACGCGATGCCGAAGGCCAGATGCAACCACCGCCCTCAAGATTCAACTACTGTCCTCTGCCTCGACTAAAGAGTCCATCCAAACATTCAGAGTGCATTCATGGCACAATCTCGGTCCGACGCTCTGCAACCCCATTTTGTAAGTCGACGCCTGCCTCCATATAGCCCATGTCCCAGATACTAATCTCATGAATAGCAGATGAGATGCCACAAGTGTCAGCAGTTTGGTCATGGTGGCAGAGATTGTCCCCAGAAGACCCAGGAACGTCGCCACCAGTGCCGGATTTGCTTTCAAGTTGGACATAAGGCTAAGGAGTACCCTGATCGTGTCTGCCACAGATGTCATCTGAAGGGACATGTTGTTACCGAATGTGAGATACCCTGGTGTGGCCATTGCCGTACCTCAAGGAGTATTGTCACAGCCATGTCCCAAGATGAGGCATTTGCCATGGCGCTTGTCCCACTGAGAGTTGCTGGAAAGGAAAGAAGTAGCACCAGGTACCCCAGTCTTGTTCGCACCGACGAGGGCTTCTCCTTGGTAAATTGGCAGAGATAGTTAGCAATCCCATGAGTAGATCACATGCTGGTTCTTGTCTATCTTCCTTATGAGTTTCCCCCAGCTTCGTAGACCTCATTTTCGATGTGTAACAGTTGCAACTCCTCTCCACGCTCGCAGATAATTTCAGGTCAATAAACCGTTTCGTGCCGGACCACATTTCTCATCAAAGTTAAGCAGCCCTTTTTGATATATCGAGGGACGGGTGTCATGTGAAAATCGAATTGAAAAGACCCAGTCGTCTTCATATTAGACTGAATTAATGGCCCGTTATAACTTGTCGTAGAGAGTCTTCTTCTCAACAGGCACGCCAACCTTGTCGGCAGAGATGACAGTGAGGAGAAAGTCAACCATCTCGACACACGTCGACCCGAAAGCGCTTGATGATACTCCTCAACACACAAAGTTGCCAGCCCGCCCGTTTCCCTACCGATTGTCAGGCGGTACGATCAATGGGATAATACATAATCCCTTCACTCCGAAAGAAGCCGAAAGACCTGATGCAATATGACACTCCACCATAGCTCCACCATGCGCCTCGTCACGGCTGATGGAGAGGGCTATTATGTCTACCGTATCTACTCACTTCGAGCTGAGCGATGGTCAGAAGGAGAAGGTCCCTCCTAGACTCCCCGTCACAAGGTGATGGCCATAAAGGTGACGGACCAAAAGTCTCTTCTTCTGGTTGTATTACTGTAAACTACGGGCTATCTCCGCGTGAAATCGAAGTCGAAAGCATGACCTTGTTCAACTACATCAAGATCTCTTCAATCTTCCATATCGGAATCATCATCTTCATCACTCCCGCTCTCCTCGTTGTAGTCAGGGTCAGGTCGACGGCCCATCTGCCGGTTCGACGCTCTTGGAGCCTGCGATTCACTCCCTCCAGCATCATTGGCAGAAGCAGCACCAGCAGAGGTACAGCCGCTCGATTCGAAACTCGCACTCTGGGTGGCAATCTTGCGATTGTTGTAATGGACGGAGAAGTCGAGGGACGTTCCGTTGCTGACCATGCGCAGCTCATACTCAAAGTGCCGGAACTCCTCTCCGTTTGAATTCTTCCAACGAGGAAGCTTGCTCCAGCTGGGGATCTCGGGAAGTTTGATGACGCATAGTGGTTTGACGGTTTCATCTTGGCGCTTGGGGGGCTGCTCTGAGTCGGAGAAGACGATGTCAACGACGACTTCATCGTCTGGGCTGCTCAACTCCTGCCAGCACGTGAACTTGTGCGGACGATGAGCCGAGACAGTTTCGTTCTGCGAAGGTGTCAGCCGCGATTCACTTTTCCGAGGTATGCTACTGGGGGTAAGGATTATACGAACAATGTCAACAAACCACATGGTCTGATTACCAGCCAGCCAGGCTTGGTTCGCAGAGCAGTAGAACCGATCCTCTTGCTCATGCATGGTTGCGTCAAAGGGCATCGCGTTGACCAAGGTCCCGTAGCTATAGCGGGAGACGCGTGACTCGATGGCGACGGAGAGATTGTCGGTCATGTTGCTGCGGAGGAGTCCGTGATAAACAGCACCACGAACGACAGCGGTCCATGGTCCGCTGTCACTGTCCTGCAGAATCTCGATCTTCTTCCCGAGCTTCTGTTGGAGACACTCGTACAAGAACTTGGACTTTCCAAAGCCACCCACTAGAATAAGAAACTAAAGCAGCGGTCAGAGACGAGATGGAAGTAAGAGGTATTGCAAGTACCTTGGGCTTGCGGCGATACTTTGCTCTGACTTGGCTGATCTGTTCCTCGACGAGCTTCTCGATCTTGACAATCTGTGGCCGATACACATTGTCACGGACCGTAGATCTTGGTCGTGTCAGCTAATACCTAGCCATATCAAGGGGGATAAGCTTACGCCTGAACAGTGATCTTTGGGGGGTGATAGTTGTTGTCGACAGTCCCTGTGTAAGGCAGAGCGATATCCTAGCTCGTACTACCCTTATAGACGGAGGGTTTGATGCCGTGCTCCCAGTCATCATTCATGATCTTCCGGAGCCCGCTATCCCCCATCTTCGCCTGAACATCCGGTGGGATGAGCTTCTTGAGGAGGAGCAGGAAGCCCTCGTCGAGGAACATGGCGCCGCAGAGGTCACCTAATAATGAATATCAATATGTCTCCAATGATACTCCAGTGCTAGGTGGACTTACCATCGCCTCTGACACTCTCGCGGACTGTCAAGGGGTTCATCTTGAGGATCGTATAAGTGATGATGTCCTAGGCTGCGTCAGAAACGATTTGTTAGAAAAGGGGTCAGACTCACGACAGTGCCGCCGCCGGCGTCGCAGACAATGAGATGTTCACCCAGCTACTAACAGTAAGCTTCGAACTTGGATAATATATAATAGATGGATTCATACGTTTAGATCGATCTCATCAGAGCTACCCTCGAGGCAGGCCAGAGCTGCTGCTTCAGGCTCCGAGATGAAGTCAACCACGGTCTCCCCCGCGGGCCTCACCTCTCGAATTCCGGCTCGCACTAGTGCTTCTTCCATCCGGGTTCGAGCATAGTGCGGCCAGATGGCAGGCAGGGTCACGACGAAGTGGAGGCGGGCTATCTTGAACACGCGCTGACCCACGGCCCTCATGATGTTGTCGCGTGTATGCTTCCAAAGCTCGCCCAGATAGTCTCCGATGACTTCAACCGGGGTCTTGTCGAGCTGCTTAAGCAGGGCCCGGGCAGCGGTGACGTGAGGGGAAGTGCGGATCTTGAAAGGCAGGTCATTCTCGTCGATGAGCAAGAGCTTGAACCATCGTAGCACGTCTTCTCCGATGGGCACGGCATACCCCCAGGAAAAGTCACCCTCGGTCATTTGGTCGTAGAAGACTGCCGACGGGACCTTTTCTTTGTCCTGGTTGAAGTTGCGCAGGGTCTTCCAGTTGGTGATGAGCTTGGGGTCGTTCTTGCGGCGCGAGTAGGCGACTCCGGAGTAGCTAAAGCAGGTTAGCAATCGTGAAGCTCAAGTTCAGGTGAGAATAATTACGTTGTGCCGAAGTCGATCCCGATGATCAAGATCGGGGCCTCGCCGCCTGAGGCCATCTTGTCGTGTGCCGGTGCGGTCGCGCGTTGACTTGGAGGGACGGTGTGGCGAGGAGAAACAATTGGGAGGGAGGAATGCCCAAGAGTCGGGGCGAGGAAAATGAGGAGGTGCTCTCGTTTGCGCCCCGAAGAATCGAGAGGGGCTGTGTGGGCGAAAGTGCGTTGGTGACGTTGGTGGTCTACAATGGGTGTTTGTTAGGGCATAGGTGTTTGCATTGTTTGTAGCCCCCAATGGTTTATTCATAATTCTCATGCATGAGAGCTTTCACATGGACAGCTCATAAAAAGAGAAGAGGAAAAAAACCTAAATAAAAAAGTCACAAGGGGGTTTCAATACTGGTACAATATTTCATCCATCGCCTGTTCGTCAGGAGAAGAATATATAATGGGCCTGCTCATATTTGGTAGATTTCAGTGTCTCGTCACATTCTTTTCAGTATCCCATTGTAGTCCAAATATGCATATCATGGTGGTTGCCTGCTGTACAGTTGCAAAGGAGCTCTATCACTGCGTGGCAGTTGGTGGTATCAACTTGAGCCAGAGCGTTGTGACATGAAGTGAATGGGACTGGATTCGATCCATGTAAGCCCTAGAGAGACCCCACATTCAAGTACGAGAAAAAGAAAGCGCCCCTCCACCAAAAAACAAGCAACTTGGCGCAGTGGAAGCGCGGTATGTTCCCTCAACTCCACAACTTCAATAATTCCTTTACTGATTCATTCAAAAGCCGGGCTCATAACCCGGAGGTCGCTGGATCGAGCCCAGCAGTTGCTACTCCTCTTTTTTTGCCATTTCTAAGCATCTTCGGACGTTTCTTTTTGTCATTTGGGGCGATTCCAGAGCGTTATTAATCCTAGATCAAGTTCCAGTGCAGTTTTTTCCTACCAATATGTGGACCATATTTTTAGCTGCTGGCCAATTAAAACTAAAGTTCGACCAGTTAATTCGTGCCTGGTTCAGAGTTAAAGGCGCTGTTCAAGTGGCTATGGAAGACACTGCCCAGGGCACTGCTAAGAGCACCATTAACACCACCTAGTAAACTCTCCGAAGAAGATTCTAAAGGACCCTCTAAAGAAACTTCGGTAATGAATTTCAACAAGGCTATAAACAAGGCTCTAGAACCAGGAGTACTAATTGAAAGATTTTAAGGAGCCTACTATATAGACCCCATGCAAGTATCCATGGGTGAAGAGTTTAAATTGCGCACATAACAAATGCATCACAATCTATTTTTCCCAACAAAGAGCCAACGAGACACTGAATAGGGGCAGGAGGATAACGGCATAGGACTCGACGTCAACCCCTTGGAATTGACGGTTTTGGATGTCACGTGGCACTGGCAGGCAGCTCGTGGGTGGCTCGTGGGTGGCCCCACAAATCTCCAACGGCTCGCCCTAAGCCCTGCCCAATCGATATTTTTATCTCATCACGTGCGTTTTCCGGTGCTATTTTGGGCAGACCTCGCATTAGATAAAGACATCACGTTCCTCGGATTATTGTATGAATTCTCTCGCTTGGAGTAAGGGTCGAGCTGGAGGAGCTACTATCCATAATTGGCGATGCTGGCCACAGGTGTGCTCACCTCATAACGGCCGAAAACATAAGAACGGCAGACGCACAGAAGTGCTTTTCCTCTAAAGAACCCAGCCAAAACCACAAACCCCATGAATGTTAAAGTCCACTGGTCAAACTCCTCTAGAGGTTATGATAGTATGTAGCAGACTATTGTGTCACTCTCCTGTCAGATCGTGGAGGGTAACACACCTAGGCTACGGCCGCATTGCCACCCCATCGAGACCTGCAGAGCAATAAGTAACTGCAGCTTGCGTCTTACAACACCCAAGTTCAAGCAGCTAATCAGGGTAGGAAGAGGGCACTTTCAACTATGAATATCATTCCCTGGGCCAGAGTTCAGGACGTGAAGGGAAGAGTGTCGTTACAAAGCCTCCAACCGTGAAGATGGTCGCAAATAGCAGTATCTTTTTTGACCAACGGTACGAGAGACAATTTGCAACCTTTCCTAACAGTCCTTCAGGCAAGGGATCCACCGCACGGGTAGTAATTCAACTCCAAATGCGCAAAAATGTGCCCAGGCCATACTACATGGGAAAACACCAAAAAGATGTCATAAATGGCAAAAAAAGAACCGTAGCAGTTTCAGGTTTCGATCCTGAGACCTCCGGGTTATGAGCCCGGCGCGCTTCCGCTGCGCCAAACTGCTTTCTTCGGTGATATCCGACACCAGAAAGTCAATTCATAATGGTGGGTGTGTGGTAGGGCACAGTTAGTGCCCAGTCTAGTGCATTAGGCCCAATTGCCTCTGCAAATAGCAGAAGGTATCTTCTACTTTTGCTTTGGCAGAGTAGTTTATTTTATTCCACAGTTTCTCTTTTGTGAGTGGCTTGGGGGGCGATGGTAATAAACACAACACACCTTAGGGCAGTGCTCGCTTTACAGTAACGAAGCAAAACAACAATGCGTAGAAATTAATTACGAAAATAATATTAATAAGTAGCTAGGGCTCTGTTCTCTACACTTGCGTCTGCTAATCTCATTGGAGTCATCTTTTGATTAAGAAATCGTTAGATCAAAACAGTAGGATTGAGCTCCGACAGGCTATCTTTTTTAAGATGCGGAGGGGGCTGGCACCCTTCTACCCTCTACATGATCCAGGACGGCTGGAATTCCATTTTCTTTGCCCCTTTGAATTCTTGCTTCGAGCTCTATGAAGTCTTCGATTATATCATGCTCTGCACCCAAAATCACCGTTGTCTCTTGAGAGACTGGGAGACTGAGCAAGATGCGGGGCCCCACCCGATAACCGCTGTGGGTCCAGCCCGATTGACTTCAGCCACAACCACGATGCGTGCCTTGCGAGGTAAGTGTTGCACCGTCTATCTACCTAAGACTGATCAGTACCTTCCGTCGACTCAGCGCTTTACTATTAATACATCAGTTGTATTTTAGGAAGCAGATGTTCTATTTATACCTGTCCAACTGTCGTTGGAAAATCCTTACTGTGACGTCGGTACAAGTATAGGGTACCTTGTAGGAGGTAGGCAATTACAAAGTGTTCATGTTCTGGTACGGGGTCAAACTACATATGAAAGAGGAAGAAAGCTATTGGATATGGTTTACATTCAAAGACCTGCTTCTGATACTTCATCGATATCGAGTTTAAAAATGCCATGCATGGAGGCCGTTGTGGCAGTTATACTGTTTTGCTGATGCTGGTGTCCTGACCTCACCTGTGACCACTTCGCCTTTGGGTCTGGAGGAGCGATAGTAAAGAATGTATAGTTAGTGAATTCGTGCAAAAGCCGGTACAAGACTCTCTCTTCTTTTGGACTATTATTAGCGAGAACTCTCCAAGGAGAAGTACCTAGGTAGCTCTTATAAGGGGTGTGCCAAATATTCCCTTAGCCAGTGAAAGGACTAGGACATAAACAAGCCCGTGTCTTTTGCAGAGTCCCATCTGGCGCCGATGCTCCTACTTGTCTCCTCTCTTCCCCAGCGAGCAACAAGATTGTCAACAAAAGAACGACATCGTCGTCATTGTCTCTAAGGTGGCTCGGCCTCAGACCGTCGAGCAGATCCAACTGCCCTAACCAACACCAATTGACACAGAAACCAAAGGTAGGACAAAAAAACTGCTCTTTTTTCAATTCTTTTAACCTGGGCTACAAAAAACCGACAAATACACGTTCCCTTCTCTTCAAGGGCCTCCGTCGTGAACCCTTGGGGAACCAACCTCTCGCTTTCTCTTCCCTTGATGCCACTCCCCTAACGGATATATATTGCACATCTTGCCACAAAGGAGACGCTGCCTTGCGTAGAATCATGTCAAGTTTCCCAACAATCTAAATAACTCCTCGACGTCCCAGACCGCACCCACTTAGTATACACGCTTGAAGGGCGGCACGGGCTTGCACTCGGCCTCGTCCAGGGTGGTGGAGATGACCTTGCGGTACTTGAGCTCGACCTCACCGTGGGGCTCCTTCTGGAAGGAGAGGGTGTGCTTCATCCAGTTCACGTCGTCTCGGTCGGGGTAATCCTCGCGGGCGTGGGCTCCACGAGACTCCTTTCGGTTAGCGGCTGAGGTGGCGGTTTGCATACTATGACAGTGGGTTAGCAAATCATGGTTGAGAAAGGTATCATGTTAAACTTACGCGCAAGTCAGGAGGTTTCGGAGCTCAAGAGTCTCGACGAGATCAGAGTTCCAGATCATGCTGCGGTCCTTCATGCCAACCTGGGCGTACAGGGCATCAATCTCCTTCATCTTACGGACACCCTCGTCCAAACTCTCCTGAGTTCGGAACACGCTGACCTCAGTCTGCATGGCCTTCTGCATAGCAAGACGGATCTCAGCGGTGCTCTTAGGGCCGTCGGCGGTTCGGACCTTGTCGAGGACCTCGATATGGTCGGCAGCAGCATCGGCAGCGGTGGGCTTCAGGGCATCGCCGGGGTTGAACTTGTCACGGATGGTGTGGGAAACGGCACGGCCAAAGACGACAAGATCCAGCAGGGAGTTGGCACCCAGACGGTTAGCACCGTGGACAGACACGCAAGCAGCCTCACCGCAAGCGTACAGACCAGGGACAACCTTGTCCTCACCCTTCTCATCAACGGTGAGAACCTCACCGGTGTATCGGGTAGGGATACCACCCATGTTGTAGTGGACGGTGGGAAGGACGGGAATAGGCTGCTTGCGGACATCGACACCGGCGAAAATACCGGCAGTCTCAGAGATACCGGGCAGACGCTCAGCAAGAATCTCGGCGGGCAGATGGCTCAGCTGGAGGAAGATGTGGTCCTTCTCAGCACCGACACCACGGCCGTCACGGATCTCCATGGTCATGGATCGGGAAACAACGTCACGAGAAGCAAGATCGCGGGCAGTAGGGGCATATCGCTCCATGAATCGCTCACCCTCGGAGTTGAGGAGGAAACCACCCTCACCACGAGCACCCTCAGTGATCAGGCAGCCAGCACCGTAGATACCAGTAGGGTGGAACTGGACGAACTCGAGATCCTGGTTGGGGAGACCGGCACGGGCGACCATGGCCATACCGTCACCAGTGCAAGTATGGGCGGAAGTGCAGCTGAAGTAGGCTCGGCCGTAACCACCGGTGGCGAGGACGGTGTGGTTGGCAAGGAATCGGTGCAGGGTGCCGTCCTCCTGGTTGTAGGCGAGGACACCGCGGCACTCACCGTCCTGCATGATCAGGTCGAGGGCGAAGTACTCGATGAAGTAGTTGGTCTTGTGGCGGAGGGACTGTCCGTAGAGGGTGTGAAGAAGGGCGTGGCCGGTTCGGTCAGCGGCAGCACAGCATCGGTAGGCCTGGCCACCCTTGCCGAACTCCTTGGACTGACCACCGAAAGCTCGCTGGTAGCTGTGAGGCGTTAGCAGCCGAAGACGTTTTGTTTCCAAGGCAATTCTCACATCTTGCCTTCCTCGGTTCGCGAGAAGGGGCAGCCGTAGTTCTCAAGCTCGATAATGGAAGCGGGAGCCTCGCGGGTCATGTAGTGAATAGCGTCCTGATCACCCAGCCAGTCGGAACCCTTGACGGTATCGTACATGTGCCATCGCCAGTCGTCCTCGTGCATGTTACCAAGGGCGGCGTTGATACCACCCTGAGCAGCGACAGTGTGGCTTCGGGTCGGGAACAGCTTGGAGATACAGGCAGTGTTGAAACCGGCCTCAGCAAGACCGAAGGCGGCTCGCAGACCGGCACCACCGGCACCAACGACGAGGGCATCGTACTCGTGGTCCTGGGGAAAAGTGTCAATTGGCGGGATTCCAACGATTCCTAGCCGCGCGGGCAAGCGGGAGGGAGACATACGATAACGGCGTACTTGGTGCTCACGAAAGGAGAGGCCTCCTTAGCACGGAGAGGACCATTGGCGATGACTCGGGCTGTAAAAGATCCAGGTCAGCATGTGACGGCAATCAGGGAGATTCGGTGAAGATGTCATACCAACTGGTCGGGTAGTAGAGAAAGCTCTGGAAGGGAACCTCGCGGCCCGCGAGAACTATTCTCAATGGTTAGCAAAGCACAATGAGGACCCGGAGAGCTCCTCGCGACAAGTAACGGACAAACCGCTACCATGATGAAGCCATCACGAGAGTCGCAGGACGGACCGGGGGGTTCGCGGGCAGCTACTCACAGCAGGGCCAGCGGCCAATCTCCTCATTGCCATAGAAGAAGCCATGATCAATCCAAGTCGGTATCACCAAGCTGCATCCGCGAGAGAATCGAAGGGTTATCGAAGGGCTCGGGTGGCGGACGAGCGAGCGAAGCAGGTTTGAACTTTTGGGAGGGATGATGTTTAGCCAATCGACAATTCCCTTGACGTTTTTTGGGCACACACCGCGAGGCTCTACCGGGACGGATTCTCTCGGCTCCTCGGTTGATCCGGCCAATCAGCGTTGGCTTATTATCAGCACACAGGCCACTCGCCCACAGGTCACAGGTCAATCAGCCACTGTAGTCGCTGCAGTTACAGCGACAAATTCCCCGGACGTTTTGATGCTGCTGCAAGGTCAAGTTGAATCCTGGGCCGAGGTGCAGGTCACGCTGCCAATTGGCTGTCAGTCATTATTATTTCTATAAATCAGGCTTTCTTCTACCATTCTCTGCCTCCAACCTCGCTTCTTCGCCCCAGGGTTCGGGAGAATTCGCTGTAGAGAATCCATGACGACGAGAACTTCCAGCTCATCACGTGCCGAGCCGGAAGCATTTTCCCTTCGGCTCCTCCCCCCCGCCGTTCCCGGCGCTCCTGTGGCTCGGCATGTGCTGTCGGATCCACAATCACGACCGGCCCGGAGACAAAGCCGAGAAGTTAGGAGAACCCGCCGGTCTTCAAAGTCCGGCTCTTACAGGTCATCCTCACGTCCGATAGGAGAGTTTCATTCATGAAGTCCAATTGTATGATGCTCATAATCTTGTTCAGTATAATCTATCCCTCCGTCTTCAACCAACTTTCTTGGTGTAGCAATCAACGCAACTCCTTACCCTGATCGAAACTCGATCAACCCGTGAAACAAGCAAAATGGATATCTTGAAAGTTAATCCGCCAAAACGTCCCGCAACATGACCAGGAAATTCTCTGTCAGCTTGTGAACCTCGCCAACTGGAGGTTTCACTGGTTCTCCTGCACTTCGCCGTAAGCGATCCTGTCGCTTGGCCCTGCGTCGTCTCTCAGCTTCGATTGGGTCCAGCTCATCCTCTTGCTCCGCTTCTAGCTCCGAATCAGACCCATCGTCGTATGCCATGTCTTCAAGGTCGTCGCTATCAAGCCCAAAGTCTGAAGAGTTAAATGCAATTCCCGTAGGCATCATATCACTTCCCGCGTGTCCCTCTGCCGCCATCTTCTGCCGCGTCTTGTCGTTGTGCCACTTCTTTCGTGCTTCTTGCCATGCAATAAGTGCATTGATCTCCTCGATTGCCTTGGTCTTGTCTAGCAGACCCGTGCTAACGCCGCCCTCGAACAATGCGTTGACGTTGAGAGTTCCGTTCTTTGGGCCCTTTCGCAGGAACTCAAGAATGCCCTCGATCCAGCCCATGAGCTGGGTAAAAAGGCCGTTGTCGTGTGTATGAACTTCATGAACAAACTTGTAAAAGTTATGCTCATGTCTCTGACAAAGGTCGATAAATGCTTGAACAGTTTGGTTAGGATCAGCAGAAGCGTCTTGCTCTCTACACTTGTCAACAACCTGGAAACAAGTTAGCTCTGTTTTTTCTGCGTCTCATTCTGTATCTTACCTGAATCATGTCATCGATAAACACAGCAAAGTCCGTGACACTGTTGTAGACGTTTGCCGACTTGTAGACTCGCACAAGAGGTTCGTAGAAGATCGTAAAGAGATCCCGGAAGAGCTGCAGTGTCACAGGCTCTTCAATCAACTGGAGCATCATCTCCTTGTCTCGCTGTCGAGTGCAGAGCTTCAGGTACTGCTTCAGATACGAAAACAGCTCAGCTCCCTGGCGCAACTCCTCATCAATGTTTTCGACGGCATTGTTGAATGCGACGTAAGCATTGTAGAGCCTCTGAATTTGCTCTCCTGTCAGCCCTGGCTCGATGAGGTCTGATCTCAAGATTGCCACGATCAGGTCCACATCATCCGCCTCAGCCTCCTCACGGATGGCCAGTTTGATGTGCTCTTCTGAATGTGTGTACTTGTGGAGCTTGTCTGAGAAGACCGGGTCATTGATCTTAGTACCCAGAATATCGATCGATTTCTGGAAACTCCTAATACCGTCGTTAAGAGTCAGAGAGAAGATTCTCTGCATCAGTGACCGCGTGCCAAAGGGTTGAGCCAGGAAGATGTCGAGAACACCCGACATGACGGCCGCTGGGTTGGCGATTCGAATGACGTTCTTCATGAGTGAGTACGGGATGAGAGAGTGAATCCGCTTCGCTTGTGCAAAAAGCTCAGGAGAGTTGTCCTCTGCGAGGAAAAGGTGATAGATGACGGCGGCAATCTCAATACGAAGCCACTCGGCAAACTTTCGATACTGAATGCTCAGGTCCGGGATAGTTTCCTTTTCCTTGATCTCCTTGAAGAGCATTGTGAGTCCATTGCGCTCAACAATGTCTCGGCGGAACCTAAGTGTGTTAGTCGGTGCATCATCCTGCAGCCAGAAATACTCACTGTTCCATATACTCATCAAGCTCAGCAGCTCGTTTCCGGGCAATCTCGTAGAATTGCTTCTGCTCTTCCATGCGCTTCTCGTCGACAGCCTTTCTTCGGATGATGTCCTCTACATCTTCATCTGTCGGGGTGATGGGTTCACCAGTCAGGAATTCCTGCATTGCGTTCGTATTGGCGACTTGGGGGTTGTGTAGGAGAGATCGAATGAAGGCCCTAAGTGAGATACGCTGGTTCTCGCGCCAGAGAACAACAGTAGTCTATGCCAAATTAGCCGATGATGACAAGTGATCCCAAGATAAGGCGTACCTCTTTGTCAGGGCTTGGAACAACACCTGGACTTAGCCTTCCTCCCTCGGTGGAGGCTCGCGGTGACGGAAGCTTGGGCGAATTGAGTCCCCTTGAGCGGCTTGATCGGAAAGAAGCCGCTGAACCGGCCCTGCGATGACCTTGATGTGTGTCAGTATGAATATCACAGAGATAAATGATCGCCTTACCGGGTGAAAGCATCGATGAGGAGCCGTTGGGAGTGGGAGCAAGACCAGTTACCCTGGTTGAGACTGAGGAAATGGAGGAAGCATCCGAGTCGTTCCCATTGCTGAATACAGATGTGATGGCGGTTGTTGTGTCGGACTTGTTCTTCTTAGGCATATCCGGCAGCACTCGACCAGGGAGCTCATTGCGCAGTCGCCTATGAAGCTTTGCAAAGTCGCTGTACCTCCGGCCCACGTAGTATTCCAACTCTCCCTTCTTTTTGACCCTCAAGATGAACTCGGCGTGCTTGTGCTTTCGAATCGTATGCTTGACCTGAGTGACACGCACACCGGCAACGTTGACATCCCAGCCGTTGATATAGTTGCCCTCAGGCAGAGTATGCATCACCCCAGTCTCGATGGCATTGCTATCAACAATCTCAATCTCTGAAAATCGAATGCGCTCTTCAAAACCAGATGATGTTCCGATTCCGGAGACCATCATCAATTCAACAAGTTTTCTGGCCTTGATGGCGAGCTTTCGGCGTTTCGTCTCCTCCAGGCGATCCTCAGAGGATGAGATTGACTTGCCTGCAAACGACTCGAGGAACTGTGAAAATGGTTGTAAGCGCTAAGTCTCAATGTTGCGGAACTCATTACTCACCACCTGGAGCTTGTCCTGCCAGAATTCCTTCTCGCGCGCCTTGTCTAGGAAGGGAAAGTCGCGAACATGATGGACAAAGATATATCGCAGAATAGGCAGCTCAGACTCTTGGGGTGAGACCTCGCCGTGGTCGGAGCGGAAGGGGGCGCCGAAGCGCTGGAGGGCCGTCGTGGAGTTGAGCTCGTTAATCTCCCACTTTACCTGCTCAGAGATGAGCTCTCGCTTGAGGTCTATCATGTATCAGCGCCTGTCACGCATGTCGAACGCGTCGCGACTCACAGTGCTCCTGCTTTCCAGTGAGCGCCTGGCCTGGCGGCGGCGTAGCATCTCGTTTCGTTGTTCGGACGGGCAGCTCGACGGTGGAATTTGGTGTCGCCTCGGGGGCAGCGCCATCGACGGCCGCGGGCTTGTCTCCGGCCTCAGCAGCCATGGCTCGTAACAAGGAAGGTATTCGACCGAAGCTTTGGGGGGCTCAGACCGTGAGGATGAGGAGGGGAGATGACGCCGTCGGGGAGAAGTCGGTGGAGGAGGGGAAGATGCCAATGACTTGGTCAAGTCGGATTCTGGGCGGGTTTCAAAAGAGAGATATTGCCAAGATGGGCCCTGGTAGGTCAAAGTTGATTATCCGTCGGTACGCGGAAAGCCCAGGACGATACTTGGGTTTGGCGGGGCTGGCTGCTGTCAGCTCCAGGCTCGTCGTGGTCAAGTCTGGTACCAGGTGTTGGTTATTGACTCGAGCAGAAGGAGGAGCTCTGTGCTTCTGGGCAGCAACTACGTCAGTCTTTCCTGCTGCTGATGCACTGCAACCTTTTCAAAGCCGCGTCACCCCTATTGGTCACGTATGTCGCTCACTATCAAGAGGAAGACGAATATGAGTCTCACTCAAATGTCGACGCCCTGTTTTTTTCTTATATATTCTTGTACTTGGCGTCTTTTGCAAGGTCACCAGCTCGTCCTGGGCACTTGCGCGTGCAAAGCGCCAAAGTGAGGGGCATGACGTGTGCCGCCAAGTCCCAAGCCACTCGCCCAGACTCTCACAGCCCTGTTTTATCGGAATCTTTTTGCCGTACCACAAGCATGGCAAAGTCCGTCTTTGCTCCAGATTTTCTCCGGTTGAGCTTCTACTATCTTTCCTACGTGCTAGGTCTCTATTATGAGAGGCTTGTAATGACGGCATATTTGGCAAGCAACGGCTTGTCATATCTGCCCGTTGCTGACTCGGATTTAACTCGCTGAAGATCAAAATATCTGCTAGATTGTGAGGTGACTTTGGCCATGTTAGCCACGATGGCATCCACTCTTGGAGTTGTGCATCGTGGCTGTTCCTGACAAGGGTCGCGCTAACAGAGATTACTGGATGACCTCTGCCCCATTCACGACCGACGCGCCGCTCATCATGCGGTGCCTAGGAGGAGGGTCTTGGAGAGTTACTCTGACTGTTTGTTTCTCACCAATACGGTTTTACGAGCAGGCCAATCGTGGCTTCAAAATGGCGCCCAAACTCTGCTCATCTCGGTCCAACTCACACAAGGTCTGACTGTGAACAATGGGTGACTGAAAATGATCAAGTTCATTCACAATCCGCATGTTCAAAAGTAAGACCCTACCACTTCAATTGTCATTCAACGGTATGTCTTGGACCCTCAGGCACGATATCCGCGGAATTACACTGAGCGGACGTCTCAGATCCTACAACAGGGTCCATCAGTTTGGTGACACCCGTCGAGATTGCTGAGACATGACACATGAACCAACTTCCCAGCAAGCAAACATTATACTTCTCACGACGAGGGTATCTACATGACGGAACAGGTGGCGATTCCCAATCCCCTGGGTTGGGTCAACGGTGTCCATCCGCTTATCCACATCAACGTTCGGGTCAAACGGCACGACGCCGGTCTGGCGCAACACAACCGGTAGATTCCCGTGCTTGTGGACCTCTGTTTATGGGATGATTCCCCATTGTTGTGTGTGTTTGTTGTCCTAGACTCCCTCATTGACCCTTACATTCCGTTGACAAGCTAGATGCTGGCAAAGAAAATGAGACGAACAAGTAAACATCAGACACTAATAACAGGTGATGCAGTCCGCTGCAAGCAGACATACCAAACTCCCCATGTAATGATTGATCAATTTCCACAAGTCTCCCTCCGTTTCGGCTCTCTGCCGAAAACAAATAGATGCAGCGTAGGGTAACCCTGCATCCCTAACCCAGCAATGCATCTATCCGAAAAAAACAAGCCCCATGCTTGATTCCTGTCAGAGTAGCCGCTCGGCCTTGTTTCCAAAGTGGCTTGTCCCACTGTTACGTACTCCAAGGCCATGCACGCGAAGATTTTACCAAAATGAGCTTGGATGCTTGGCGGCGGCTGCGGCAAAGGTCCCAATCCCCAAGACAAGACAAGACAACGCGGAGAAGACCGCCGGGATACCGGCGAGGCGGCCGGGAAAGGGACTTGGTCAGACGGCAGCTCCGAAATGTGGCGGCACTGGACGGCTCAGCTCGTCTAGATGATGGATTGTACGGTAAATAAGGCTTCTGATCCGACTGCATGGTCGTCAACAACGGCCTTGTTTGATACCAATGCCGTGACATCTTCCAGCCAAGAGATACGTGCCAAGTCCTCAGTCTGTATGCTACGTAGTATTGCGCGCTAATATGGGTATCATGAATCGTACAGTGCAGCAGTAAAGCAAGCTTGTCAAGAGCGCCTCAAAATATGCCAAGAACAAATGGCATCACAGTTCATCGAATGCATGCAGTATTTCTCCCCCATCCTCATGTCTCCTCCGCAGATATGCTTCATCTCCCTCATGCGTGGGCGGTAGTACTGTATGACCTGCCTCCTTCCGGGACTCGACGATGGATTCAGCAATATGGGGGGTGTCAGAGCTCTCGGTGCTCACAATGTCCCCATTTGGTGACAAGTATTGAGCGCCAAAGAATAGAACCAGCATCGTCAGCATGATAACAGACATGCAGATCATGATGGCCCTCAGTCTTAGTCGCGTCTTGTCCTGGGACTCCTTATCGAGACGCTCCCAGAGCTCAACTCTTTCACGAACAATATCAACCCGATCGCTCAAGGCCCGGATTCTGGCACGGCCATCTTGAATCCGAGCCTGGAGGGATTCGATATTGTCCTGATGCTCCTTGAATTGTCCCATAGCCGCAATCTGTGTAGTGATGTCGTTTTCAATCTCGCGCGCGTCCTTCTCAAAGTTGTTATGAATACTCTGGGACTCCTCTGCCAGCTCCTTAAGGACTGACACGGTGGATTGGAGCGTAGTCATCTTTTCGAGAACGGCGTAGTAGGTTTCATCAAGTCGACGGGCTGTGGATGTCGAGAACGTACCGAGTTCGACGAGTGATTGCTTTAGGCCCCTGAGTAGTCTGTATCAGCATCGTGCTGCGATAGATCATGGCACCTGGACAACTTACTCGACCTGTGAGGATGACTTTGGTTGCTCATCCTTGAGCTTTTCCTCCTTATTCAATTTGGGTTCCGCGGGAACAGCCGCGTTGCCATTCCTATTCTCTTCCTCCCTGGCTAGCATGACGCTTGGCCGTCGACTCTGGTCAGGGCTTATCATAGGCGTGACGCCCTCCGACCGAGGCATGATCTCAACCGATGCCCGACCTTGGTAATATGGGCTCACCGACACGGGATGTGATATGGATATGTAGTGCGAATGCGGGGCGCGGTCGTCATGATAGCGGTCTCGGTCGCGTTCGCGTTCCTTCTCCTTGCGCCGGCTCAGCTTGACGGGCGAGGTGAGCTCGGTGATGGACCGCTTGAGCTGGTGACGGCTGCCTGAGCGGATGCTCGAGACTGAGTTTGTCGAGTCCCGGGGACTCGTGAAGGCACCGGCGGTGGCCATGGCGTGAGCGGTTTCCCGGTTTCGCACTCCCTGTCTGCGTCTGTCCCTTCTTGTGGAAAACTCTATCCGCCTGGACCCTGCGACACAAGGGGTGGGATGCCCAAAGAGGGCAGCAGAGATTCCCGCTGACTGGCTGGCTCAAGTTCCGATGGTCAGCAGCTTTCCAGGTTTGTTGCGGCGTGCATCAGGCCAGAGCTGAGTGGACTGGGTAACTTAAGGACCTGACGTGCCCTGTCCTGTGGCTGAGTGGGTCCATGCTCCCATCCGCAGGCAGTGAGTTTCACATGTCACCGGAGGACAAGCGACAGGCCTTTTCATTGACAAAGATAGACCAGGGCAGTCCGGCTAATTCACAGAGGCTAAATCAAGGGTTGCAATATGATATCTACTCCGTACAAGATAAAGTAATTTGCCAAGTCTTGTCTAGGTAATGAGCTTAACACGATCGGTATCGTTTTGTTGCCCCAGCCTGATATATGTTTCCTCCACAGGCCCACTCTCAAGTAGTAGTACATAACGTACTGAAGACATAGGAGAATATTACGAGACAATCATGATTTGATGGCTGAGTAGAGTTCCAGGAACAGGCAGCCTTTTGCCATCTGTCATTCTTTATTACGCAACCCCTATCCATGTGCGCAGGGGACAGCTCAAGCCCTGCCGACGACTGTGAGCCGTTCCTCAGCCAGGTTGACGTTCGACACCTCACACCCAGACGTATCTCAATCGCATTGAAACATCGATTATATGCATTTTGAGTAGAACTACCAGCGACATACACAGCCTCAGTCCCGAGTCCCCGATATTGCGTAACACCCAAGGCTGAGCTTCCACTCAACAATGACCACGTCTTCACCCATCCGTATATTGCGCCGCTTCCGATTCTCTAAAACCGCTCCAAGTGAGGTATGTCGCATCGTGAATCATAACGTTTGTCAAAGAGATTTTGCCTGTCCATGCCACCGCGAGCCGCCCAATCAAGAGTTGATCAACTTGTTTCGCTTCTCCTTGCGCTTCAGCCGCTCGACTCGTTTTCGGTGCATCTTCTCGGCCATCTTCTCGTATCGCTCCTTCTCCTCCTTCTTTTCTCGCTTGGCCTTGATAGCTTGGATCCGATCCTAGTCCGGCATTAGACCATTGTCACAGCTTCGCAAAGAGGCGCTTTTTGCTTACCTGTCGGATCTGCTCCTTCTCATCCTTCATCTCCTTTTCCTTCGCCTTTATCTGTGCCAACAGAGCGCGCTCCTGCGACCGTTTCTCATAAGACTTGAGCCCGGCTGTGGGTCGAAAGGCCTTCTTTGGAGCATGCCATTGCTTGCCTGGGATCGGAATGTCAACTTGTTGATGACGAGACGGACTCGGAAATACCCATACCATTCTTGCGCATTCCCAGAGGCTTCTCAGCCTGAGGCGCCGGCTCTGGCACTGGGCTGGCTGTATCAGACATATCGGTAGTTGACAAAAGTAATACAGAGATGTCGTTCTAGAGATCTACAATTCTCGCCGACTTCACCGAATTTTCTGCCGGTCAAAAAAAGTTGTGGCGGGGCCCTGCCCAAGGCGGTGAGAAAGGATGTGGCTGGGACTCCGCTTCCCCACATCAGGTGTGGCTTGAAATCCAGGGTCCTTAAGCTCCCCACACTTTGAGTTAAGGGGTGGATAAGGGGCGATCTTTATTGAGTCGCGTCACGCCTATGTTTCACGATCTGGAGGCCATCGTCCCCTTCCAGGCAGAGCTAATTCCCGAGGGCAGAGAGCCCAAAAAAATCTCATCATCTTCAGCCCCATTCAATAGTTCGTGGTGCTTGTATCGCCCTACGGCACGGAGTACGGTGCGGCAACTCGGTCCGCAATCTGTAGCTGACCTCTCTTCCAATAACACACGCTCCCGTCCCTGCCACTGGGAAATGGTTGTCAGCTCAGGGAGAGGTGACATCCTTGGGGAACCACACGCTATTGGCTCCGAGTCTCACTGCTTCAGCTGCGAACTGTAAGCCTCGCGGGCCTCCGAAACTTCTGGGCTTGCAGACATCTACATTTGGTGGGATAGAACCCGAGGACTGAAACGCTGACTAGGTAGGCAGTCATTTGGTACAGAAATAGCCCAGCCGTACATTCACAATGCATGTGTTGTTATTATATGGAATAGGGGTATACCAGTGATGTCCGAATCATGCTCTCATGAAGTGAACCAGATGCGGCCAAGCCAGGAGTTTAAAAAGGAGCCCCCCCATCCTTGCCTGAGAACCTGCGCATCCTAATACTCTGGTTGCAGATGGAAGGATGGCACTGCATACGTCAGATCAATGGGCAGCCAATTGACCAGACAACTCGTCCGGCACGCCATCGTATCGAGCGAGGAGGGCCCCTGAATGGTTCGCCCTCTGGACAGGGGATGGACAACCAAGCTCGGCCAGATCACGCCCAAGTGAACTGCCCACAATAATGACGATAAGGCCAACTCGCCGCTGACCACGGAGGACGGGATTTCTGGGCGTAAAGTCTAAAAGACCGAGGCCTCCTTCACGGGAATGCAGGAAGATGGATCTTGCAGCGGAATGGAGGGAAATCGTAATTAGCTGGGCAAATTGGCTTATTACCGATAATAAGAATAGGGAAATCGTGTCCAAGAGCAGTCGTCAGCAGTACGAGTCCTCACCTGCCACACTTGGCGAGATTACCAAGGCATGCTCCTGCATGCAAGGAGCACCCATTGCTGAAATGTCGAGGCGCTGGTGGGAGGTTATTCGCGGACCAGCTGAGCGATCGCAGGCTGAAAAAAGGTGAGATTTCGTAAGCCTCTTTCACGACCTCTGGCTGAAATTGGCCGCTCGCTCAGCGGTGGAGCTGGGCGAGACAACGAACCGGGAACTCGAATGAGGGAGAAAATGGATCCCTGGAGAGGCTTGGTCGGTGGAGCGGACCACGCAGGAGACTATGGTCCTTGGCAAGCGCCCCAGAGCCTGACTGCGAGGGATGAGACATGAGGGATGAAGAAGAGGACTGACAAGGGATGGGTCTCACCCATCCTGGTGTTGCAGGTACGAAATGCATGCAGCTCGGAGAGTTCAGGCACATCTTGCGTTGCGCTCAGGGCAGAGGATGGTTTTCAGCAGGTTATCGTCACGACAACCAAACTCAGTTGGCTCTTGAACAGTGAGGCCTGCGTTGTCTTCTGCCTCGGTTGTTGGAGATGCTCAAGGCCTCTAGAGACTGGCACACGATGCTTCATCAACTGGATTAGGTCAAGTAACCGATGCGCCAAGGGACTCCCAGCCCGTCTGTGCACCATTTTGCGGGTGTCGTCGGGCGTTAGATCTGCTCATCTGGCCCTCTGTTTTTCTCGGGTCACTGGGACAGACCAGGGCACACCCGAGTAAGGGCGATCGATACGTATCAGTCGCATTCGTTTTTGTGAGAAGTCGTAGCGCTAACGATGATAAACGAGAAGAAGGGCTGGGTGAGACCCGCGTGTGCCATGTAATCAATTCTGGCGTCGCGGGTGAGGCACTGTATCTCATCGTCATCTGAGCGACATGTCAAGCGCCCAACAATGGATCTGTCCTGCCTGTCAAAAGCAATCTGTACAACAGACAACAGGTCATGATTGGGACATTGATGGTCGTTTCCTTGGTGAGCTACCCGCCCTCGCCGAACAGGGCAATCTGTTTTTCAAATGTTGCCTTGCATGCCCAGATTAAGGAAAACCAAGCCTCAATTGCATCCGTCATCTGCAGCATCAGCATCTTCCAAGGTCTGAATGGAGTTCCAGGTACCGGGGTGGTCCAAACAGGGAAATGGAGGCTGTCTGTTCCTGGCACGGGTCGTTAGAACGGAGCATAACGGGCCAGGGATCTTGATCGAGAGGAACCATTGTAAAGGCAAACGGCACATGGTTAAGAATAACTCCCACGATGCGCTATGAGCATGTAACCTCCGTAAGCAGAGCAGCGAAGCCGGCTCATTCGTCGACAGGTAAAATCACCATGTTGTTATCGCAGCGAGAAAAAGGCCGGTCGTTGCGGCTGCTCAGGCTAACCCGGACGGGTACGTAATACGGGAGGGCTTGGTCGGATCGCCTGGCTCTGTTTTGGTGATCACTTTTTGCTAACGGGCGGTGCTGGGTCGTGTTCTCGGCCTCGTAATCTCGAGTTGACAGGCCAGGTGGGACACCCAAGACGAGGCCAGCCCATCCTGGACAAGATCTGGGTGGATCGGGGCCAAGAGGGAAAAGCAACGGGAAAAGAAGACGGAGAAAACCCGCAAAAGCAAAAACGGCACTATGCACAAATGCGTGCTGTCTTCTGACTCCTGTGGCGCATCGCCGTCTTCGTGTGGTTCTAGCCCCGAGTCATCATGCAAGCCATGTCTCGCTGGGGAGCTGAATTGCTGAGAGGGAGGGAGGTGAGGACACGACTCCCTGGATCTGAACCGATCCAAGAGCTTTGTTGGCCAGTTGATGTGGCAGTCCTGATGACTAGTACACGATAATTCGCGGAAACTATCGAGCTGGATGGTGGTGTCGGTGACAGTCTGATACCGTTCATGGTGAGGCCTTTTCCTTCCCGTCCCTTCACCACGATGAACAACCCGTGTTGGTGGCGGCAGCTACAGTAGTCAACAGGCCTCTATCTTGGTCTGATTGGTTTCCGACTTTCGGGATCAAGGTACGGAGATGGGTGTGCGCTTGTGCAAGAGAGTTTGGAGGGATCGACGACGCGAGGAATGGTTTGGTCAGCTCAGACAAGAGTCGGTAAAAGGCATCAATTGAATGAACTTCTTGAACCTGTCGTTGACCGCCCGAGGCCGTTGAGTCGTAGCGGCCGTCAAGCAAGACATCGTGCCGCCGGCTGCAACCGTTGCTCTCCAGGCCTCCACTCTGCTCTTCGCCTCCCCCGCTCTCTTGCCCGTACAAGGCAGGCCATCTTATCCCGGTAACAGGACCGGCTGAGTGCTGTCACGAGCGTGTCAGTGTCGTTCTGCTAGGGACGAACCTGATCCGAATGCCCTCATGCAAGACAGGACAGCAAACAGAGCGGTTGCCCCAGCGGCCAGACACAGCGCTTGCACGATGCAGGTATTATTAGGATATAAATCAGCCGTGACTGCTCGCTTGCACGTTCGTCCGTCTGCCGTGCTTTGCGTTGCGCTGCTGCTGCATGCATGCACAAGCGCTCCTCAGGTGCAGGTACACGGCGCGCTGAGCGTGACATGGGCCGGGGGGTCAAGTGGCCCCGAAGGAAACAGCGGGCGAATAGCAGCGCCCTCAAGTGCCCAACAAAGCAGCACCTCAAGAGCGTTCGTCGCGCCGAGACGACCAGACGACCAGGGATGACCAGGGTTTGGTGGCCTTGGAAGCCGTCACAGTGCAGAGTGGGATCCCAGTATCATGTGCCCATGGCTATGCGTGTGTAATAAGGGCAATCTTGACGGTTATGGCGGTACCTATGGGGGTATACTGGCACTGGCTGCCATGAGATGGTGGCCGTCATGAACGGGGGTGAGTGAATATCAAACTGTGTGACCTGGCGATGAAGATCAATCAATCCATGGCCGTGGTGCTGCCCTGTTTCAGTAAGATAGAGCGAGGAGCATCCAGAGGGACCTGCTTGGCGACGTGTGCGCATTTTGTCGGGTCAGTTAATTGCTTGATATGCTTTTGGATCCAGGTACCCAGCAGGTTTGCCATGAATTTAATCAATCAATCGAAAAGTTTGGACGGATGGGATGAGATGGCATCTTGTTATTGGAGCACCAAGCAATAACATGAACGAACACCTGCTGGGCAATTTGCTGAGAGAAGAGTTGCACAGTGCGGGCCTTGGATGAGTTGGGATGGGATGGAGAGAGACCAAGGAAAAGGTGGAGGCCCCTGGACGCTGGACGATGGGAAGGAGCGAAGGGGGTGAGAATGTCGAGGTTTTGGCCCTGGAGGACGCGGCCTTGTGTGATTCTCTCCTCCCTGGAACCTCTTGTTGTGCCTCTTTGGGCTCCCTTGTCTCCTTCATCGGGCGCCCCTTGTCCTCCCGTCAATTCGCACATCGCTCCATCAAGCAGCTTTGGCATGGCATCCATGGCATCCATCCATCGTCCATCGCGTTTACGGTGGGCGGATGCTGGAGTTCCCCGAGGTGGCGCCCCTTGGTGCCTGTGGTGTCCAGGGCGGGCAAGCCGCTAAGAGGGTACCTGGCCAGGTACCTGGACTATAGCGAGCCGGGGGGTCCATGGGGGTCCTTTTGGGGGGAATGGACTTGGATGGGCAGCGGTACCAGAGAACCAGGTCCCCCTTGGCCATTTCCGGCGCTTCATCCGCTCTCGTGTTGGTTGCAGCGGTACATGCTCCCGTGTACCTAAATCACGAGTGGACCCCTTGCTCGCAGTGGGCGCTGTGTGGCTGAACACCCTCCAACCCCAGCAGGCCTTCCATTTGCCTTTTCCCTCCATCTCTCCATCTTGAAGCCGCCTTGCCCCCTCCCCGTCTTCTCTTCTTCAACCCTTCCTTCGGCTGCACCTCATCGACAACGCCGCCTTTGCGAGCGCCGAACCTCCTCCCCCTTCCTCCTCCCGACATCTTCTGGTGCGATTCCAGTCGCTCTCTTGTCTTCAGAGTTGCGCTGGTCTTGTCCGTCCACTCCTTTTCATTAGTTTAAACAACCTGTCTGTTGAGTTGCCTTCGTCTTTTCGAATTTCAGCCATCCAGCTCGACGACAACGAAGCCTTTTTTGCCATTTCCGCCTGGTCCGTCACCCCAACTTGTTCGCTCGTTTCCAGTCTCGATCACAGCATTGTCCCCAAGTCGATGCCCTTTAGCGTTTCCCGTGCTGTCGGCTTGCAATTTCCAAGACTGGTCAACTGATTGTTGTGACGTCTCAGACCGCGACTGTTCGACGAGTCAATCCATCCCCACGCCCGGTTACGACTATTCGAACGACATAATCAAGCGAGCCTCACGGTTTCGGAACGGTCGCCTTGCTTGTCCTATGAACCATTAAATCACACCCAGTTGCCCATCACTTCGATTGCCGCTGCGCGGCTGAGGAGAAGATGGCAACCACCTTCGGCCCTGAACGGTTGACCCGGCCATCCGCCGGCCCAGCTTTCGACAACCCCGCGGATCGATTTGCTCTCCCGATGGATCCTCTGGCTGCGTCTCCGTCACTTGATTCCCAGCCTCGTGCTGACCCTCCACCAAATCCTCCATTCGTCTTTCCGGCTCAACCTCCCGCCTCGGCGCCCTCTTCCTTCTCGAGAGCCACGGGTCGCCGGCCCATGTCTGCTATTGAGACTCCCAACTTCAGCTTTGGGTTCTCCGCTGAAAATGCGGAGAGGCAGCATCGATCTGCGTTGCCAGATTTCAGCTTCAACCCAGGTGCTCTTCTCCCTCCAGATCCCCAGACACCCTTCCTTTTGACTCCTCCCGTATCTCCTCGGAATATTGCATCTCCACAACGGCCTGGCGGCCATGGACATCGAAGAGGCGGAAGTGAGTTTGTTGGCGGCCGTCTTCGCGAGGGCAGTTCCATTGCTGTCATGAGCACAAGCCCGACCAAATCAGAGAGTGGGTTTATGACGCCTACTTTCCAACCCCCAAGAAGAGGACACCGAAGAGGTATCTCGGGTGCCATCTCGACTAATGATCTGCCTATTCTGCAACCACCCGTCTTCGATGCCTCTGGTCGAGGAAGCAGTGCGCCAACCAGCCCAACTGGCTACATCGAACCCGAGAACAGTGTTTCCGCCCAGCTCGATGAACCGATCCAGCTCGAACCCCAGGCAGCCCCAACGGAGCAACCGGATGACATCAAACAACCTGTCTCGGCAAACAGTTCCCCAGAAGGAAGTCCGAAGCAGGGCAAGGCGGTACCGAAAGCTCGAGTCGGATTCTCGGATACACTGGAGTTCATCCCAAGGCCGCTATCCCTAGTCTCTAATGAAACGTCCAGCACGGTAACAGCACGACCTGGACATTCAGTTTCCGGGAGCATTTCTTCAATCGTCTCTGCTGCATCTCCGAGTGGTAGAGACAGCCCGGTGCCGCTATCTCGAACATCAACACGTGAGCTTACAGATTCGAGACCAAGCACTGCCGGCGCTATTCTCGAACGCACCCAGGATGTTTCTAATACCACCTCCTCGCCAAAGCGCCGGAACTCGATTCCAACACTGCTTCATCTCGCCGAAGCGTCCAAGGCGGGAGAGCCTGAACCTAGCCCGACAAAGGTTGCCAAGCGGTGGTCGTTTTTCGCCTCCACCACAGGCTCTTCTCCCACCAAGACACGGCCACACAGTTCCAGCTCATCGGATTCCTTACCAAAGGCAGCCTCTGGATCCGAACACGGCTCTGATGCTGCTGGCGAAAATCTTGACACTGCGCCTGCTAAACAGAAAAAGAGCAAGAAGGGCAAGAAAAAGAAGAAGAAAGTCAAGGGCTGGGCTGGTGCAATTCTTCCCCGGAAGCCCAAGAGCCAAAGCAAACGTTCCAAGTCAGATGATGTTCGTCCTCCCACACCACCAGCCTCGAGCGTCTCACGAGATGATGACGATGGCGAGATGTATGGGGAGCCCGAGTTGCTTGAGCCATCTATTCCATCCTTCACTGTCACCGAGTCTCCTAACATTCCAGCGGAGAATGACCTGCCCAGGCCCTCGGACGAAACCACGTATCCCATGATTGATCTTGACGCAGCCCTTGGACCATTTAATACACCACTGCCATTGAACCCAGAGTGGGAGGCGGCGCAACGAGCCGCTGGCAACACCACCAACAAGCGGAGACTTCATAGCGCCCAGGGTATGAAGGGATTCACTGGTCCAGGCATGCACTACCACCGACGGGCGGAGTCTGCTCCAGATCTGCCTCCCTTTGACCCTGGCAGGGCTGGTATGCACCGCTACAACAGCAGCTCGACGATGGCCGATGTTTTTGAGGAGGACGAAGAAGATGACGAGTCAAAGACACCAGAAGAATCCTCCGAAGAGGAGTTTGACTCGGACAGTGACGCAACTCCCCCAGCCGCCGTCACCAAGGACCCATTGCTCGATGCCCAAGATAAGCTTTCAACTCACAGCTCAGCACAGAGCATGAGGCGGACCAGTTCTAGCCTGAGCGACAAAGATCAAATCACAGCTGGCTCAGTCCGCGCCGAACGCTCCAAGTCATCTCTGCACGACAGCGTCATTGTTGAGGAGGAGCTGCCAAGTGTCATCTTCCGGTCACCATTCGCGTTTCCCGAGCGGAATGACAACGCGGACTCGGCTCCCGCTTCGCTCAGGAGGGCCTCGGGCAACAAAGATCTTGCTCCCGTTGATATTGGCCCCACCCACCTCCCTATGCCGGCCAATGTCCCCAACAGCCCATATGCCATCAGCCATTCGTCCTCATTCCCGTCTCCCAGGTCGCCCATGTCGGTTGAAGTGCAACGCATCTCGACTGCTCCGTCCTCAGTTGCGGATGAGAACAATTTCCAATCCCTGTTGCTTATGGGCGAGCCTGGCCCCGAGGTGCGAATTTCAGTAGACTACGACATTCCATCACTTACCTCGAGCAACTCTACGATGACCCGGGAGAGCATGTTCCTCCCTAGTCAGCGCATGTCTCAGCCGATTCTTCGTGAGCCACGCCCTGTCTCAGTGTCATCTGCCGCTTTTGGTCGTCGTCGATCCAGCCTCGCCAGCCTGAGCCGTCTCATTAGTAGCTCTCATGGTGAGCGCAGCAAACTCTCGATGGAGGTGACACTTGACAATGAGTCGACGCACAAGAAGTCCAAGAGCAGCCGAACGAAGCGACTAAGCCGGATGATGCAATTCTGGAAACCCGCTGCCAAAGATGCCAAAGATGCCAAAGAGGGCTCATCCAAGCAGTAATGGCAGGCTCAATAATGGATTCTGGCCGGCATTACTGGCACTTTATTACTATGTCCATACATCTTTATGTGGGCATGTGTACAATATGTTTGACATTCACGCTTCACAAACTTGCTCTCTAGCTTGGTTCACTTGCTCGACCTGGGCGAAACATTAGGACAAGCGAGCTGAAGCGTCAAGTCCGATCAAACGAGGATCCCAACAACAGACTTATACTCGGGGACTCGGATCGGCACATTTAAGACTTTTAGTTTAAAAGGACGGAAAGGGGCGCAGGCGGTTAATGATTGCATGATTAGCATTGGTACCTGGCATAAGCATGCCTGGCTCCCGGGCCAACGGGCCGCTGGTTGAGTCGGGTTTGACAGGCAGCTGACACTGAGGGTCGCTGGACACAAGAGACTACGAAGGAAGGACAAGATTTGGATGGCATCTCCGAGCGACTGGTTATGCCAGTTGGAGAATGGGATGATCTAGGTATTTGGCGAAGGAGGACGAGGCAGGGCTGGTGACGCACAGAACTAGTAATGAATATAGTGCTGCAATCATGTTGGTACAATTATGTGATTATAAGTTTTGAACTGTGTCTCGTGAAGCCATCTAGAGTACCGTACAAGTCCCGTATGAAAGGCTACCAAGTTAGCTTGACTTGAGAAATCATCCGTCTCACTATGTTGCCCGAAGAGTTGTTAAGTTGTCTTACTGGCGGTCATAAATCATGAATTTTATTCAAATATGTGTGTATGTGTGTGTATACTGCTCCAATGCAAATGTTTGATCAAGAGTTTAAAAGGGATCAAGAACGCAACAAAACAAAACAAGCCCAGCCATAAACGCCCATTACATCTCACATGTCCTGTCTTGATCCATGCCCAGCCCGAATCACGTACGCTACATCCACTTCTTGGCCATGTCGGCCAGGCCGCTACCCCAGCTATCGTCGCCTCGTCCGCCGCTGAAGGATCGGGTATCGCGCTCCATACGGACAGACGTGTTTCCACCAAAGCCACTAGCCATGCGGACAGCCTCGCCGACAAGGCCAGACGAGTCCCCGGTGGCAGCCTTGGAGGCGACGCCGAGCATGCGCTCGATAGCCGGGGGGATGCGCAGGCCGAAGCGAGCGAGGAGGGCCGTCAGTGCGCCCCCGGTGATGAGGGGCATGATGACGAGGAAGAAGACCTTCCAGGGGTGGCGCTTGGCCCAGTGGACGAGGTCGCGGAGGAGACGCTTCAGCTGCTTGTAAGTCTTTTGGATGAAGCCCTGACGAGGGGAGCGCTTGTAGTAGGACGAGCGATCTGGAGGGAGCACAAGGGTCAACGTCTGACGCGTGGTGGTGTGTCTACTGAAGGGGGCTGAGACTTACTGGTTCCAAAGAAGCTGGAGCGGCTGTTGTTGCCACCACCGAGCCCGAAGAAGGAGGCGCGAGAAGAATTGTGCTTGCCATAGCGGTCGCCGCCGCCAAAGATGGAGCCAGCAAAGGAGCGGCCACGATCGGGGGAGCTAGATCGGGATCGCGAGCGGGAACGGCGCTTCTTGTGGGAGCGAGAGGAGCGATGGCGGCGGTGAGAGGAGCGGGTAGAGAGGACGGAGGCGCCGTCATTCCAATCGAGGAAGCCCATTGCGCCCGAGTTTTGGTGTCTTGCGCGGTAGAGAAAAGTGGTGAGATTTCAGCGATGGAGGCGAAGGTATCTCGAGGGGTTCTTCTCTCTCTGTCCCGCGAGTACGTGTGCGCGGCGGGGGAAGCGGGAAAAAAGTGAGACAAGGAAACCAAATGCGTCAATTGAAGTCGCGCAAGGGAGTCGAGTATGTATTTCCCTTGCGTCGGCGATCCAACTGAAGGCAAAAAAGTTGGGAGGAGTTTTTGGAAGGATGGGCGCTATAACTATGCAAACCAACTTTGCAGATGCAAGTCAGAGCTGAGATGGAGGTAGGTGGGTGATGGAGTGAGACCAGACCCCGACGGGAGCGGGTGGGCAAAGTGGGCTGGGCTCACCGTAAATTCGAGTGGCTGGAAAGGATGTGGATGGGATGGAAGCTGGAGCCAGCCTAAGCACAGCCCAGCACAGGCCTTGAGCAGATTAGGTGAGGTCCTTCCGTTCGAGTCCCTGAAACGAGACGCACGCACTTTGTAGGGGCTAACGTGCGGGGACACTTGGGGCTAACGTATTTAGGAGGAGGTTAGCTGATCTTTGGAGGTTCGAAGTCTTGGTACTGGGCTTCGTCTTTACATGCGATTGTTGTGATGGTATTTGAGTAAAATGTCCAGGTGGAAAACTCGCCAGCAAAAGTTTCTCGCCTGATGTCGACTTTTAATACGACGTTGTGGGAAACAAGCGAGGGCTCATCCAGCTTGAACGCAACCCTTGTCTGTAACACTTCATATTATCAGGACATGAAATGCTGGCAATTGGGTCAACGCGGGAAGCCGAATGGAGAGAAAGATGATATGTGGGAGCAGGAGGTTGATGTTTATATAGTCTTGTCTACATTTCTATCTTGAAGCCTAAATACTATTCATGATCTAAAACCTAATTCATTTTTATTACTGCCAAATGCACCACCTTGAATCCCACCGCTTCCACCGACAGGCATGCCACGAATGATTTGTTTTGTGACATAGATATTCCCAACTCGTATAATATCTTAGGTATATGCTTCAAATGCGTAGGGGTGCTTGTCGTAGACCAGCTTCGACACTTTCCATACGCATCCCTACACTACACACAGCTTCGAGCAACCGTTTGGTAGTATAACAAGCAGCAGTTCATCATCATAATATTAGGCAAGACTATGCACACAAGGCGACATATCTATCCCAGCCAGTTGTCTATCAGTCAAGGTCAGAACACAACCACAACTCGCCCTGCGAGCAAAAAGAAAACTCTCAATAATTACAACCGACAAAAAAGATATTTTAGCAGCTGACAGCTTCGATCCGTCGCTAGGGTTAGGGTTAGTCTCTGAATAGCATGTTTCGAGGATTCGAAGTTGCTTACACCTCCGGGTTATGAGCCCGGCTGTTTTGAACGTTAGTGGATGATCCAGAAATGAGTGAATCTGTGTGTGTACATACCGCGCTTCCACTGCGCCAAGCTGCTTTTCTTGGGTGGATTCTCGCTTTGGAAATGACTCTAATGAAGGGAGGGAGACGAGCTCTGCCGGCCTCGAAATCCACTCTCGTGCGTGGTTGATATGAGTATACCCACCGTGGTGGATTTGGTGAGGGTTTCGCGCCCTTACCTAACACTATGGACCCATTGGGACTCATTGACTTTCTCTGCAATTCTTTGATTTGATATCGAGTCGTACGAAGCTGAGTGTCCGTCTATAAACTCGAGCTCATCATGCCGTATTACTTGTCCGTTACGCCGAGTGTTGTTTAGACAAGCCGGAAGCCGGAGTGGTGTGGGGCAAGTCCGGGGCCGAATACAACCGGCCCGGCGTGTCGGCCCCGTGCGGCTCAGGAGAGCGTATCCTGATCTAAGGATAGGCATCAAGATTGCCAAAAGTTTACATAATAACGAGAAGATTCTTTTAGAATATTGTCTCTTCTTATGATAGGTTTTTGTTATCACAAAGTCAAAGCCTTAGAGGAGTGAGAGGCGGGCACTCGCCTGCGGTCACCCCCAAAGCTGGAGAGTTGTTTAGTCCTCTTGACTGACAATGGATGTGCAATAGCCCCTACCTACCACTGGAAGACGCGCCAACAAGAGAAGCAAGACCACTCGAAACTGGACCGGCCATCACGAACCCAGTACAAAGCACGGATTTCAACGAGTCACTCTACACACTAACGGTGACCCTACCCAGCGCGATCATAAACATGGTAAACTCGGCGGCAGACAAACAGGTTCTTCCCGCGGGACTCCTGCATCGAGGGAGCGCCCGACGACATCGTGCGCAAATACATCAAATTCACCCCTCCCACCAAAGTGGTCCACGAGCCCGAAAAGGAGCCCGAGAACGACTAACGGTACTGTGTGTGCTGGTCGTGTGTTCGTTGTTGTAAGATTCTGCTCGGCTTTCTGTCCGTGACTCTGACTCCTTCTGTGTCGTGCGTGTATCTCTCGAATGGGTCGGAGGGTGCTGGCTCGAGTTGGTCTACTGAGATCACCGGATGCATTCTCCAATGTGTTGGTACGTTGAGGCGGTATGCGCTGCGTCCGACGCGTTCCTCCATAACGTTCCTCCATTTCCCGTCCGTCAGGTAGCCGAGTTGTAGTTTGGTTCTGAAGTTGGGGCTCATGTGTAGGTATTTCGTATTGTTCAGTTGGAATCCTCGTTATATATGTCAAGTGTTGCCTTTTCATGGCCAATCTTATTATCCACCAATGATGCCCAGTCTAATATCAACTCCATCTATACCCATTCTAATCTCTATTAACTTTTATCCCGATCCATATTTGCTACTATCATTCTTCCAATCTCTACTCCTTCTTCTTCTGGAAGGGCTTCTTGATCAGATCCACCAGCTTGCCCAGTCCACCAAACACATAGCCAAGGCCAAAGCCCCAGCCGCGGACGCGAACGGTGTAGATGAAGAAGTACACCAGCATCCAGTTGGAGATACAGAAGGCAAGGAAAATGCCAAAGTCTAGTTATGATATTAGTATTTGGTATTGGATTAGATTGGGTCAAGTGACATACCTCTCCACTTGTCGCTCGCATCAATGTTGAGCGACTCGAGATACTGGTTACCAGAGGTGTAGGGACAGTACTGACAACCACTGGTGGCATCAGGGTTCAAGAGATAACCTCCAGCAGACTTGGCAAAGTCTCCTGCATAGTCCTGACATGTCTGATTCGGAGGAGCGTCAAACTTGGCTGTCTCCTCAGGGGCACACCTAACGGGAGCACCATCGAGAGTGGCCGCAAGCATGCCACCGATCCAGTAAGTCGAGGGGTTCACGTAGTACATCCAGTACCTCCAGAACACGGGAAGCATCGAGTAGGGACGGACGACTCCGTTGAACAAACTGAACATAACAAAAAAGAAAGGCAAGACGTTGGAGATGACGGTGAAGCTGGGAGCGAATGCACAGATCCACTGGCCCCAGCTGGTCATGAAGAAGAACATGAGAAGCGTCATCAAGAAGGTGTATCCAGAGACGGAGCTCTCAGTGGGCAGTCCAGTTGGCCAGTACCAAAGCACCCAGTACAGAACAGCCGAGATGACGGCAGCAGGGATATCAGCAACAATGTTGGCGGTGCAAAAGGCGACCCATCCGTAGATTCGAGAGGGATACTCTCGGGCCTGCCACAGAGCCATGTTGGTGAAAAACTTGGGCACCACACCGTTGACGATGGTGGGAGGGACAGTGACGATCAGGAAGCAGGTGAACATGCGGTTCTGCATGTCCTGCATCGTGTAGCCGAGCTTCCAGAAGGTGAAACCGTTAAAGATACCGACAATTACAGCGACGAAGAACTTGCTATAGAAGTAAGAAGGATCGCGCCAGTGCTGCTTGAACATGCGCTTGGTGAGCTCTACTGACTGAAGCCAAGTCGAAGCAGCGAACTCAGCGTGCTCCCCGTCACTGGACTGTCTTCCTTCAGTAGCAGAGCTTCTAACTCGCTTCAAACCATCAATCTCTTCAAGAACCCGTTCAGCTTCAACACTCTGAGCCCATTCCTGGTTCCAGTCAACCTTGGTACCATCAGGTCTCTTGTGAGGCCGGGCAGCAGTCTCGAGAATGAACTCAGCAATGTTCTTGTTGGGAGGGCAGATGGCGCCACGCTCAGCGAAGTAGTTGATGATGTCCTGACCGTTCTCTCCCATGGGACCAAAGTAGAAGGTGTTGCCACCAGGGTTCAAGGCGAGGACCATGTCGAACTGCTGGATGAGGACGGAGCTAGGCTGGTGGATGGTGCAGATGATGGCCTGACCAGCGCGGCTGAGCTTCTTGAGGAAGCGAACGATGGAGTAGGCAGACTGAGAGTCAAGACCAGAGGTAGGCTCGTCGAGGAACAGGAGAAGGGATGGCTTGGCTGCAAGCTCGACACCAATAGTCAATCGCTTACGCTGCTCAACACCAAGAGACATAATGATGGCATCCTCAAGGTCATTAAGCTCGAGGAGATCAATGATCTTGTCGACATAGGCAATCTTCTCAGCACGGGGGGTGGAAGCACTCTGGCGTAGAATGGCAGAGAACTCAATGGCCTCTCGGACAGTTTGAGTGGTGTCGTGAATATCACCCTGAAGACAGAAACCGGTATTCCTCTGGAAGTCTGCGCTCAGAGCTCGACCATCAACAAGCATCTCTCCAGTGACGACACCGACGGTCTGACGCTGGGACAGAGTGTTGAGAAGAGTTGTCTTTCCGGCACCTGAAGCGCCCATGAGAGCAACCATGACACCTGGCTTGGCATATCCGCTGACCTTGTTGAGCAGCTTTCTCTCTCCTCCCATGTAGGGGACACTGTATTCAATGTCTCGCCAGGTGAAGATGGACTCACTGTCGGTGATTTGCTCGAGGGGTTCATCGGAGGCATCAGCAGCAGTAGAATCAGCCAGGACGGTAGAAGACGAGCCACCAGCCTCCATAGCCTTCTCGGCATCAGCAGGGGCAGCAGCCTTGACGGCCTGTTCCTTGGCCTTGCGGCTCTTCTTGAAGATCAGGGCACCGCCACCTCCAGAAGCAAAGCTAACCATCTCAGTCGCAATGACAGTAACGAGGATGTAGAGGACGGCAAAGGCAATGACAACACCAAAGTTGCGCCACAGGTGCCCACGAGTGTAGTTGTAGGTGATCTCCAAATAGTCACTACCAGTTACCTGTCGCTCATTGACTCCAGCTCCGCTGATGGCACAACCTTGATACCTCGACTGAACTCCAGGTCCCTGGGGGACAAGCTGCTCAGGGGCACAGTCCATGAGACGGTCCGACAGCTCATTGGCCATGACAGCCTCAAAACTGTAGCTGAGAGGGTTGATCCAGTAGATCCAGCCAAACCAGATGTAGTCCTTCAGAAGCTGAGTCTTGGGGATGACGTATCCGGTGTAGATGATGAGCAGGTTAAGCGAGATACCAGAGAAGCGCACAGCGGTGTTGATCTCGGGCGACAAGCTCGCAAACATGCGGTACAAGGCTGTGACCATGATGGTGGTGGTGTACACAAAGAGCAGGTAGATCCAGAACTTGGATGCGTCCACATCGAGGCCCGTCATGAAGTACATGATGATGCCAAAGATACAGACCTGAACGAAGATGACGGGGAAGTCGAGGACAACTCGAGCGAGGGAGACGGCGGATGGGCGGTAGAAGGCGTAGTCACGATGACGGGCAACTACTGCGCGTCCAGAGACGGCCTTCATGAGTTCAGACAACTGGAGCCAACCGAGGAAGAGAATAGAGAAGAACAGAGCACCACCACGACTGAAAGCTCCCGCGGTAGAAGTGGGCTGTCCGTAAAACAGAGAACCCACGATCAGACCGTTGGAGATGATGATGAAGAGCTTTGTCCAGAGGGTTGTGGTATCACCAAACAGCAGCCAGGCCTCTCGCTGGGTGCAAGCAATAACCTGTCGGATGAAAGAGATGGTGTAGGGAGACTTGTCCGAGACGTGCTTGGACTTGGCCTCCTGCACAGCACCCTGGAACCTCTTGGCATCCTGATAGTCGGACTGATGGAGAGATTCCTTATAAGCGGCGACGTCGGCGAGGAGCTCCTGGTAGTTGGGTGAGTTTCGGAAAGCAGACTCAAGTTCCTCAGGGGTTCGGGGGGCTCGGTGCTCGAAGCCAGGTCGGAAGCGGCGCTCGGTGGGATCCGTGATGGCGGTCAAGAAATCGGCCGTGGTCTGGCGCTCAGGACACTCGAAGCCGAGATCAATAAAGTACTGCTTGGCCTTGTTGGCAGGGCCCGAGAAGATCTGTCGTCCCTGGTCGATGACCAAGACCTTATCCATGAGCTCGTAGATACCTTCGCCAGCTTGATAAAGAGTTACGAGGGTCGTTCGGTTGCTGATATCGGTCATGATTCGAAGGGATCGTGCGTAATCGAGGGCAGTCGAAGCGTCAAGACCTCGAGTCGAGTTGTCCCAAGCCATGACGGTCGACTTGGAGGCCAGAGTCTCCGCAATAGAAACTCGCTTCCGCTCACCACCAGAGACACCACGGGTGAAGTCATCACCAACCACAGTGTTCTTGATGTGGCTGATTCCAAACATCTTCATGAGGGCGTCGACGATGACGGGGATGTCTTCCTTTTCCTTCCTTTTGGTCTTGTTCATGAGGGCAAAAGCCAGAGTCTTCCACACGCTGAGGGTAGCAAAGTGGATGTCGTCTTCGCCATTGTAGTTGACTTCTCCTCGATACAGCTTCTTCTGCTCATCGGCAGGAATACCACTGTAGGAGACGTCTCCTTCGACAGCTGCAAACGACTCGCGGTTGTTGCTGATGGCTTTCAAAAAGGTGCTGCATCCAGCACCGGGACGGCCCAGAACAAGCATCATTTCACCATCTCGAACACAACCAGTAAAGTCGTTGATCAATGTCCGAGTGGGAGGCTGTCCAAATCGAAAGGCGGGGATGAACTGGGAAACCAGACGGTAGAGGTCAGGACCAAAGGTGCCGAGGATAGCATCAGGGACGGTCCGGACAAACGAGGTAGTGCTACCGATGCCCTTGACGGTGAGATTCTCGTATACAACTCCGACACGCTTGAGAGAACCCTCTTCGCTGCGCTTCTCAAAGTGTCCCTCGCGCATAAATTCTCCAAGCTCGAAGACATCATCGTCACTGGGACCGGCTTCAACGTCGGTTACCGAATCGTCGTCCTCAGCGTGCTGCTGTCGTCTTGACTGAATGCGAGAAGCGGCGTGGCTTGTTCTGCCCTTTGTCGTGTGTGCCTTGCTGACGTGGGACTCGCCGGTTCTCGTCTTGTGCAGGCTCATGAGGTTGTGTCGAAGAGACTCAAACTCGTGCATGGCTTCCTGCTCATGGACGTCGTCTTGGTTTCGCTCACCCCATTTTCCTTCTGGGGCGACGTCTGATGAGGAGGCATCACTGCCTGCTTCGTTTCGTCGATGCTCATCTTGAGGAGGGAGTTGTTGTTGCATGGACGATTCTGTCCGGCGAAGGGCATCGCCGTCCACAGTGTTGCCCAACATGTTGACGGCTGTAAAAGGTTGAACGTATGGGGTTGTGCTATTTACACGAGACGTGAATGCAGGTGTATTATTGAGGCGCTGCCTCGACTGTTATAGATATGCTGCTCGAGTTCAAGATACAAAGACCTCTGGAGATAAGCCAGTAAGGCCGTGAATCTTGTCTCTGAATCGAGTCCATTGATCCGGCTGCAGTGGATTTATAGCCATGCCGTTGCGTATTGGCCTCTAGGCGTATCACTAATGTGCACATTTTTAATCAATGATGCAAGATTGCTTGGGGGGCTTGCAGGCGAGATGGCACTAGGGGACCATGTCTCGTAGTGCAACGAGAGCGTTGCTGTCAAATTCAACACACCATGCATCATGATGAGTCTTGAGCCAGAAATGGACTAACACGGTTTGCCCTGGAGTTAGCTTCTTGTTTCCGAGAAGGTTCCGGACCAGTCGCAAACGTGGCGTTGAGAGCAAAAGATGGAGATCCTGACTCGGGATATCTGAGTCTGGCCCACTTGGAGCCCATCCAACGGAATCAGGCCGAAGATGAAGATCTTTTCGCTTCGGACATAATCTGCGGACTTAGGACAGGGGAGGGTAAGCGTAGGGCAGGTCTCACCTTGAGGGTCCAGAACCGCAGAGCCGCTACGGTAAGCGTGAATCTCTCTCACAACTGAGACGAAGGACTTTGTGTGTTGCTCCCGTACTGTGCTGTTGGGACGAGGTCGTATTGGTAAGCACGGCACAAAGCGCCCAGTCCAACCCAAAGCAGTAAAGAGATCTGCGAGAGACCCGGGTCTGTAAGCAGGGGAAAGCTCTCAACGTTGAAAGCTGATTCACGGTGGAATAGTGTATCAGCAGCCTGCAGGCGTGCAGAGACCTGTATCCTCTTTCGTCCTGTAGCATGGAATTCTTTCTTCATCTTGAGATTCGTCAACCAATCCGTTTTCGGCCGATCAGACGGACCAAGGTCCCCCGGTAGATGACGAAATACCACCTGCTTGTGATAATGCCAAGGGGCTGGCCCATGTTAGGTCGAGAGCTTATCTTGCATAACGTTGATGGCCTCGGACCCTTTGTTGAGTTCTGATTATTAACTTGCCGTGTGATTCATCGGTGAAGGCTTGGCTCATCCGACGGAGTGTAGTACTCGGTGATAATTCAAGGTTACGACGGTGAGGTGCTCATTAAAGGAGAAGGCATCTGGGCGTTTCATTGAATGAATGTTCACCAAGCATAACTGTAGTATAGTAGCCATAGCAACCTTGATACCCTCAAGTTACAGCCCAAACGATGCCCTACAGCTGAAACCGTCAAGGGTTCGGATCCAGCGAAGCCGCCAAAGGCGCAACACGGCAACTAAAACCCAAGCGTTGCTGCGTGGCGCAGACTTGTCAAAAATGTCAACAAAGACGCCGCCGCCGCGTACTTCCCTTGTCGGAGATTATTACAATTCCCATGTGGCAGGGTTTTACGCCGTTATACGATCGTCGCCGGGGGCCTCGGTGAGGAGATGCTCTTGACGCAATCAGCCCGCTTGCGTGCATGTTTGGGACACCCTGTAAGAATGGATGTCCAACGAGATGAGATTCCAAGTTACATAACGCCCGCCGTTTCCGCTTCTGCGGCCTTCTCGGCTTCCGTGCCGATCTCTTCGCCTCACTGGCCGAAGAAGAAGCTGCTTTGTCGGTATCGCCGGGGTAAGCTGACATCCAATGGAGTTCTATCCGGCGCATGTCGGAGTCGGGGTACTAAATGACAAAATATCCGCCTTGTCCGTGGTTCAGATTTGGCTTTGGAGTTGCGATATAAAGTGCGTATTCGGATAAAAAGAATATAATTATGGTATTTAAGTACTTGAATGATTAAATGGATATGAACTACCCTTATCTGGAGATTTTTAAAAGTTGACAGTGACTGGCCTCTGAAACTGGGGTAATGAAGCAATTGTCATGTTGTGAGAGTCACGCCGAACAAACAGAAACAAACAGGCTCGCATGAGTCAAGTGGTATCTTGTGAAAGACAGAGAAACCGGAATATTTCTCCAATGATATTCTCTCCGTCAAAGATTCTGCCTGGCCATCTATGTCTTTGAGTTGTTCTCTTTGTTCTGGTTGTTTATTACAAACTTAGAAAATGCCTACCCTAGACTATTCCTATTGCAGTTCACGATGATGATTTTCTTATAGATCTTCCAAGTACATAGAAAGACTAATGAATTCTTTACCTAAATTTTCTTAAAATATGGTGTTTAGATTTATGTCAGTCTTCTGTCCTTTTCCATATGTCGCTCATAGCGTTTCGTTGTCAACCTACTCTTTCGGCCATTTCTCGCCAGCTCCTATTTGACCTAAAGCTTCCCAACTCCTTCGTTGGAGGAAAACTGCATACTAATTACTCAAGCCAATTATTCCCAATCGCCGCTTATGTGGCACGAAGATCAGGCATTCATGCATCCCAAACGCCATAGTGGCCGCTTACCTGCTAGGCAGCCAGCATGGCAATCCCCTCACGAATTTTAAGCCAACATCTCTGCCTTTCAACTTGATCCAACATCTCTTTCCACTCAACATCACCAAACACTTCGAGTCATGGATAAAATAGCGCAGAGATGGATCGAGGCCACTACGGTAAAGCCTGAATGGCTTCCAGGCGGAACCCAATTCTGGTATCGACACTTCTCCAAGCCTGGCAAGTTTCACTTTGTCCTGGTTGACGCCGTCGAGAGGCGCAGTGATGTGCTCTTTGACCATAAGCAGTTGGTCGAGGCTCTAGAAGAAAAGACAGGCGAGAAGCTGGATGAGGATGCCCTTCCATTCACCTGGATCGAGTATATCCCCGAAACTTCATCCGTCCGGTTCCGCTTTGCAGACGAGAACTGGGAGTATGGGCCTGGAAATGACCTGAAGCAATGGGAGGGTGAGCTCCTCTCGGACGAATCGAATAAGTTCCTACCAAAAGAAATCCCCTCTTCCAACGGCGACGCTGATATATCTGTCGAATTTGTCAACCGTACTGGGACAACCATCAAAGCATTCTGGATTGACTGGCATGGCAAACCAGTTTGGTACCACACCATCCATAACGGCGGGACAGTGCGTCAAGAAACCTACGTTGGCCACGTCTGGCGGTTTGTAGATGCGTCAAATGAGAAGCTTCGGGTCATCTACGCAGCACCAGATCAGCGTACCGATGTCGTCGTTGTCAGGCATCTTGTTGAGATGGATGAGGCAGCTTCTTCGACGAGCAACGACGACGATACCGAGGAGGGAGACTCAACTGCTTCAACGACTGAACCTCGACTCTATATCGAGAATTCCAATGTTTGGTTTGGAAAGAAGGACGGCCAGGATAAACAGTTGTCTGAATATGGCAGCGAGGAACATCCCTATGACGAGGGTCGGGTGCATTTGTCACCTCACAAACGGTATGCGGTTGTGTGGCAATACACGCCTGAGCAGGACCACAAGATACACCTTGTGGAATCATCCCCAGACGACCAGATCGAGTCGAAACTTCACACTGTCCAATATCTGAAGCCAGGGGACAGGGTTAGGATCGACAGGCCGCGACTCTTTGACCTGGAAAGTTATCGTGAGATCCCAACAGACAACACACTGTTTAGGAACCCTTACAAAATACGGGACCTTGGATGGAGCAAGAGTGGCCACGAGTACCGCTTTCTCTTCAATGAGCGTGGGCATCAGCATCTCAGGGTGATCGGGATCGGCATTGATGGGCAAGTGAGGACTCTTGTTGAAGAGCAGAGCAGCACCTTTGTCGACTACACAAAGCTGTACGTCAAAATCCTCGAGGAAACAGACGAGCTTGTGTGGTCAAGCGAGCGCGATGGATACAATCACCTATATCTGATTGATCTCGCCCAAGGTTCCGTTAAGAACCAGATAACCAAGGGAGCTTGGTCAGTTGGCGACGTCCAATTCATCAAGGAAAACAAACGCCGTATATGGTTTCACACCTATGGAATCCATCCCGAACAGGACCCGTATCACAAACATCTCTGCTGTATCAACCTCGACGGGTCTGACTTTAAGATTCTCACAGAAGGGGACGGGACCCATTCCTGGACTTGGTCTCCGGACAAGCGCTTCCTGATAGACACTTGGTCGAGGGTGGACCTGGCGCCGACAACAGTCCTACGTGATGGAGCTTCTGGAGAGATGTTGCTGGAACTCAGCGAGATGTCCATGGAGGAGTTGGAGAAGGACAGATGGGCTTCCCCTGAGAGGTTCGCAGCTCCTGGTCGAGATGGCGAAACCATGATATACGGAATCATCATTCGTCCCGCCGAGTTTGACAGCAGCAAGGAATACCCCGTCCTTGATGACATATACGCTGGACCACACGACTTTCATGTCCCCAAGGCCTTCTCAGCTCTCGCCAGACAGCGGAAGTGGGCAGACCAGGGTTACGTCGTGGTGCAAGTAGACGGCATGGGGACAAATCACCGCAACAAAGCCTTTCACGATGTCTGTTACAAGAACGTTCACGATTCCGGCCTCCCAGACCACATCGCCTGGCTCAAAGCCGCAGCGGAAACTCGCCCTTGGCTGGACCTCTCCCGCGTGGGCATCATGGGAGGATCAGCCGGGGGGCAGAGCGCAGCAGCAGCCCTCCTGCACCACGGCGACTTTTACAAAGCCGCGGCAGCTGACTCTGGATGTCACGACAACCGAATGGACAAGCTGTGGTGGAACGAGCTATGGATGGGCTACCCAGTCGACGAGGCGTACGCAGAGTCGTCCAACGTGACGCACGCGGGCAAGTTACGGGGGGCGCTGATGCTGATTGTCGGGGAGCTCGATGACAACGTTGATCCGTCTTCGACGTTTCAGTTTGTTAAGGCGTTGAACAAGGCTGGGAAGAATTACGAATTGGCGTTGATTCCTGGGGGTGAACATGGATGTGGGGGGAGCTCGTATGGACTTGCTCGGCAGCGCGAGTTTTTTAGGCGATACTTGCAGGAGGGAGAAAAGGTGCGTGTAGATCTGGATGATGTGATTTCAATTGATTGAGTTGATCTTCGATTCATGTTGGATTGGTATGTTGAAAGCGGTTCTGGGCTTGTTTGTGATGGGGTTAACTGAGATTGAGAAGAATGAATAGGGGGTAGTCGATTTTATTAACTACAACCAAACAAGATCATGATTCACCAAGTTGACAAAGTCAACAAACAGAGCAAACCCGGGTTAAACTCCCGCTGAAACAACTGTCTTATGGGTGTTTCTAGAGCTGAGTTTGAGCGCATGTTGACAATGAAGCCTTGGTTAAGGGTCCAAAAAGGAGAAGCACAGCTGAGATTTATCACGGGTTATAATAGACTATTGACTCCTAGACCGAATCTATCGTGATATTTGGAAACGTGGCTTGAGACGATCTCTTGTGGCTGGACTCTGCCCCAGGTACGGATACAGTACCTGTCTAGGGGTGGACAAAAGAAGCCAGACGACGTTGAGAGATGCTGGATATTAAGGCGCAAACAGTTTGAATATGATACTAATTCCAACGGCAAAATATATCAAAAACAATAAGAAGACTTAGAATCTTTCATTAAATCATTCTCCTAAGGCTGATCAGAGTCTATCTAGACGTAAAGTTCATGAACCCGTGACTTGTATGATTCTGACGTCTACTTTTTTCCTCCACCAACACATGCATCTCAATTAGTCTTCTCCCCCCCCCCCCCCCTTCTCCCCTGTCAGACTAAAATATTCCCTGCAAAACGCAAGGGGTCTCGGCCATTCTCTCTATTAATTGTCGAACCCTTTTAAAGGCCACGACATTCAGGAAAAAAAAACAACCTCAGTCAGCAGCATCTCCAAACTCTTTGCCCCAATTCTCCCGCCCGTGCAAACTTTTGCAAGTTTGCGGCGCCTTGCTTTTCTTGGTGCATTGGGCTTTTTTTACCTCCCCCAGCTACACATAAGTTGAGGCTTGACGCCTTGTACTTTTGGACAGCTGGCCTTGTTCTAACTTTGGAACCCTCTTTTTTTTTCTGTCCTTCTTCTCTAGGTTTTCTCTCCTACATCGTTGGGCAAAGATGAAGATCTCGTACTTGTCTGTTGGGCTTCTCGCCCTGTTCAGTCCTTTGGCTGCTGCTTGGAGCAAGGAGGGTATGTTGAACCAGTTACACTATTTGCTTTAGCGACATTCTAATATCTGCTAGATCGCGAAATCTTTCGCATTCGCGATGAAATCTCCCGCTTCGAGCCCGATCCCGCCGCGACCTTTTACGACATCCTAGGCATCTCCTCCTCGGCCTCGCTCGACGACATCACAAAGGCCTACCGCAAGAAGACGCGCTCTCTGCACCCCGACAAGGTCAAGCAGCAGATGCGCGCCAAGGCTGGCAAGGACAAGAAGACTGGTGCTACCGTCAAGCCGCCCACTCCTGCTGAGATCAAGGCCGCCGTTAAGAAGGCTGGTGAGGCTCAGGCTCGTCTGTCTCTGATCGCCAATATCCTGCGCGGACCCGAGCGCGATCGATATGATCATTTCCTCTCCAATGGCTTCCCTCTGTGGAAGGGTACCGACTACTACTACAACCGCTATAGACCTGGCTTGGGTACCGTCATGATTGGCCTGTTCCTTGTCGTTGGAGGTGGTATTCATTACCTGACCCTGTTCATGAGCTGGAAGCGTCAGAAGGAGTTTGTTGAGCGCTACATCAAGTTTGCCCGTGACACGGCCTGGGGTGGCGGCCTCAACATCCCCGGCGTCGACGCTGCCCCTGCTCCCGCTCCCGCCCCCGTTCCCTCCGACGATGAGGATACCCCTCCTCCTATCCCCCAGAACCGACGTGAGCGCCGTATGCAGGAGAAGGCTGCCAAGCGTGAGGGAGGTCGCACCGCTGTGAAGAAGACCCGCCGCGCTCCCCAGCCTGCCTCTGGAACTGCTACCCCTGATGCTGGTCCTACTGGTGCTCGCCGGAGGGTTGTGGCTGAGAACGGCAAGATCCTCGTGGTTGACTCTCTTGGAGATGTGTACCTTGAGGAGGAAGACGAGGAAGGCCAGGTTCACGAGTTCCTCCTTGATGTAAGTTGTTTTTGGCCATTGGATATAACCCAAGCTAACATGACACAGCCCAACGAGCTCGCCAAGCCCACCTTTAGCGACACCGCCGTCGTCCGCGTTCCTATCTGGTTCTTCAACATCACCGCCGGCCGCTTCCTGTCCAAGAAGACCCCCGAGCTCGAGATCGAGATCCCCGCCGACGATGAAGACTCGGACGTTCCTCAGCGAACACCCAGCACCGACTCTGCCGGCGAGGACTTTGAGCTCCTTGATAAGAGCACCGATTCTCTCAGCAAGAGCAAGGCTTCTGGTGTCCAGCAGGGAAAGGCTAACAAGCGAAAGGGCAAGAAGAGGTAAAGGGTTGATACGATGTGCCTAGACGATGATGCGACGGAGTAAGGGGAAAAGGACTAGACACAATGTAGTATTTAAAAAGAAGGTCAAGTCGGATTAAATCATGAAAAATCTATGATTGGATGCTCAAGTATTGTGTGCCAAGATTATGTGTCATGTCTTGCTATATATCAACGAATTGTGGTCCAAGAGGCACTGATCATGTAGTCTTGTGCTAAATGATTGATGAGTATAGCAGCACGCTAATTCTGATGTAATTGTATGCCGAATAAGTTGTAAATGGCCTATTCCTTTGTAGATTCTGGCTGGCTCGTCTCCTCATCTCGTGGAGCAGGAGGTGGTATATCATCTCTTCGCGGATGCCATCCCCCTGTCCATCCAACCCAACCCGTCTCTCTAGGACCCCTTGCTAAGGAAAATATGATTGAGGCCCCTACAAAGGCAACTGAGCTGAATGAGTAAATGCCGTCAAAGAGTTTTTGGGTCTCAACTTACTACTACAGGCGCCACTCCGTTTCCAACCTCCTTGGGCATATAGCTTGTTTCCAACAGCCGTACCTGTCAACTGCCCAACAAACGCCAAAGCCATGTACGCCGTGTTTACTCGGTTTCGTGCCCTGGGATTGATATTGAAGATTGCGGCGCGGTTTGCCACCTGAGCTGTCTGCATGCCAATGTCGATGCCGATGGCCTGGATGATGGGTCCTGCCACTGTGGACTTGCTAATGAATGTACCAACGAGGGTGCCGATCAGAGCTAGGATCTGGCCACCAATTGTTGACAGCAGGGGCACGAAGCGATCGATGAGCCTTCCAATTAGCGGAATTGATATGATGGTCGCGATTGCTGTCAAAGAAAAGAGACCAATTTGTAGTGAAGAGTAGTCGTAGGGGGGTGACGCCAACAAGAAGGTGAGAGTTGTCCAGAACGAAGTAAAGATTGTCGAGAGAGTAAAGACGATAAGGCAAGACTGGATGAGAACCGGTTCTGTAACCATCATATAAGGAATTGACCAAAGGGCGCGGAAATAGTTGAGACCGTCTGGGTTAGTAGATGGATAATCAGGCATGAACATGAAGAGAACCGAGGCGAGTAGATACTGGGCACCACAGGAGAACCAGTAAATGTTGCGCCAACTGGTGTAATTGGAGACGACCCCGGATAGGAACCTTGCCATTAAGAGGCCGAGCATAAGTCCAGAGACGACAATGGCTAGGAGAGATGCTTTCCGACGCGGAGGAGCAAAGTCTCCCACCAGGGGAATCATCAACTGAGGTGTTACAGTGGTAGCACCGCATATGAAAGATAGGGCGCGAAAGACTGTAAAGTCGTTGGTCACACAGAGACCTATCCACTAAGTCCATGTAAGTGAGTGACTATGTGAGTTGCGAAGTCAACTTACAAGAGTTGCAGTAGCGATGATGAGCGAGATAATGAAAGGACGTCTCTCGAGAATGTCACCCAGCGGTAAGACAAAGACAAGTCCAGCAGCATAACCCGACTGTAACAGGGTTGCAACCTGAGACGATTCCTCATATGTGACTTTAAATGTGGCGGCTATCTTGTTAAGGATAGGCTGGTTGTAGTAAAGGTTGGCCACAGTAAAAGCAGCAGACTTGACAAGTTAGACTTGAAATGAGTTTTGACAAGATGAACTCACCATGGCATATAACAAGCAATGCGCCATACTCAGCGCAGGCGGAGATTTATCATCCCATCGACAGTTCTTGGGTGTTGTCACTCTACGAATCCAGCTAGATTCGTACTTTGACTGGACTATCGCGTCTACCTCTTCACTTGACTCTGAGGAGCTTTCTGCAGAAGTGACCTTGGTCTCGGGAGATGTTACGGTCGGTGTGTTCTCAAACTCAATCTCTTGTGTGATTTCGAGGTCCGAAGTGGTTGGCTTCTCGGCCGAACGGGCGGAAGACGTCATTGGCGGCAACTATTCGCGTCCAGCGCGAGAAACAATATGTATATAAACTTTGGGTTGTCATAAAAGGCATCAGTTGAGGAAAGTGACATGGATATTCAAATGTTTACAGGGAAGAAAAAAAAACAATCGGTGAATGGACCAACAGAGTCAGGGTCATTGATCAAGAGCCTCATAAGTGGGTATTCCCGTTGGGCCTTTCGGGATTAGCAGCTTTTGATTAGCAAGCAAGCAAGCTTAATGGCCAAGGATTGCGACATCGATCTTTTTGCCAAGTCCCATCTCCGGTGGGATATAGAAATGAATTGGTTTTTGTGTGTTTTGGTGATGGGAAGTATGGTTCTGTGGGTTAATACTTAAGACTGGGACTAGGGATGAATGGCATGACAGGTGAAACCGTTTCGTATGAGACTTGGATGATTGTCTGTCATTGGCACAGACCCATAACTCATAACCTTGTATTGTCCATTCGTCTTGATTGCGTTCATGATATAGATGTGATTCCTTCTCTTTATTGCATCTACCTGCCTAGGTGGGCAGTTAAGGCGAGAAGAACGGATATGAAAGCCTATCAAAGCCTATGACCATGTGAAATAAAAACTTCCAAGAGCCTCGGTCGGAGACTCGTCAATTATTTACCTAATCTTAGATCTGCAACTCCGTACGGAGTAGGTAGGTATCTTTTAATTTCCCGAACGTGATGATCCGGCCCGGACATCCGTGTTCTACGGAGGTCCGCTCCGCTCCGAAAAGAGTCGTCGATGCCGAACACTTTATGAGAAGCAATAAACGCAAAGCAACTGAAACCTGAGTGGCAACTTGAAACGAGGGAACAAAGATGTCAGTGAACAAATCTGACGGGACAAGGGACCATAAGCCGTCATCTTTTCTCTTGATGCAAGTTACTCCCGACCAACAGACAAATCCTCCCATCAGCCTTGTGGGCAAAAATAAACCCACCTCATATGCGCGTAACGCAACGGTAAGTGGGCGCGCCCCTTGAAACCTGACACGGCATCTGTGGGCGCAGAATATCAACCGAATAGGGTAGTCAAAGCTCCTACGGAGGCTGACGCTCCATCTGTCGACCTCTAATCTCGTCTTGGCCAGGGCCCGGGCCGCTGGGGCGTTGCGAAAAGTGCGAGGGAGGTGTGTTGCTGCGCCTTGCAGGGATTGATCCTACGGGGATCCCTTCGATACCGGTTTTTTGGGGGGAGGGGGGGAAAACGTGTAAGCCCGATGCCGTCACGACCACATAAGTATGTGCGGGTGACCTTCTTTTTCTTTTTGTACATATTTAGTCTGTTTCTCATTTTTGTCTCTTTTAAACTATTTAGTTACTGGTTAGTTAACTAGATCTTGTCTGGGCATCTTTTGCCAAGTACTCACCGCCGGCCCCAAGACCAAGATCAATCTTGTGCAACCACACTCACAGCCCGATTTTGAACATACACGACAAGACGAGCAAAAATATTCATCAAATAAATTCTTCCATGACTTCCGAACGATTCTCTTCAGGTCCCTTGTGGGCAGCAAAACTCAACCTCCGTCTCCTCTCCATTTCCTTCGATGTCGTCCTCCTAATCACTGTTCTCACACTCATTGCCGGTTCCTCCGATGATGCGGCAACCATTATTCTCTTTGGACCTCTTGTACGTGTTTTTCACTTCTACTTGACCGACTCGAGTTGACTGTTTAGACTTGTATGGCGTTTGCGTGGAGTTTCATGGATGCCATCTCCCTCTGCTCGCGCGGTCGACGTGGTCACGAGCCCATTATCCGCATGAAGTTTGACCTAGTCTTGTGCTTGGCGTTTGTGATTGCGTCGTCATTGATTGGATATCTTGGCACCACCGATCATGCTGTACCAACTCTGAACCAGACCACGGACGAGCCTCACCTTGCAACGCGGGCTTTGTTTTGCTTTGGCATTGCCGAAGTGTAAGTTTCGAGACTTGATGTCCTAGGGAATGGCTACTAATGAGGGCCGCTATAGGTTCGTTCATTCGCTACTGTTCGTCATCGCCCATCAAGAGTGGAAGGCCTCGATCAACGAGTTCCAGATCAGCAATCCTCCCTCTGTTGATGATCCTCTTCCGGCTTCAACTTGGACAGTACCGTCACTAAAGTCTGGACCTGGTCGGAGAGAAATCGTGGTCCCAAGAGATGAAGAAGAGGGCCTTTTGGCAGACGCATCACGACCGTCGAGCGGGTAGCATCCGATTGGCAACCATTTATGACTTATGACAATAGATTTTCCCTCTTCATACCATGCGCCTTCGATCCTGCTTTCTTTCTAGTGGTGAACGGTTTGCCAAATACACATCACAATCACTATATGCAACGTCCTCAACGCACACAACTAAATAGGCTCAAGAAGGCCATAACTTTGTTCCGATGTCTATCTACTAATACTAGAAGGCGAGGATTTCTACCTATTGATGACGCCTCCCGTCTAATTTTCCATCCTTCATTCTTCCGCAGCTTTCCACAGGCTTGGCATAGTAGTCTTTCTGTTAAGTATCCTTGACTGTAGCAGTAGCATAGTGCTGTCAATGTCTCTGTTGTCCATTAAGGAGACACAAGAGGAATCAAAAGGACATCTAGGCGCCAACAAAGAGCCCTCCGGTACACATATATACTCTACGCGTTGCTTTCCCATTCTAGTCATGGTCTTCCTCTGTCAAACCTGGACAACCCTCCATCTCCGAGTCGGGATATGCCATCTTGCACCAAAAGCAATACTGATGCTTCTCCCTCAGATATTCCAGCAACTTCTTGAGTCGCTCACCAATCTCCAGCTCATTGAAGTTATCCAGCTCTTCATCCTCTTCATCAAGATCCTCGGCCGTAGCGTAAACTGTGTGCCCCTTTCCTAACGCCCTCTTGTCGTCTGTGTCTTCTTGGTCGTCTTCATACGTTGGCAGTCGTGATAGAGACTGCTCAAGATCATACCGCATTCGTCGATCGCGCTCTGCTTCTTCTCGGCGTCGAACTAGACCGCGGTAAAGCACGGGGACTGATTTGAGAGGCCGGGATGATATCGGCGCTGGCTTCTTTTGAGAATCTTCAGTCTCATCTGTCGATGCATGTTGGTCTTGAGGATCTGCCTTCTCATCGTCCATTCGTTCCGCTGTGCGTTGCGCCGCAAAGAACTGCTTTTCAAGTCTTGCATCCTCGCGCTCCTTTCTCACCCGCTCTCGATACTCATCGGGATCCATCTTGGCCATCTTAATATCTCTCTCCTCCGCAGCCTCGCGTAGTCTCCTCTTCTTCTCATTTTCCAATCCAATACCTCCACGATCCTCCTTAACGCTGACTTTGATCGGTTCTGCCCGCCCCGGAGCGTTGCCATCCTCCGTCTTCTTCCCTAGGCCACCGCCCGTGAAACCCATCTTGGCCATCATGGCAAGACCCTTGCTCTTCTTGGCCTTTGCGTCATCGAGCATCGACGTTGACAAGGCCTTTTCTCGCGCGGCTTCCTCTTCCTCTGCGATCTGGGCTTTTGACTTGACAAGTCCTCGGGCGCGTGATTCGCGCTTGAGGCGTTGTGTGCGTTGTAGAGATGTTTCTTTGATGGGCGCGGGATCCTCAAACGTCATGTTCATGTAGTCATCTTCTTCCTCGTCTGGTGCGCTTGCACCGTTTTGATGGGAGCTCATGATGAAACTGATGAGATGATTTGGACTTGTAAGAGTTTCCTTTGTCGAGAGACCGTTGACTGGGCGTGTAACGGTAAGAAATAGGATGGCTGGTAAGTTTGATGGTGTTGATGGATTGTTCTTCCTCATAGAGTCGTCTCCACTAAAACTTTGCGGTCGAAGCGCTGAGGTACAGTGCCAATAAGAGTATTTACTCAGCATCTGGAAAACGGCCTCACAACCTACGTAATAGAGCGTGAGCTGTTTCTGCGCCTAAGCTGAGAATTACATTAATCAAATACATAATAAGGGTTCTGATTCGTTTTCTTGCTACATCTAAGTTGTGGCACTTCTTACGGGCACTCTAGCCAAGGTGCGCACAGTGTGGCTTTCACTAATGAAGTCAATGGATGAATGGACAATGATCGAGGTTTGATCGAGTGAAGGCAAGACTTGAACATTTCACACTCAGAGTAAGTTCAAAAGAGTATTAAACTTGCCCCTAATTTATCACCTATTTTACTCAAAAGCACATCATCACTAGGGGACTTTAAACCAAACTTTATGCTCAATTCTATCCAACAACCTATCTCAAGGTTGCCAATTTGTTTTGTCCTACAACCAGTTAGTTCCCAAAGCCAAACCATTATGACAGACGAAAATATGTAATATTGGTATCCTATGCACAACTGCTCCTCTACCTGTTCTTGGCCCTCTTTCGAGCCGACTTCTCCCTCTCGTACGCGTTGGCTTCTCGTCCCTCCTCGCTTTGAATCTCGGCCACGAGCCTCTTGTACTTCTTCTCGTACGCCTCGTCCTTGGCCTTCTTGATCCGCAGCTTCTCCCGAGCCATAAAGTTGGCGTCCTTGCGCAGCTCCCGCATCGCTCCCTTGCGCTCCTTCTTGTGCTCCGCCTTGAGCTTGGCCAGCTCCGCCCTCTCTCGGTCGGGGTCGTAGTGCTTGTCTGGGTCGAAGGTTTCCTCGAACTTGGGCACGTACGTCTTGATCGCAAGGGGTCGGTGGTGGTGAAGTTCAAGGTTGCGGCGTGATAGCTGGGCAACCTTGAGCATCCTCTCAAACTTGGCATGGAGCTTCTCAACTCTCTCAGTGAGAGCTGAAGGGAGTCGAGAGCGACAACCCTTGCTGTTCAGATGCTTCAGCACAGCAGCAACTTGACCAAAGGTCTCGAGGAACGCGCTCTTTCCAGTCCACGTATCCGCAGCCGCTTCCAAGAGTTGAGTGGTAGTGTCAAGGATAGCAACCTTACGAGCAGCCGCCTCCTTTCCACTAGTCTCCTCATCAACGCAGTCCGAGAAGTTGAGCCTCCTCACGGCCGTCTTGCCAGCACCTTCAGTGCGGATACCAGTGGGGACACTATGGAGAGGGAAGTTTCCGAGCTGCTTTGAGGCAGCAACAGGAGCCAGAGCAGAGAGTGTGTTCAGAGAGAAGTTGATCACCTCAGGCACATATCGCTTTGAGAGCTTCTGGTAGCTGACGGCAAGAATAGAGAGATATGTGCCGATAGCATAATGGGACAGATTTTGAGGGACTCGTTGGCCAAGGTACCGCCCAATCGTCAACATGGCAGGTGTGACAACCTGGTGAAAGTGATCAGACGTGGGGAAGATGGAGCCGACAGCAGTAAGCAGGATCAGATCTCCAGGACCCAAGGCTAGTGGCCGTGACTGACCCATCTCTTCAATGTTTTGTCGGAACTGCTGGCTGATCTCGACGGGGAACATCTTGGCAAGAGAGTGGATATGTCGCACAATGCTCTCAAGCACGGCGAAAGGAGCAGAGGTCGCAGGATCCCAAGGTAGAGCGACATAGTCGACTAGAGCTGTGGAAAAGTTGGCCAGCTTCTCCTTGTTCTTGCTGCTGAGCTTCGGGTGGTAGAGAGCGCGTATTCTTTGAACAATGGTAGGGAATGTCTTTGCTGGGTATGGAGCGATGATCACTCGGAACTCATCGCAAGACTGAGGACACTCAAAGGTGTACGGTAAGCCTTGTTCGTCGCCCTTTTGGATTGCCGAGGCTTTTGTCGTCGAGTCGGCCTCGAATACGGGGTTTCGGCGCTCTTCTTCGTTGAGTAGGCCCTTGGTGAACTCGTCATCTTCCTCTTCCTCGTCAGCCTCTTCGTCAGAGCCCTCCATGTCTGAGTCCTCGTCGCTGTCCATAAGCTCCAGGTCCGATCCACTGGCGACAAGATCATCATCGATGATAAAGTCATCCTCATCGTCGAATCCCAGTTCCGTCGCAGTTGGCCGGGACCTAATACCCCCTCCGAGGCCGAAATCCTCGTCATCCTCGTCCAGGTCCATCTCATCTTGCTGATTCTTCTTCTTGCCCTTGTCATCTGCCTCGTCATCCTCACTATCCGAGACCTCCTCTCCTCTCATGCGTCTCTGGCGCTTATCTTCAAGCTCCTTAAGCCTCTTAGACTCCTCTTCGGCCTTTTCCTCGTCTGTCTTGGTTCGATCCGCGGGTTGAGCTCTCTTATCCTGTGCGAGTTTCTTCACCTGGAGATCAAAGTTCTTCTCGAAAGCATCGCGATCAACGCCAGCGATTGTTGAGACTGCAGCCTGAGCCTTGGTTCCCTGGCGGCCTTGAGACAAGAGCGCATGGAGGTTTGGTAGTTCCTTGTCGAGTTCTGCTCGCAGATCGTCGTCTTGATCCTTGGCCGCCTGTCGCTCATACTTGTGCAGCTTGGACTTTGCAATGACCTCTTCCATGACCTCCTTCTTGGTCTTTTTTCGCTCAGGTTCATCGTTTTCACCTTCCTCTCCGTCGCTGCCAGTCGCTGCCATGTCACGAAGGCGCTTGAGTCTTTGCCTCTCTCGCACTGAGCCATCGCTGTCGTAATCCTCGTCAAGGTCGTCTTCTTGGAAGTCGTCCACAGGCCTCATATCGTCAAAGGAAAGAGATTTTCCCATATGTGTGAGGCCCTCTTCGGGCTCGTCATCTTCCAGGTCAAACATGGAGCTCTTCTTGTGGCTTGTCTGTTTCTCTCGGGCGAATCGTTCCAACATCTTCTCCTCGGGTGCCATTGTCGGGTCGTTTTCACCGAATCGACGATCGAGGATACCTCCAACCTTGTTACGTCGTTGCATCTCGACCAGGAGTGTTTCTCGGCGCTTTGGGTCCGGTTAGTTGGATTGTCATCTAAAGTGACAGTGTCTGAAACTCACTCTCTCCTCGCTGGCTGCCTTTGCTTGACCAGGTCGGCCTTTGATACTGCCTGCAATACCAGACGCCTTTGGACGGTTGGTAGTAACCTCAAACTTGGGCCCTTTCGCATGCTTCAAGTCGAAAGGGTTGAACTGCTCGCGAATGCCTTCCAACACCACCCCTCTCTGCAGTCGCTTTTCGTTACGAGAGCGCTCATCTTGGGCAATACGGCGCTTCTGCTTCTTTGACTGCTGAGGGCCGACAATTCCTTGCTCTCGGAGTGACGCCTTGAGGCGCTTGAGCTGGGAGCCGGCCATGGCGAATGCGATGCTGGTGTTCAACTTGCGCTACGACCGAGTCTCCCAAGATTTTTTCCAATGGAAAAAGCGTTATCGTTATCAGTAAATTATTATGGGGCTCCCAAGCAAGAGACCTCACACCCTGTCGTCTGTGGAAAGCATCTGGTTGGTATTTAGGAGCTGGATTTTCACGTGACATTAAAGCGTAATTGGTTTAGTGGTAAAATTCTCCGTTGCCATTCGAGTAACGTCGGGGAGCCCTGGGTTCGATTCCCAGATTACGCATTAATCTTTTCCTTTTTGTAGTTTCTCCCCTGAGTGGTATAGTCCTTTTCTTTTTGCTCGGCAACCTCCCTTGGCGGTTTGTTGTGTTTTCATCTGGTCCTGGCCCATCATCTGGGGTACGTCCTAAAAGTGGATCCGTCCATAGTCCCTGCCCCTGCAGGAGCTAAAGGCGGTATCCTGTGGCAGAATGCCCTGACGTCAGGAGCTCTCGCCTATCGCTATCGTCAACTTCAACCAACATGAACTCGACAAGCAAATTTAATCAACATGGGCTGGGCAAGCAGCCTACTCGCCTTCGCCCGCGATGAGCGGGTAGTTCTTGTGAGCCTGGGTCTTGCCACTTTTGGTCTTGTTAGCACCATATTTACAACGCTTACATACATACGCGACGAAAATGAGATCCCTCCAGCACAGCCAAAGACCCAGTACATCACGCAGGACACAGAGGATTCCCTGGAACTTGAGACACTCGAGAAACTCCTGGATCATCCAAATTATTCAATAAGGGATATAGCCATCAAGATCCTTTGCGATCGGGCTATCAACGATCGCGAGACAACGCATTCTCTGCTTTATGGCATCACGCGGCCAGACTACGATGAACGTATGAAGTGTCTTCGGGCGCTGGCCCTGCTTACGGGCCAGACACTTGGTATGATGACTTGGAAACTTTCCGGAGAGACAACTAACCACATTAGGCCTGGATGGACTTTCCAAGTTGAATAATCCTAAAGGCTATTCTGCTCTTGTGAGGTCCCTCGAGCTGAGCTTGGACGATGTTGAGCGACCAGATCTCACCGACAGCCACTGGGACGAGTACTACCTTCGCGATATGGCCGAGAGGTTCTGTCTCATGTTCATCCTTGAGTTGACCAACAAGTACGGCTCTCGCGACTTGATTAAGGCGCGGTTCGTTGAGAAATGGCTGGCAAAGCAGGAATGGGGGACTGACCCCGAGGAGAGACGACAGAACTTCAAGAACTACATGGACCTCAAGAGCAATCGGATCGTCGAGATCGTGGATAGAATCAAGGATGAGAGGCGTGGACGTAAGGCGTTGGAAAAGGCAGGGCTGGTCGACTGGAAGGAGAACATGCGGACCATCTTTCGTAAGACCCCAGAGGCAACCATGGATATCCAGGAAGAGGCTGCGGACGGCGCTCTCGCCGAGCAGCAGATTCCTCGCACCCGAGAGCATTCGGCCGAGGAGCAGCGACTTCGACGACAGCATCGAGAGGCGATGGTGCTCAACGACGGAACTCGACCATTGGGCAGAGAGGACATAATCGAACGGGATCACGGCTCCCCGACCTAGTAAGAGCGAGGAACCGGCAAGAAGAATATCAACCAGGTTGGCCGTGGCACCAAAGATTGCCACTCAAAGGCCCAGCGCAGCGCCGAGGTTGTCATTATGAAAGCAGCGCATAGCAGCGCGGCTTTTCAGACAGCGGGCAGAAGAGGTCGCCACACTACTCCTACTTGCGCTCAGGTAATAACCCAGGGCAACATAGCAGACGCACCATGTGATCGGTGCTCGACCAACATTTTGTAGCCTTGAGACAGGCTTTACGGAGCAGTGTTGGGTCTAGACATGACTAAAGTTAGGTCTACTGCTATTAAATCATTCGCTCTCAGCGCTACCCATAATTCATTATTCTTAATGGCGTTATTTCTTGCCTCTCCCTGTCGGTCTACTTCCCCTTCTCCGACTCCTTGTTTCCCCTTGCTCTTGGGCCAGATACGGCGGTGTCCTGTCCCTCTGACAAAGCTCCTTTCGTAGAGCCTCCATTCGTTCCTCAGAGACTGCACGTTCAAACGGTGTCTTAAGGGGAGGTTGACCAAGAGTGGCTAGGGTCACATTCAGCCTATCCATTTTCTCAACGCCTGCGTACCCGCGCATTCTATTCTCCCAGAAATCAAAGTCCTCCCCTAGACCAAGCTGCTGGAGAAAGTCTTGAAGAACGGCATGGTCATAGTCCCTCGGGTCCTTGCACTTGAGTGCGGTGCGGATCAGCTTTTGCCAGGCACCTGGCTTTGCGAGGTCTGCAAACTGGAAGAGTGCCACTGCGAGTTGACCCCATCGAAGCACCAACTCTGGGTTCATGGTTCCTTCTAGGTGACGGAACTCGACGGTACCCTTGGCGTAAACTTCCTCTTCGCCCAGGGTTGGAGGCTTACCATCCGCGTTAAGAGCCTGGCAAGTTGATATGGACAGCGAGAACTTGCGGCAGTACGTCTTGATCTCGTCCAGATCCCGTACTATCCACATCTTTTTCACGACTTCCCAGAGGAGAGTATCTTCCTCAATCTCGTCAGGGAAATGCTTCTTGAGGTCCGGATGCGGAGCTTTGTTGTTGGAATATTTCACCATCTGTTCTGCATTCCGCATCAAGGCGCCCGAGTATGTCATGTTTCTCCTATAGGGGTGGCAGAGACTGAAGACAATGTTTTCTACGCAGCACATGAGGCAGAAAATCTTTCGAAGGAGATGTATAGGAAAGATTTGCTGACCCTTGCCAACGTGGACGTGTAGCCCACAGTTGACATCTTCAATCACCCTGATTTTTGTCGCGACGCCGCTCACGACCTCGAGGATCCTCTCCCAGTCCTCGGGCACGTCCTGGCAGACTGGGCTGATGAGCTCAAGGCCTGTCAGCTTCCAATATTCGTTCCAGGCCAACGTTTCCCCGAGTGAGCCGTCTGGCTCGATGGACCACGAGTGGTAGTTGAGTTTTAGATCGCTCACGTGAAAGTGGCCGCGTTTTGCTAGCTCACGTTTCCAGGGGCGGCCGGTGCCGCTGCTGTTGTTACAGATGTAGTATGCTGGATGGCCAAGCGAAGAGACGATTCCCGCTATTTGATGGGCTCGGCGAGGAAAGGCGCTCCCGTGGGCAAACTCTCTGGGGTCTTTGGGATTTGGGTCTTTCTCAGAGGTGGTATCTTCGTCGGAGGATGCGTCAATGTCCATCGGGTCAGAATCAAGGAGGTACGCGGGGGTAAGTGAGCCGGCGTCCATCATTGAAGTATCCGATGAACTCATTTGTGGATCAGCTAGCAGCCTATCAAGCAGGACAGGGTCAAAGTTTCTTATGTCAATCTCGACATTCAAATCGTCCTTCCCTGTGGTCGAGCTTGATTCACTATCTGGAAACTTGGGAGTCCATGGGTCCGAGTCCTGACGGGATGCCCTATTAGCAGAGGCTTTTTCCAGTGCCAAACGAAGCTCTTGTGAGATGTCAAAGAATAGCTGGTCAGGGAGGTCGTGGAGATACTGATAAGTGAAAAACGAAGGATCCAGGTTCTTGGTAGGATGCTCTGACGTGGGGAGAAACATTTCCAACTCCACGCCAAAGGAGTAGGTGCAGTTACCGGTTCCCTTGACGCCTTTGGTGAACCTCGCCCAGTTCTGAGTCTCGCTCTCAACATCGTCCAGCGACATGAAAGATTTCGCCAGCCCGGGCTCTGGGTCATATTTGAGGACAGGCCTTGTCCGAACCGGCCAGTAGGCCAGGTCTGGGACTTGAAATTCCTTCCTTGGCTTGTAGTACCTCATCTTTTCTATGCCGTCTGAGCGTAGACAGTCGAAAACGGTGAAGCCTTGTTCGATACGCTGTCTCAAGATTCTTGAGGCTGCGATGAGAGATGAGTCGTGCGCTGGTCGAGGGGGTTCGAGAATAAACCTGCAAATGGCAACCCAATCCACGATGGCTGGACCGTGTAGAGTTCCACAATGTTGATTCAGCTCAATGCGTGGGTGCGTATCATCGGCGGCGTTCTGAAAATTGTATGCAGCCTGGAACTTGTACTTGCCTCCATGTCTAACAGCCAAGTCCAAGAGATGAAGTAGATCTGGGATAGATTTAGCTTTGTGGATCTTGTCGAGCCCAGGTCTATACCTCCCTTCACACAACTCCCCAGGATGTGTCATGACCCTGAGTCGTCGACGGTGCCAGGAAAGGCGATCAGTCCAGGGATCATCGATAAGAACACCCAAACCCATTTCCATCTTGATGTCGACGGGACGTTTCTCCCTAGCGAGATTTGTGAACTGAAAGCCCAGAGAGGGCAGTGAGCTTGGTCCGCAGTGAGGGGGGTGAAGCCTACTCAGGAGAGGGTCTGTCACCCAGAGCATGGATGCGATTTCCTTCAGTCGTTCGAGGTTAAATGTTCCTTGTCTAGGTGTGAATGTGAGTTTAAGTCTTGTTTCAGCGCTGGGAAAGGTGATGAGCTTCTCGTTGAGGAGCTTAAGAACCGCCTGAAGTTGTCTGTATTGATCGTGAATTGGCTCAAGGTAAGGAGACGTGACCTTCATACCGATCCAGCGATACTCGTCACATTGAGTCTCCTGGAGATTCTCTTCATAGCTAAACTTCCATACCTCAGCCTTGGGAAACTCCCAGAAGTGAGCCAAAAGCTTATTAAGAAAGAGAACGACCCACAAGGCACAATCGTCTCTCACCTTTGGATCCGTGAAACCACCGGCGCTGCTCCGATAACCGGTGAGGGGGTAGGGAATAGGACTTCCTTGAGCCCGCACGTATCCCGAGTCGTGCAGGCCGGCGTCCTCTTGATAACGGAGTGCCACGAGGAATGGTAGCTCGATGCGAGTTAGCAGCTCTGACGACATGGTGGGTGAGACTGTTACCCAGCTGTCAGTGGCGAGCTATTTGCTATGTTCATCTGATATCAGACAGTGACTGGGGTAGAGATGTGAAGTGTATATATGTTTGTTACGGGAATAAGGGAACATGGTAGCGACCATTGGTGAATCGAGGAATGATCGCGAGTCTAAGCATGACAAGATATTGTTCGATAACATGGCCATGGTTTATTGGCGGAAGTGGTGCTTCACATATCGAACAACGATGACAACATGCCGCTGAACACGACCTATTTGGGCATTGTTGTGAATGGCAAATTTCTTTGTATAACACATCACGTTGGCCTATGTTTAGGTCCAGAACATCACTACCATGTTAAATCGTGGGACTCTGACTTGGACAGGTTGGCACGTTCTTAGAGAAGGGTTTAACCGTCGTATTAAGCCCACGACAATAGCCGGAATAATTACATGCAGGTGTGCGACTACCAAGAGTTGTTATATTGTCGATAGAAAGCACAGTGGAAAGGAGTGTGGGCGTTCATCCTGTCAAGTTCAGCCAGCACAATTGAGCATGAACAAGGTCGACCATGTTCTTTGTCCAGGAACAATAACAGGGTCATCCCCCCGTTTCTTAATAGGCTCAAACCGAATATCTCATTCAGTACCTACTAAACATCAGCCCCAGGAGGCTTTGCTAATTGCCCAACGGGCAGTGTAGGGTTTGCTCTGAGACTGAGCCGACACCTCTTTGTTCGTTGAAAGTCTCCTTAATATTGTGCTAGCCTGTGATGGAGCCTTAATCTTTCTGCCGAATTACATAGATCGAATTGTGTACAAGGAAGGCAAAATAGTTTGCCAAGAGAACTTTCTCCATGATTGATCTCGAAGCTGTGCTGAAGTATATCGATGATACAGTGCGAAAGTGGGGGGACTGCGAGAGAGAACACAGGCGCTCTTGGAGAGGTACATGTCGTGTGTGCGGGGATGGTTACGGTTAGTTGCATACATCCCATACGCGGGTACTGGTGCAAGCGCAGAGTGGTGTGCGGGGTAGTGGGATTTGGAGAACCAGACTTCTCCGCACGGCTCTTGTCAACCTCAATAAAGGGGCATGTTCATGGCCAAGAAGACGGCTTGACACAAACATATAGAGTTGAAAGAGAAGAAGTATTGATGTAGATGTCGAGACAAGATTATTCTACCACTAGAGGCTCGATAAGTACATCTCTTAGGGTACCCTTCCAACTACCTTATCCTTACGATTCTCTCCCAAGGCCACTGTTATCATTTACTCAACCACGCTTCCCACCTTGCGGCTTCACCTCACGCATGGTGACAATGGCCTTACAGACCATGATGCAACTGTTAAAGTTGTATCCATCTGCGTCCCCGATCTTAGCAATCTGGGGCGAGATCTCAAGTTCCAACTCAGTCTCTCCTCCCGGGTTTCCTCTGGTGAATCGGATGTCGACATTATCGTCCTCGTATTGGTCGTGGAGACTCATGGGGAGGAAGAAGGCCTTGGATGTCATGAAGATCATGTTGAGGCGCATGGCTCGATCAACAATCTTCTTCAAGCGGCGCTCCACAACCTTGGCCTTCTCGGCGTCCTTGGTAATCTCGTGGTCCGTGAAAACGAATAGGTCGGCCTTGAGGCCGTTCACAAGCTTGGCCACCTGGGTTTTGTTTCCGTCGTCGTGAGTAGAGCGCAGAAGCTTGGCTACTTGAGCCTTCATGGGACTGAGGTTCTTCATCTCATCTGGATCGCCCTCTATGAATTGTAAGCATCAGGACAAAGAGAAAAGGGGGGTGGGTTAGTAGTCTTACTTGTGGCGTCGATGCAGAGGCGATTGAAGGCTTTCCCGGAGCGACCACCCCAAAGGTCTGACCCCGCTTGAAACACCTCGCTGTTGATACGATCCCAAATGTGCTTCTGGAAATGGAAATTGACCAGTTCAGGGTCTTGCTTGCGCTTTTGTCTAAGTGCGTTGACCTGGGGTGTGTTGGCTCCTGGAGGAGCTGTGACACGGAGGGGATCCCTGGTGAGAAGTTGGAGGGTAAAGTTCTGGATCTCGTGGGCAAGCTGAAGCCACTGGCGTCCAATCTCATCGTCCGTGACCTTATCGTATGGGAAGTCGGTGTACTTCTCCAGCTCATCGGAGAGGTCGCTAACGTCGCGCCTCAGCTCGTCGGTATAGACCTTCTGTTTCTGGTATTCAACCTTGAGGCTTTCGAAGGAAGCAGAGAGTTCCCTTTCTCTAGCTTGGCTGGCGTCCAAGGCCTTCTGGAACTCGGCAAAGTCACCTCCTCCGCCGCCGCCTTGAGCGCGGAATGTTGCCAACTGAGCCTCGAGGGCAGTGATCTTGGCTTGCATAGCCTCAGCATCCAAGGCGCCCTGCACACGTCTCTGGGCAGCGTCGGCATCATCGCGTACGTGAGCGAGGAAATCGCTTAGCTGTTGGAGACTGGTGGTTCCAGCTGGGTGGAAAGCCGTTGAGTGGAGAGTTACAGCTTCGTAGGGGGCTGTCGGCAATGGTGGCTGCGACTGAGCCAGAGATGTCGCAGGAGTCACTTCCTTTGACGCAGATGCTAGCCCCTCGGTGGGAGACTTTGGGGATACCGAAATCGATGCTCCATCGGAAGACCTGTTACTTCTCTTCAAAACAATCCGGGGTTTCTTCGCAGGAGAATCGATGTGCTGCTCGCTGGTCGCACCTCGCTTGGCCGCTGGAGAAGCTTGTTCCACCAAGCTGGTGGCGTTCTTGGGACTGACTGCGGGAATCGACGAGTTGGAGCCAGAGCTCTCGTATCCTGCATCCCCATCCTCTTTGGCGGCCTGACGGGCTGCTGCAGCCTTGGCGGCTCTGGCCTTCTTGCCCAACATGAGAGGGATATCATCGCTGGAGCTTGAATGAGTCAAGTTGACCGGAGCCGTAGCGATCCTGGAGGCAGACGCATTCTTGGGAACTGAATATCTCTGGGAAGGCTCAGGATAGAACTCATCATCGGAGCCTGGATCGGCAAAGTTGATCGGCGCAGCAGCGCGACGCTTTCGTGAGCGTCGAGGCGGGGACGCCATGTCGATAGAGACAGTGTTGCGAGCGTAAGATTGGAGTAGGTGGATTGTGAGGGTAGAAGAATGGGAGATCGAGTGAATGAGAGATGGAGAGAGAAAGGAACAGAGGAGAAGCGAGAGGGGTTGATCAAGGTGAAGAGGGTTGCCGGCCGGTCGCCAGCTGGCACTGGCAGACATCTGCAAGTGATGCAAAGTTTTTACAGAAACGCCCTGCTATTGATCGAAATTAACTGCCATTCACGGAGTCATTATACAGTGTCGGATACAAACGTCGCATACAAACCGGTAAACGATGCGATCTCAGTGTTGGTCACTGAAGAGAATACCTTTTCAGGGGTGACTCGTGATTCACCTCGTAGGCTGGTCCCTAAGGGAAGAAGCACTCAATTGCAATCAAAAGCATGTCTTCACACTCTAACATAATAGACTCGTCTTCTTGCTTCTGAGATTGTACGGGTATCTTAAGTGCTGAAGATGAAAGGGCATCATCACAACCATTCACACAAAGGACAGCTATTAAACAATAGACCGCAGAACCACATCTGCACTGCATTTACTTTTTCAAGAGGGTATAACTAACTGGTATCTATACTATAACTACTATATCTCGGGGATTAACTCCAATCCTCAATTCCATTCCTTCAATCCAAGTCCCATTCCGTAGACCTCCATCGCTAATGTCAAAACAAGACCAAATCATAACCGGATCATAACCAAATCAATTGTCGTCATACATCTTCATCAAGTTCGCCTTGATGTTCGTCATCTGGCTGCGGTGCATACGCTCTCGGTTCTCGAGTGCCGTGATGCGCTCTTGCAGGCTGGCGATCTTTTCATCCCGGATCTTGAGGGTCGCCCGGGCGGAATCACGACCGAGAATTATGCCCTTGGTACGACGGGCCGCCGTAGTCAAGGTGTGTTTTATAGTCCGCAAGACCTTAGGGTCAACCTTCTGACCTTGCAAAAGGCCCATGACCTCATCTGTAACGTCGTAGCTGGTGTCGGGAGGACTGCTAGAAGGGGCTGCCTGCGGCCCGGCCGGTGTCCTAGACGGAGTCGTGCCAGCAGAAACGGTGGCGGATGAGCGGGCTACCGAGTATCGAGAGGGCGTATCTTCAAAGGATACCTGCTTCTGACGTTTGGAATCGGTGCCCGGGAAGAGTGTACGGGATACTGGAGTGGGTAGGCCAGAAATGACATCGGCAGAGCGCATGTTGGTCGGAGTTTCGTATCGTCTCTGAGCAGCAGCCTTTTCGGCGCTCTTATCCGCAATGACGACCATCTGTCTCTCCTCATCCGAGCCGAGGTCACTGAACTCGTCTTCATCTTCGTCCTCTTCAAACACATCTCGCTTTCTCTTAGTAGGTCCCCGGCTAGGGGTTTCCAGAGCAGCTGCCCTTGATGGACCTGCCTCCACTGTTTTGGCTGACTTGGGCATTGTGGTGTCTTGCTCAGATTCCTCGCCAGAGTCTGTGCTATCATCGAAATCCATGTTACTTGCACGTCGACTAGGAGTGACCTGGTAGCCATAAGACACAAGTGACTGCTGTGTCAGTGCCGGTGCCTTTCGTGAAGATTCACCCTTTTCGGAAGACTTGAGACCGGTCTCGCGAGACTTGGCCTCGTCCCACCAGAGAAAGAAGCCGCAGTCGTCACATTTCCAGTAAAAGCGGCCCTTGTTTGGACCAGACTTTCTCGTTTCACGAAGGCTGGCTTTGTTTCGAGGCTCACAGTTGCCTAGAAAAGGTTAACCAAATGTCTTTAAGAGGGGGCAATTAAACTTACACCACCAATGTCCGTCACTGAACCGGCCTTTGTGGAGGCGTTTCTTGACAGATCTGGGCGTCTCCGGTTGTTGAGTTGACTGGTAACGACTCTTACCCCGAGGCGTCGAGGCCATCGTTGTCGAGTATTGGCAAAACCACAATGAGGTTTGCAGTGGCTTTAGGTCTTAGTAAAGTGGTAGAGTCGATTAATTCTGATGTCAAGAGACGATGAGCGGGAGCTGCCGCACCGGTAGATACAGAGGGGCTGCGGGGTTGATGTTGGCGTTGGCGTTGACGCTCCGTTGCTAGGGAGCCCGTCAAGCCTCGAAGGGATGAAACGAATGTGGCTGTCAAACGGGGGAACACAGCCACAATTGTTTCGGTGACAAGGTACCCAGGTAGGGGGGTGTACCTGCACCTGAACCTAGGCAGGTACCTACAGGCAGGTCGTAGCCTTTCAACAGCAAACTCTCTGCCCTGATCTGTTCGTTAATCGGCAGAACTCGACCGCAAATGGCGTAGCACACGGGCATTGACCCGAGGTGTTAATCTCGTCATGGATCTGATCTTGCAGGGTCCCTCGTGGCACAAAACCAGGTAGCCACTGGATGGTGCTTTTATGACTTGGGGACGTTGAAGAACGCAATCTCTTGAATTCGTATCACTTGGTTACCAATGTCGCATTCTGTTTGGATACCTGCAGTCGAGATATATCTCTTCTTTCATAAACGTTTAAAGTCACATGACTACGCGTCTCCTGCCAAACCCGTGGCCGTTTAATATCCGACCCGATCTTTCTCTTGATTGATGAAGCTGTCCGTAGAAACGACGGGAACGTGGCTCCTCCGTGGCACCTTCCCCTACCTAGCGAATTCTAGCCAAAAATAATTAATCTCCATTAAAACCTCCCTGCTGTCAACTTTTCTTCCTCTTCTTCTTCCTCCCTCTCAAATCTTGACCCTCTTCGCTCCTTTTTCTATTCTCTTCTTGTTCGTTTCTAGTCTCCGTCTCCTTTTCATCTCTTTGGTCGGCTTCAATTGCCCAATTGCTCCTCCGTTTGCGCCCGTCACCGCCCTCCAATTCGGTAGTCGCCAGCTCAGCTCAGCGCAGCTCGACTCCCTGTTCTTTGCTTCTCTCGCCTTTTCCGCACAGAGAAAAAAAAAAGAGGCGCCCAAGCGCATCGACGTCACCCAATGGCTGCACGCATGCCCCTCCTCTCGGGGCGATTCGTCGCTTCTCGCCTGTCCCCTCGAGCTTCATCCTCCCTGTCCCTGCCGACTCGCCCGTCCCTGGCTATCCCGCGCGGTTTTCGTACAGCTCAACGCGGCCGTCAATACTCGTCTCAGCCACCAAAGCGCAACGACACTGTCAAGTTCTGGCCTTTTCTTATCGTCATCGGTGTAGGCTCTCTCGGCTACGTGGGTCTTGTCAACCGCCGTAAAGGTGAGCTACTTGCAACCAACACGCACCCGTGCTTCTCCTTCATCTATTCAGTTATCAACAAGGACTGGGTATGGGTCTGCTCCTGGTACGAGGGGTCGTGAGACATCGGTCCATGCAGCCCGAGGATGAGCTTCTCGGCCTGCATTACGTTTCACTGTTGCTTCGCGACCAGATTCATGCCCACCGCTTTCTTGGACCCTTAGAACTTACTCCTAAACTCTCCTCCTAATACTCACAAACTAACCGCCATCCTTCTGCAGACATGCCTGTTCAACCTCAACTCGAAGCCCCCGCGCCCCCCGCTGGACAGCTTCCCGAGCCCACAAAGTCCACTCCTACTTTCAAGCCTGAGGATGTGACTGTCATCTTCGTCCTCGGCGGCCCTGGCGCCGGCAAGGGAACTCAGTGCTCGAAGCTCGTCGAGGAGCATGGCTTCACTCATCTTTCCGCCGGCGATCTCCTCCGCGCCGAGCAGCAGCGCCCCGGCTCCCAGTTCGGCGAGCTGATCAAGGACTACATTAAGAACGGCCTTATCGTCCCTATGGAGGTCACTATTGCGCTTCTCGAGAACGCCATGACCGAGGTCATTCAAAAGTCCGGTGATAAGAAGGGTCGCTTCCTGATCGATGGTTTCCCCCGCAAGATGGACCAGGCCGTCAAGTTCGAGGAGAGTGTTTGCCCCGCCAAGCTTGTCCTCTTCTTTGACTGCCCCGAGGATGTCATGGAGAAGCGTATTCTCGAGCGCGGCAAGACCAGCGGCCGATCAGACGACAACGCCGAGAGCATTCGCAAGCGATTCCGCACCTTTATCGAGACCAGCATGCCCGTGGTTGACCACTTTGAGAAGGAGGGCAAGGTGGTCAAGCTGGACGCCACTCCCGCACCCAACGAGGTCTTTGCCAGCACAAAGAAGGCCCTCACCCAGCGGTTGGGATCCAGCTTTTGAGAAATAAACTTGCATAAACCGCACTTTCACATGCACGGGGGAGAGCGCCGTGTTGCATGGGGGGAGCAACGTCTGGGGTGTTTTGGACCGTAGAGGGGTTTTTTAAAATTACTTGACCTATAGACCTGGAAAGGGAGGTGGGACATTTAGGATCGCGTCGTCGCCAGCTGTTGGCTCTTCTCTTGTCTTGGTTGTCTTGACCCGCTGGCCCTATTTGTATCCCTATTACCTTTACCTTTTTGTATAATCAACGCTCGAATGACCACACCACCAAGAAATAGGGGGTGAGATGGGCTCATGAGAAGAAACTCAAATGAAATATCTATGCTACAAGGTATATCAAAGATGAGTGAATAGATGTCATTCGTCAAATAAAGGCACATCATCTTGTCAACTGGCGTTCACTTTTGATTCTATATTGGAAGAGTACCGAGACATCATTCTCCCGCTCAATGCTGGGAATAGAAAGACCAATATGCTCATGAAACCGGCTACGCCATTCGCAACCCTTCGTTCGCTGGATTTCTCATGTTGCCCAACGATATTAACGCAAAGCAGGTATGTCAAAAATACCCCCAATCCCTAGGAAAACCCCTTCCCCTTTTTGAAACCCTCCTCCCTTCCTCCCCTTCCACTCTGTTTGTCCCGATTTTGTTTCATATTCCATTCATCATTTCCACATCTCTAGTCGTCATTTTCCGTTCGCTCACGAGGAGGCTGCTGCTCGCGAGGCTCCCGCTGCTCCCTCTGCTGACCCTGACGGCGACGGTTACCACCCTCCTGGTTACCGCCCAGAGAGGCATTGGCGACCTTGCGCTCGAGGTCCTGGATCTCGCGCTCCTTCTGGGCCTTGGCGTTGGCCTGCTCCTGGCGCAGGACACCGAGGACGTTCTGCAGCGTCGACCTCCAGTGGTCAACGCGGGTGGCCAGCTCCTGGTACTGCTTCTGGCCAAAGACGCGGTATGTCACCTTGTGGACGAGGAAGTGCTGGCGCTGCTGAGAGAGCTTGCCCTCGACGAGGCCGGCGCGGATCACGTCGATAGCCCACATCTCAATCTCCTCCGAGGGGATCTGAAGAGCCCTTGTGATCTTGGAGTACTCGATCTCGCGGCTAGGGGTGGCGGCCGCCAGGCTGGCAAAGGTCAGGAGGCGCATCTTGCGGTGGAGCTTCTCGTGATCCAGCTTCTCCTTCTCAACCCAGCCCTCGTGCTCGTCGTTGAAGTCGTTGTAGTCCTCGAGGTCCTGCTCGGCAAAGATGTCGAGGAGTTGCGAGTAGACGGGGTGGGAGTCGCTGAGTGCCTGCACGCTGGGGATACCTCGCAGGTCTTGGAAGAGGAAGTGGGTGCTGGAGAGGAGGGCCATCTTGACGGCGCGAAGGGATAATCGCTGGGCATCCTCGGAGGAGACGCCGTCCTTCTCGTCGCCATCGAATGTCCTCAGAGCCTTGAGGATGTACTCGTATCCTTGCCTGTACAATTGTCAGAGAGCGCTTTACCAGTACGACTCGACCTATCCCGCCGGGTTTCCATTCCCGAGACAAAGATTGGCCGCGCAATTCAGGGATAACTTACGTATCCTCGCCGGCCTCCAGGGCCACCTCGGCAACCTCCTCATAGATCTTGCGCTGGAAGTCGACATCGGTGCCCCAGGCGGCGAGCCACTCGGGCAGCTTGTCGAGGTACGTCCGCAGGCCCTCGTACATGCCATGCGATCGCAGGAACTTGAGGATCTCCATAAAGACGCGGGCGCGGACGGGGTCGGCGGGGTCGAGCAGGTTGAAGACGGTGGTAAGAGCGTTGAGCGACAGGCCGACGCCGTGGACGGGAGAGTTGATGAGGGGCTTGGCGAAGGTAGTGCAGAGGGTGGGCAGGTACTTCTTGGGGTCGGCGGACTGCAGCACCAGGTGGATCATGAGGTTGGAGGCGGCGGTATACTCCTTCTCGGGGACGGTGTTGAGGGCGGCAGAGGCCGAAACGAGCTTGGCCACAACATCCTCGGTGGAGGGGGCCTTCTCGTTGCTCAGAAGCTGCTTGGCATCCTCAGCCTTGAGGTAGTCGGCCATCTCGGCGGCGAGATCCTCAAAGGCTCCATCGACAAAGACCAGAGTGGGCTGGCCGGCAGTCTTGGGGGTGGCCATATTGGCTCGGGTGTTGACTGCCTCGCGGGGTGATTTGAGTATGAGTTTTTGACGTGGGATCGACTCGTCCGGCTTCGGCTTGGAAAGATGCGAACGAGGGCAACGTCAAGGCAAGGCTGCGCGGTCGGAGGGCGATCTCGAGCGTCGGGCGGGCAGGCGTTGCAAGGTCGACGAGCGGAATAATGTGAGGATTCTTGTCCCAGCGGCGATGGATTGTAGCCCTCTCTGGTGGGGCTTGTCTTCTCCCACTGGACCCCGCCATTTTTTCTGCCATGTGTGGGCGCTAAGCGAGGGCGCTGGCACGGATAATTGGACGGGCCGACAACGATAAGGTAACGACTTTCAACCACACCCACGCAAAGCAAACTCCAGACTTTTGTTAGGTTGTGTAAGTTATCATGGGCTCGACCGATAGATAATTGGTCGCCCATCCATATATCCAAGCTGAATCCTTCCGCCATCATACTGAGTGATAAGCCCTCAATCAGATGACTCCCAGCCGTAATGAAAATCCAAATATGAAACCCTGTGCAAAACCCCAATGTGCGGCCAGTCCCGTCTTCTATAGAACCACAAACAATATCGAAAATCATCCAATACAACGCACAGAAACCCAACACCAGTTACAGACTCGCCCATACCCCGAAATCCATGTTGTGCAAACTATTGCCACTTTATCACTTGGCCTTGCTCGCCTTGACCTTACTGGCATTATCACCTATTGGGTAAATGCTCGAATCTTCGTCTCCGTAGAGTTCTTGATCGCCCTTACCTCCCAACTCCATGAACTCTTGGGGTGCTCGTTGAGAAGCCGGCCCCGCCTCCTTGTGAACGTTGGTAACGCGACCCTTGTTCTTGGAAAACACCTTGACAGGGTTCTTGTTCTTGCCCACCTCGAGCTGGGCTGTAACCTGCACCGAGTTGATCGATGATAGGAGGGTTCGCTCTCTAGCCGGCACTCGTCGGTTAACCTCGAGGCCTGCAAGGCCGCCCACTAGGCCACCGGTGCTGTCGTTGACACTGGGGGCGTTCTGGGTGAGCCAGGGGTGTGACAGGCATTGATCAATTGTAAACCTCTTCTCAGGGTCGACAATCAGCATTGAGTCAATCAGGTCAACTAGTCATGTCAGTAAACAGTTGCATCTGAAAAGATAATAATTCTTACGGGCTGGGTCGCCAACAGAATCCCAGTAGGGCGAAGGATAGTCGAATCGTCCACTCTTGATCTGTTGAGATAGAGTGAAAGGAAAATCGCGCGAATAGAGCTCATCTGAGAAAGGCGGGAAACCACAAAGACAGATATAGAGCACAACTCCCAGAGACCAAATGTCGACGGCCTTTGTGTACTTGCGCTGTTTCGAGTCGGCCAGAATCTCAGGAGCAACGTAACTGGGAGTTCCGCAGAGCGTAGTCGTAAATGACTCTTCTCCAATAATCTTGGCCAACCCAAAATCGGCGAGCTTGACATGGAGGTTCTTGTCAACCAACAGAATATTTTCGGGCTTGATATCCCGATGCACAATGTTGCGCTCGTGCTAGACATGGTGAGTTCTCAACTCGAACCAGACATTCGGCAGGATACTTACCAGATACTTGATACCCTGGAAAAGCTGCAAGAATAGTTTCCTGGATTCGTCTTCGCTGAGTTTCTGCTTCATGACGATATAGTTGAAGAGCTCTCCCTCTGGCGCAAGCTCAAGCACCAAGTAGACACGATCGCGCTCGTTGAACGTGTCCTTAAGGCAGAGAACGTTTGGATGACTGACACCCATCAGCACGCCAATTTCCTGCTGCAAACCCTCCGTCTTTGAGCGATCCTCCATGCCGGGGTGCTTGGTGAAGATCTTGACAGCATATCGCTGGCCGGTCGACTTCTCAACGCATAGATAGACTTCGGCAAAGTGACCCTTGCCAAGCTTCTCCAGAAGTGTGTACTGCTGCAAGAAGTCGCTTGTCTGGCGAGCCTGGGGATAGCGGAAGACGAAGCGCGCCTTGCCGTGGACGGCAATCTCATCCTGCTCCTCCAACTCGCGACGTTGGTTTCGACCGACGATGGCTTCGTTGACGTAGGTTCCATTACTTGACAAGTCTTCGACGATCGCAACGGTGTCGTTGCCCTTGTTCTCGGTGAAGATCAGGCAATGTCGGTTCGAAACAATTCCGTCATTGACGACAATGTCTGGTCGGGTTAGCTGCGGCGCTCGGGTTACACAAGACGGGTAGGCTACTGACCACACTCGGGATGGCGGCCTATCAAATAGCCACCAGAAGGAACGCCCTTGATCTTCTTCTTCTCGTAGGCTTCTTCCTCCTTCAAAGCGACTGCTTTACCGTTGGTCACATCCTCTTTCTTGACACCATCGGCAACTGTCTCTGGCAAGGGACACGCACTTCGCTTCTTCAAGACAATGGGCTTGTCGCCATATTTAGGGTCGAGGGGAACCAGGTATCCCCAGACACCTTCGCGAACCTCATCCTCAATGTCGTCAGAGATAGCAGGGTGGCGATCGACAAACTGGCTGAGCGGCTGGGTGTCCTGAGGCGGCGAGGACAGCGCCTGAGCTTGGGAGAAGGCGTCTTCGGTCTTCTTTGGGGTGATTTCCTGCTGGCGCTGCCCCGGAGGAGTGACGGTGGACTCCTTGACGAGGTCGCCAGAGTCGTCGGTGCCGTGTGTGACGGGTGAAGGGAGATGCTGCTTATTGGCGACGGGAGTCTTGTCTGGCGCGCCGGGAGTTAAATGTTCGGCTCGACGAGGTTTCTTGGTCTCAGTCTCGTCCTCTGGTAGCGAGCCCTGAACGGTTATGTCAGCAGGAGTGGCAAGATAAGGAGAGCGCGACAGCCGTTGCGCGCGCGACGGAGTCTTCGGAGACGGATGGTGGCTAGCAAGCGGCAGCGCAAACGCAGGGAAATGAGGGCAAGAAGAGAAGAGGAGAGGAAATACTGACGCGCGGACGCTTCAATTGACTCTTTTCGTTTCGCGGAGCCATGTCAGCCATGGCTGAAAGGGAGCTGTGGATGAAGCTGGAGTCGAGCCAGGTGAAATTGATCACGATGGGGGTAAGCTGAGATGATGGCCAGGAACAGGGACGCTGATCTGGTGGGGAAGGGGAAGAAAGTGATGCCTGGAAGGAAGAAGGGGAAAGAAAAAGAAAAAGAAGCAAATGTCTGAAGCGAAAGAAGGGAAGGGGATGTGCCGTGAACGAACGGGCCCTAGAGACTTGTGGTTGTTCTTCTGACGGCAACGGATGGCAGTGGCAGTGGTGGAGGAGGCAGCCTAGAGCTAGAGTCCAAAGTACCTTGGGGTGCGACAACTGCCTGGCGATGGTACTTGTTGGTTCCAAGCCACTTTAGAGGTACCTGGGTACGGCCCCCATGTACTTAGCCCTTGCACGTTAACCTAATGTGCCGAACGAGTCACAGCCTCGAGGAAGGGGGGGGCTTGTAATAATTAAAGGAATGACTACCGGTTCTTGTAAGTTATTGAGGGGAATTCGAGCATCATATATTTGAGCACCAGGTCTAGGTGCGCATTCGAAATGGTCACAGGTAACAGTTCCCATCCATGACAGCATCGGGGAGCTCGATCAAGTACCTGACCCAACCCGCACAGCACCAGCACCTCCACCAGACCGACCAGGCCTGTAAGGGATGGCGGATGTGTTCATAAGCCCCCGCCCAAGCATCCGTCCGTGGGCTGTGGTATGGATCTCGCCTCGTTTGAGTGGAACCATTCGCTCCAGCTGCCTGTACCTAGAGAGCTGCTGAGTTAACAGCCAGACAAAGCCAGTTCAGGAGGCCGACATGATGCTGTTTCTCCTTTCACTCATGACGATGCCCTGCCCTACATCCATGTGGATCCTCCTGTATCTCATTTCATCCATTGGACAACTTCTTCAACCTCATAGATGACCCTACAATCAACCATCGAGATGCCAGGCCATGCTTAAACACCAGATGATCATACACTAGAGCCCTGTTCTTATCCCATGGACCTTTCCCCATGTCGTCACCCGCCAGCTTCGGCGAGTCACGCTGTCGGCCAGAATGAGACGTTCCGCATGCTCACCCAACGCCCGTTTTCTTGCCCACTCCCATCTTCTCTTAGGTTGTCACGCGCGTCATGACTCGAGTACCGACAGATAGCCAAAGGGAAACTGGATTATCTCCAGCTTCAACGCTCGAAACGCTTCAAGTTCACCAAAACAATCACCACAGCAACAAATATGCCACATCCTCAATTCGGCATTACCATTATTCAATATCCATGCCTAGGTGTGCTTCTCGGCGTATAATAATCAACAAGACGTGCCTATCCAACAACTTGGCACTCTCTAACAAGAAAGCTCTACACCCACCGTCATCCACTCTAGACCTCCTCCCCTCCAAGACTACCTATCCATATGCGCATATCCATCTCCTGTCCTCCCTTGTTCTCTGCAGTTCGCCTGTTGTGTTCATGTCGCATCTCCCAACCGTCATGGTCCGGAAAAAGCGATCGTCAACGCCTGTAAACTCCATTACACCAATCTTTCTCTTATCAAAAGTGCCTGCCGTCCGTCATTATCAAAGCGAAGTCGTCGTCAACCCAATCGCCCCCAAGAGAAAAAAAAAACGAACAATGAAAAATGCAGAATCATTTGCTTCCCAGGCTCGGCCGTGAGAGCTCGTACAGATAGTAGCAGAAACCCAAGCCTGCCAATCGTTCCTAGCAGCCGGGTTCCTATTTCTCGGGTATGGGAGATCTGGCCAGCCTGCCTCCTGTGCTCACTCGCTTTTGAAGTCGAGCTTCTCTCTCGCGTTGAAGCTTCTCGGCTGGACTCATGGATCCTGGTAGTGAGGGTACTGCATCGCCAGAGCTCCCGATCACCCCACGGCCGCGCTTCTGCTCTACGTAGAGCTGCGCAAAGCGCCCCAGAGGGAACGCCGGCATCGCTGAAGGGATCTCGGCTCCGTTTTGAACCAGCAGTTCTGCCACTGGGAACGGCACAGACTTGCCGTCATCAGCCGCCGCCACAGGGGTAGGAGACGGGGCTGCCGGGTCTGCCGCAGCCAGAGCAAGCCATACAGCGTGAGTGCCCCTCATCTTGTCAACAGTGTTTGGGTTTGCCTTGAGCGCCAGGGCGTACAGCACCTGCTGGATCTCGTTTCTCTTAATGGCGGCCAGCAGAGTCTCATCCGCCGTCGCATATCGTGATAGCGTCGGTGAGATGGGCTCTACAAATGCCCGATCCACATATTTGGACGTGATGAACCGAAGGCGCTGCTCACGGCTCGCCTGTCCGGTTGGCTTCAGTGACTGATCGAGCTTGGCCTCCCAAATCATGTTTGACACACGGTTCCCGATAAGCAGGAGGAGCTCGACAATATCGACCGTAAAAGACTTGACGTCCAACGTCAGAGATCGTACCTTGCTGACGTGGGTACCGAGAGAACGGTGAATGCCACTGCACTCAATGCACAGGATGATACCCAGGTTGATGGATACCCACTCCACCTTGGATCCGGAGCCACAATCGGCGCACCACATGTTGCCTTGATCGTTGTCCCGAACCATCTGCAGAAGCCTGTCGGGGTACTCGTCGTAGCCGGAGCTCGGGGTTCTGACCGCGGTAGGCCGTGCACCCACTGTGATCCTACGACTGGGTATGCCACTGCTGGAGGAGCTGTGGTGGTTGCCGTGACTCAGCGATTGCGTCTTGCCTGTGAGAACAGAACCAATGTCTCTCTTGATGGAGTCGCCGTTCGATGAAGTTGGCTTGCCCTGGTAGCTTCGGCCCTCCATGGCACTCTGAAGAGCGTTGTTGATGGCCAAGATCCAGCTGTTCATGTCCTCCTCTGACGTAGCCTGGTATACTCGCTTGAAGTTCGGGGTGATCACCTCGAAACAGAACCGTCGCTCAGCATTCCGGGCTTCTCGAACTGAGGCCATTCGGAGATCGATGGGATCCATATGGAGATCCAGCCTCTGTTTCCAGTTGCTGTATTCAGAAAGCTTTCCCTGATCCAGAACGATCCAGAATCTATAAAGAGTCAGTAAAGATCTACTATATCAAAACTGAGAAACTTACTTGTGCCAGCCCTGTTTATTCAAGTTTCGAGGGTCAACATGTCCTCCAGGCCTGTTGAGCGCCCACAAGAGTCCTTCCTTGCGGTGGGTGACAACTGATTGTGAGCTATCCCGCTCCTCAAGATCGCGGATCCCCTTGAACTTGGATGGCGCGACGGGGCTTCCTACCATCGGCTGCACGCTTCCTGGTGACCTAGATAGTTCCACGGCCGAAGGAGCGTTTGCGGCTCCAGAATTAAGCTGTGATCCAGTGCTATCTGCGCGACCCAGGTCGGAATCCGAGGTGTTACCAGCACTTCCGTTAGTGGCAGTGGCGATAGGGATGCTGCTAATGGTGCTGCTTTGCTCAGGCTCCTTATAAGGGGTATTGGTCTTCTCAAGGATGCGCCTCTTCTCTTCGCGCTCACGTCGCTGATATTGGTATTCCTTGTCGGCCTCCTGAACCTCATTCGATAGCGCCTCGAGCTGTGGCAAGAGGGTTTCAATTTTCTTGGCTGTCGCGAGGAATCCCCTCGTTTGGGAATCGGCGAATTTCGTAAGGTGAGATAAAACTTCCTGTTCCTTTCGACCTCCGTGAAGGTCTTGCATGAAGCTAGAATAGTCGAATCGCTTGAGCTCAAAGTTGCGTCGCTTATTCTGATACTTGGAATCGGCCTCCGCAAGCTTCTTAGCCTTGACAGAGTCCTGACGTTGTCCCAAGTAGCGGGATACGTATGCATAGTAATCTTTGCTCTCCTCTTCAAAGTCTCGCTTCTTCGACTCGGCCTGTTTGATATCAACCTGGTATAGCTTTGCTACAGGGTCGATAATGATCTTTTGAAGGTTAAATGTGTTTTGGCGCTCAAAAGCTAGAATCTCCCGCGCAATCTTGTCAAAGTAGTGCTCCAGAGCGGGTTGGACGGCGTTGGCGTTGGTTGACGCAGCATCCCGGAGCGAGTCAACAAAGGCGAGGAAGGCATCGTTGGCTTCGATTTGACATGCGTGTGCGTGCTCAGCCTTCTTCAGAACCTTCTTCATCTGTGTCCTCATGTTGCCTGTCTTTTGCTCCAGAGCCTTGAGAGTGGCCCGAAAGACTGGTCCGTCGTCGCTGACCATAACTTCGTCTCCAGGCTTAGGACAAGGTACGTCCACTTTGACGAGTTCTTTCGGTTCCCTGAACGAAGGTGTAGGTGGTACCTCTGCGGTAGGCATCAACGGCGAGACGGGTTCGTCGAGGATATCCGGGACGGTCATGCGCGAGTCTACTGATTGGGACGAGGCGACTCGAATCTTGGGCGGGGATGCTAGCAAGAAAGGAGGAGAGGGCGAGTTCGGATGGCTCAAGGATGCGCCTGTGCCTGGAAGAGTGTGAGCGGATGAGAGGCATAAATGTCGGGTCAGGAAGTTAATACCTGCAACAAAATAGGAGAAGCTCGCCAATGTATGCAGCCGATGGGCTCGAGAATCGTACTCGACGAACTATATCTTCAAGTTAGTGTGCACTCGTCGAGTAAGAGAACGAAGAACAGTACGCTGCACGAGTTCCTCCATCCGCCGCCCCTGTCCTCTGTGGGCTTCGGCGGCTTCCATTTCCATGTCCACTCGAATGTCACTGAGGGGCTTCCACCAGTCGAATAGTCGCCAACCAAGGCCACGTTGGCATTCTTGTGTAGATTCGGGTCGGCATGGAACTCTCGAGTCACTAGGTTCTCGACTTCTCTGGGGTTGGAGGCGTTGACATAGGTGAGGCCGGAAATGCTGGTATCGATGGGGCCGGGATTTGTGTCAGGTTGGCCCTGCGACTGGCGCATGACAAATGTGAAGGAGAATATGAGCTCGTCATCGTTGCTCAGCTTGATTAGAAAACTCGGAGCACCGCTTGGGTTTGGGGGGTCGGGATCCTGGGGCGGGTCAGGAGCTGCAAACAAAGGCCGTAGACTGATGCGAGGAGGGGAAGCTGGGGGGAGAGGCGCAAACCAACCTGCACAAATTCTATGGGAGATGTGTCGCCGAGCGTCCTCTGGGCGGTTATCTTGGTAGTTGGAAATGCATTGGGGACAATGTTAACAGATGTTCGCTTCCGTGGGCTTGTCACGACCAAGGAAGATATGTTCACTAGGAGACGGAGTCGGTCAGTTTGGAGGAACAAGCCACAGGACTCGGAGCGGGAGCGGGATCGCAGCGAGAAAACGCGGGGAAGGACAAATCAACATACATCGGTTCTGATCTCTCAGGTAGAGAGCAGCCCCGTCGTCGGGCTTGCTACTGACGATACCCATTGTTGAGTCGCGATGTGAGGGCGGCGAGCGGCGAGAGACGGGGGACGGAAACAGTCGCGGCCGGACCCAACAACTGGAGCTGTCGGGATCTTTTTAAGATGGAGCGACGAACGCACGCACACCGGGGGGGGCACACAACGGCGAAACAGGCGACAGGCGACACCGTGACACTGTGACAGCGAGCGAGCAGCAGTCGCAGCAGTAGCAGCAGCAGGCCAGGACAGACAGGATAGTGCCAGTACGAATCGTGGTAGCGCGGGGCTCAGGGCGGGACAAGGGGGACCGTCATCTGGCGCTGAGCCAACCGGAGTGGCCCACTCGCACCTCGACTAGCTGTAGAAATGATGTCGGAGTCGCAGGATGCAGACTCGCCGGCTGGTTGTGGCTCAGGGCGCGGGCGCAGGCGGGCTGGACGTTCGCGACCGGCTCGGGAATGGGCGTGTCGTCTATGTATTTAGCGGATGGGCGACGTAAGTATCGAGGCGTCGAGTGCGCGGCGGGACAGGCAGTCATAAAATGGCGCTCTGATAATAGTACTGCTGCCTGTGGGTGTCGTAATGCCGGTGATTAACGTACTGGGATGGATGAAGAAAGCGACTGGGGAATGTTATTCAGGCGGCGACAAAAAAGGCCAAGGTTAATAAGGCGGGCAGAGAGATGACAGAGAAGCTGCGGGTGAGCGGCCGATGGTTGGCGGGGGGAGGCGGATGAAAAGAGGAAGAGGGGAACAAGAGTGAAGCAAGAGAGAGGATGCTTCTTTCGCCCTGTCTTGCAGTGAACAAGGCGTAGAATCACTTCAGTCAGAGGAGGAAGAAAGAAGGAGAGAAAGCACGCGTCAAATCCTTTGGATTTTGAACAGACTTGAGTTTATTCAGCAACAGCCAGGCCTCCGCCAGAGAGATAAAGCAAAGACCCGGGATGTTCGTCCTCTGGCCCCAACAGGCAAATTAGTCGTCGGTGTTTTACTTTGGCTCGGCAGGGTCTTTGCATGTATGTATCCATATGTATGTAAGTTGGGTTGGTTGCTGCTTGTCGGGGATGCGGCGCCGGTCGTACATGAGACATCCATCCAATCCACACAAGATGCTTCTATGGAGAATGGCTGCAGAATTGGAAAGCCAGTTCGCAGCGATCAACAAACCTTGGCGTTGTTGTATGTCTTCTTTCCACTTTTGGTGTACTTCATGATCTCGACCATCAATATCAATCACATATAGAGGTCTGATCTCGCCTGTTGGTGGTGTCATGGGCATTTCTTTGTGACAATCCACACCTCCCACCCACCCTCTGTCTCTAAAGACATTACCCCGGCTTCTACTTTCAGGTTCAGGTTCAGTTTACGGATGCTAAGTACGGAGTCTAGCACCGAGGAAAACAGGGTATTGGCCTTTATCCGGCCCGAGACCCTACCCTTGCGAAACAGAACAAGCCCGGGTCTCTCAAACAGAAGTTGATCCTCGGAGGGGCTATCCATTGTTTGGATCAAGTCGGCTTCCTTGTCTGTTGTTGGATCAGCGGTCCGACAAAGGCACAGCAGGAGTGACATCGAACACAAGCCAACGCCAGTAGGTACCTACCCGGGTGAAGGGGGGGTTCAGGACAGTGTGATGCATGACTTGCTTCACACTGTCGGGTTTATATTATGGCTTCATGATAAAAAATTAACATAATATCTTCTAAGAACAGCTCTTTATAATAACAGAATTATAACATAATGATAAGCCCTTAACATAGCTATATCATTATTGTAACAGCCTTGCGTATCCAACAGATGTTCTTCCTTAGTATTCTGCTCCTTTAAACTGGCTAGCTTTATGATACAGTGCGGACAGTCTGCCTCAAAACCCCCGTCATACGGGTAGGTAGCAAGTGCACCTAGGTACCCGTGGAGCTTCTAAAATTGGAGATATCGAGCTGTCCAGCCTGTCCTGTCCAGTCCCGTCCTCTCCTCCCGCTCAATCAATCACTTGTGCCAGCAGGTTTGAAACGTAACGGCGCTCATGGTGGGCGCTTCGGCTGGGGCAGCGGCGCCTGTAGCTAAATGCGCCAACGGCGGTCTCAGCCCAAACTCGGTAGGTGGTTTGGCGCTCTGACAGTCGTACAGTGCCAAGAGTGCGAGTGCTAACCACGCTTGCGCTTGACATGACCCTTTTCCCGCTCAATCCCAGGGACCTCGCTCCCCGGTCACACTGTCACACAGTCATTTCAAGGGCACCCGACTCTAGAACCCCGGTCAGATCCTTGATTCTCCAGACAAGGAATTGCTGCTGCTGATCCCTTCAGGCATTCGACGTCCAGGATCCATGGCCGTGGCTCCTCTTTGGGCGGGGTTAGAGTCCTTTAACCTCCAGCTCCAGATTGTTACCCAATCGTCGAGAGGCTGCTCGTCATCCATCCCAAGTCAGGTGGTGATAGCCAGTCATGTCAATCAAGGCACAACCAAGTTGTTTGCTTCAGCAGCCTCGAGGTGACAGAGCACATGGTTTGTGGCGAATTGCAACCAACATACATGCGAACAGGTGGCTTCCAAATCTGGAGTGCAGCGGCTTTGACGACCTCGTGAGCTGTCAATCTGGTCCTGAATGCTGAGAACACGAGGACAGAAACACATGATGCCCTGCCACGAATGTCTTTGTTCGCAAAAGAAGATGGCCCGTACGCGTCTGCCATCTTACTGACAAGCTGTGGCTCGGCGGTCCTGCATATTCCTGAGGTTGCACAAGGCTATATCTGTACACTTGGTACGTAGCTATGCAGCTTGATACGAGATTCTGGCATATTTCCGACGAGGGTCGAGGCTGGTCTAGATCTCAGCCGGTCAAGGCACCATTAACGGCCATGAGACTAACAGAACGACAGTGGTATGTAGCCTTACATCCAGGAGTTCAACTATTATTAATTATTCCACTTTCTTCTATACGCACACATATCTTGATTGTTCTAATGATGACTACAGATTCATTCTTTAACCTAAATGGAATGCAATACATGACAGGTGAATGCACAGCGGAATGAAAGAAGTTTTATCAGGTCCAGATCTACAAATGACAATTAGAATGGTTGCAATCAGTATAGAGCAAAATACCGACAGTAAGGTACCTGAAAGAGATAGGATGTTCCCTCGTTATTAATATCTCATACTCTGTTACCTTTGCTATTCACCGAACCCATGTCTTCCATGGTCAAGACGTCTCAGCCACCATGAATCCATCATGAGATTGATGTGGCGGATACGGCGTTTACGTGGCGCAGCCTCTGACCCGACCTTCAGGAGCCCGCCCGAAGAAAAGACAGAAAGCAAGCGCCCGAGCTTGGGCGGCCAGTAGCGTAAAGTTAGCGCTCCTCAGGGTCCTATCCAGGGGACGGAGCCATTGGATATCCCTGGCGCGTGTCAGGCTCTCAGCCCATGGATCCATCTTGGATGGATGACGTTGCGTTCCATCATTTGGGCTGAGCTTTGGGGTTTGGGCTTTGTTTGGGCGCTGTAGCATCCAGCGGCTGCCCACATTCGCAGGACGACCAGGTGTTAATGCTGTATGCGTTATGTATCACGGCCTATCTTTCACGACTTGAGGAGACCTTCAGCTGCTGCCATCTCGAGAATGATCGTCATCGTCTGCCCGTCACACCAAAATTGCAGTGCGCCGCTATCACATCTCTTCAGCTAATCACTCCTTTCAACTTGCTGAGCTGGCTGTCTTTACCGCTTTCTTCCCCCCCCCCCTTGGTATTGGTACTTACCTTGCTACTGCTTATCGCACGGATCAATCAGATCGACTGAAGGAGGCGACGGGGCGACTCCTACCTACCTCCACCACTTCACACCGTCAATCTCCCATCAGCGGCCTTCTAACCAAAGTTCCAGAGTCAAAAAAAAAATCATCCCGCGACAGACTCAAAAGTCTTTGTATCACAATCGCACGTTGTCATTCCATTCGCAAACTCACCGCATATCTGTTACTCTCTTTACATCAGCATCCAAGACCCCTCGCTACTTGTCTCCCTTGGCTCGCTCAGACCAGGCTCCGTCCCCCCTCCCACTTTCTCCTCCATCAGCATCGACGTTTGCTGGCGCCATCTTACTCTCGAACTGCCTCCAGTTGCCATGAGCTGGGGCGCGTAGATATAGACCACACTGGGTATCATCTCGCGTCCTGAGCAACCCCGTCGCTCTTCCAAATCTTCGCCGCCCACTTCGCCGTCATCTCTCGACCACCGCCGCCGCCGCCATGTCATCTCGACACTCGTACAACCCCAGCCGCCGCATGGGCAGTAGTAGGGACATCGGCAGAGCCCGCGCGACCTCCAGAGCCCAGCCCATCGTCGTTGAACATGATGACGCTCGCAGCTTCGCTTTGCGCTCTGCCTACCTACATTACCTCTTGCAACCCAAGGCCAAGCGAAAACAATATGTCCCCGCCCCGAAGCAACCTGTCAGAACCCATACTAGTGTCGGTATGCTGGTGCAGGAATTCACATCAGGCTCTTCGTCCAGCATGAAGTTGCCGCACAACTTTTCGTACAAGGTGCTCGGCCGGGTGACCAACGTAGTCAAGGGCCAGGAACGTGTCCCCGGTTTCAATGACGCTGCTATCAAACGGACGTTTGCTGAAGCTTACATCACCTTTTCCGAGGACAACTTCAAAAGAACCATTGACAAAGAGAGGAAGGTGGAGCCTCTTATTCTCATGTTCTACTCTGCTGCCACAAAGGCGGCGCAGAAGGGTGCGGCTCCAGACGACGACTCATGGAAACTCCTGCCTGATCGGCACCTCGCCCTCTTTGTTCGCCTTCTTAGCGCTATTATCCACGATCATGGCAGCGATAAGCCTGAACTCTTGTCCAAGCTCAATTCACTCGAGAAGAAGCTGCTCACAAATGACCAGAATCTGGTCGGTAGTGGATCCGATGGCGCTGGCACAACCATTGAAGTTGTTGTACCCCTGAGTTACGACGTCAAAGACATGCCCCTTGTTCAGCAAGTGGCTAGGATCTTTGGGATGAGTCTCTCTGAAGCGCAAGCCGAGATCAATGAAAACAGGCAGTCGTGGACAGAAGAGGCTGCCCTCAAAGACCTAAAGTCCTACCAGACTAGGCTCAGCGCGAACATGCCTGGTGCTCTGAGGAGCCAGGACTTTGACGTGGAAGACGCTTTCTTGGAGTGGCAAAAGTCCGAAGCCACCCATCTCTCGCAGATGATGCTCGATATCCTGACTGCCAAGCCAGAGTTGGCAAAGACGTCGGCTGGTGCCTTGGATCAAGGCTTGTCCAGTAGACCTCAGTCTACTTATGACGATCGAGCCTATGCAGACCTCAGCCGTGCCCTTTCTCAATCAAACGACGGTTCTATGGCCTTTGATCCGTCTCTTAACCTTGCTTCCCTAAACCTTAGTGATTCCGGCATCCGAGCAGTGGAGGGCAACATCTACACATTCACTCCGCCGGATCCTAGAGCCTTCTTTAAGTATATCCTTCAGCATGCCATGACCTTTGATCAGATCAACAACGACCCTGATCTTGAATATCAACCCCTGTCAAAGCAGTCCATGGATCTCCTGACCGAGCTCTGCGTGAGATGGAGAGTGCCTCAATTCTCCAGACTCATCACCTTGCTTGAGGTTGCCTCACGCAACTTTATGGATCGGGAGCTTCTCCCTGATGAGTTGGACGCTGTTTTAGACTTTGTCAAGACACCACTCCCAGAGCCCAAGAAGCCTCCCCATATGTCGCACTACAGTACCCCCCTCACTGAGATCGATCCGAGTCGCTGGACGGTCCATGACTTTGCCGTCTACCAGCACACCCTCCATAACCTTCATGAGACGTTGTTGCGAGAGCTCTATGATCAGATGGATCAGTGTTACGCAGCCAAGGCCCCAGATATTGGAGTCATTCAGTACATTCTGAGCAACCACATCTTCAATGACCCCTGCTTCTCTCCAAGACCTGAAGCTGCGTCTGAATTTGCGGAACATCTGAGTCAAAGCCTCCATGAACAAGCCAAGGAACTGTACCGTCAGAATATGGAAAAGGAGATCTCAGCGGATAGAAATGACTGGGTGTTTGGTAACGTGGTAAAGCTTGGCAAGACAGTCATCAAGCATTGCGAAAGAATCAAGAAACGATACAAGAAGAACCCCGAGATCATGGGTGTAAATCCCTTCACCATCCTGGTCGAGGAGGTTTTCCCTCGCTTTGAGGAGGACGCAAAGGCGATCCTTGAGTCTATTCTGGGAATGGGCGAAGAGACTGGCGCCGAGCACGATATCCAAGATGGATTCGACTTATACAGGGAGCTTGTTGCGATCCGCCAGATTCACTCTGAAAATCTCCCTAGCCGACCCTTTGCCTTTAACATCGAGAACCTTTTGGTTGACTTTGTGTGGCGCTGGATCAACGCTGCCGAAGGCAGGATGGAAGAATACGTGGAACAGGCCATCAAGCAGGATCAGTTCCAGGTCCGCACTGAGCACCCAGACGATATCCCTCGAGACTCGGAGCGTCACAGTGTGTCAATCATTGATATGTTCATGTTTTTCAACCAGACACTCGAGACCATCTTCCAGCTGAACTGGGACAACCGGGAACACCATGCGAGATTCATGACGGCTCTCTCGAGGGCATTCTCTATTGGTATCGGCAAGTACTGCGAGGTTGTGGACCAACGATTTGCAAAGGAGATGGATCGCCCGTCGGCCGAGGAGTTGGCCGCACAAACTCAGACCACTCAGGAGAAGTGGATGAAGTATGCAAAGGATGCCTGGAACAACAAGGAAAGGGTTGAGCCCTTCCAGTTCTACTCGGAGGTAAGCATCACACTCATGAACCACAACCATAGCTATACGAATACTAACCCTCACCCAGTCCTTTGTCAAACTCAACAACATCGAGTATGCTATGCAAGAGCTGGATAAGCTGGAGAGGGCTATGGACCCTGACACATGCGCCGCTCTGCTAGAGAGCATCGACGGGCCCAAGAAGAAGACACGCAGACCCAACAAGTACACCTTTACAATCAAGGTGGTTGAGGCTGAGGACCTGAAGGCCTGTGATCCCAATGGATTCAGCGATCCCTACGTCGTGTTTGGTGACGAATATCAGAAGCGGCTGCACAAGACGAGGATCATTCAGAAGAACCTGAACCCACGTTGGGACGAAACTTTTGATATCACAGTTCAGGGGTCAGTCAATATGATTGCGACCATCTGGGACTACGATACATTTGGCGATCACGACTACGTAGGGCGAACGTCACTTAAGTTGGATCCGTTGCACTTCGGCGACTACCTGCCTCGCGAGTTCTGGCTGCCCCTGGATCTTCAGGGTCGGCTACTGATCAGAGTCAGCATGGAGGGTGAGCGTGATGATATTCAGTTCCACTTTGGAAAGGCCTTTAGACATCTCAAGCGCACTGAGAGAGACATGGTCCGAAAGGTTACGGATAAGGTATGGGATCACGCGAATCATTACACGGGGTGTGGTGCTAACATTTAACAGCTCACCTCTCAGATCAACAGCACATTGTCTCTCGAGACCCTCAGACATCTACTGGGCACCGGTGGCATTGGTGCATCGGTTACGAGCCTCTGGAAGAAGCGGGCCTCGGCTGCACCCACGGCGACCCCAGCCCAGATTGATGCAGTGTTGAATCCGCTGTTTGCCTACTTTGACGAGAACTTTGCCATCATGAAGCAGACGCTGACCAAGGCCACAATGGATGCCGTCATGGCACGACTCTGGAAGGAGGTTCTGATGGTGATTGAGCATCTTTTGGTGCCTCCCCTATCAGAGAAGCCTTCTCAACAACGACCCCTTACACGAAAGGAGCTGGATATTGTGTACCGGTGGCTGGATCTTCTGTTTGCCTTTTTCAATGCCAAAGACGATTCAGGAGAGCAGCTGGGTGTCCCAGCGGAGACGCTCAAGTCGCCTAAGTGGCACGAGTTGGCGTCGCTGAACTTCTTCTACTTCGAGGACACTAACAGTTTGATCCGAGAGTCGGAGCGGATGGCGGCCGCAACGGCGCAGCGGGCACAGCAGGCGCTCCAACAGCAGAACCAGCAGCAGAACCGGCTCTCAGCCCCAGCGGCGCTCGGAGCGTCGCTAGGCAGTGCCAGTGCCTTTGCCAGCATGGGAACGATCCGACGTGGAAAGAGCATCATGATGAGCCGTAACCTGGGCACCATGCGCAAGGCTAAGGAGGCGAAGCGTCGAGAGGCACAGGCTGACCCGAGCGACGATATGATCCTGCGCATCCTCCGCATGCGACCTGAGGCAGCGCACTATCTCAAGGAACGGCATCGCCAGAAGGAGCGACAGGCGGCCACGGCGGCAGCAGCTCTTATTGTCAAGAACAGCGTGACACAGGGATGGAATGCCGGTGGGGGACCCGCGTTCTCGGGCAACTTTGGACGGAACAATCTGCCAAGGCGATGAAAGGCCAAGTGTTGTATAGAAGAGGAGGATATCTAGACGGTTGACAATGTGACGGGCGGTATTGACTGTTTGGTACAGTCAGGGGGGGAGCAAGTGGGCAAGATTTGTTGGGTTTTATGGGCAGTGTTTTCTTGATACCTGGCTGGATGGAAAGGCACCTGATACCCTCATTCGTGAAGTGATGGCAGCGAGTGCGATTGTAGCGTATTACTTGGACACACCAACAAACGGGATGTTTTGGGAGGCGGATAGGGTAGGTAGGCAGATAGTTAATGAACAGAATGGACATGAAATGCTGGGGATGAGTGCATATTTGCGTGTGATACGGGTTTCCTTACCATGCTCCCACGCTATTGCATGTCTATTGCCGTGTTCGTGACTATCTTAACAGCTTAGACAGGTTCAGTTGATTGACTTGACCTTGACTCCAGGTTAACGAAACCAACTATTAGCATTTCGTCATGCTGGCGGGGGTCCCGATGCTACTAAAACAGCTTAAACTAGGTCTCAGTCTTAACCATGGTATTAAACGGACATCTTATGTAGATCGCCGCTGTCTCTATAGGCATAAGTGCTGTACTATACGGAGTGATATAGGGTGCCTGGCTCTATACGATCGTCAAGTGCTTGGTGTTGATGACATCTCCAGTCAAGTTGACTACCCTGTACCTATACGAGGATTCAATATCACGGACCGATATGAATTCAGGCTAATATTTGCTGCAACAGAACCGGACCTAGCAATCATGCCTGCCGTCGATCCCAGGCCATGCAAGTGATTGCCATTGCACGGAAGTTATCGTGCGACTAGGCAAATTACCGGGCCACGGCCGAAGTCGAGTGCCTTTTGGCTGTCTCCCTGAAACACGGCTTCAGCAGGAAAGGAGGCTCTCCCGAGTCTCCTCTGCATATGGACGTAATGGATGTCTGTGTGCGACTCGGCCGAGCAAGGAGTGGCTCTCGGCAGGCAACCGAACTGTAGGGAGGCTGCTTTACACGCTCGCACGAGATACGCAAGCGGCGCGATTGTTAATGCTTCAATGCATCCATGGTGAGACAGGGGAACCCCTTGAACTGACCAACACCAACACGACTATGATAAACTTTGAGGCCATGCTCTCTCTGTCTTCTCCTATCCTATCTACCGAGACGCTGGCTCTGTCCATTGTCCTCGCTCTGACCGACGCACGGGTTACATCTGGCAGAACACGAGAATTGCCTTCCCGAGAACAAGACCAGAGAGGGTCGAGTGGAGAATGGTCGAGTCCGAAACAGGCTTAAGGCCTTGATAGGAAGGGACGCTATTCGAAAAATCAGGGTCCAACAGGACCCGCTTCAAGGCGGAGCCGCCCAGAAGATTCATGAGATGAGGGGCAGACAGAGGGAGACAGAGAGATTCGGTCAAGTCGACAGGGAACGGGGGGGGTCAATCCCTCATTTTTTTTTTTGTGAGGGATCGGCTGTCGAGCAAGGCAACAGCTTGTTGATCAGGAGGATGATGAGATTAACACCTGTGGATTTGTGGGCGATGATCTGGAACTTGGTGCAAGCCTGTTGGTTGTTGATGGGGACATCGACGTAATAGCAGACGATTGAGAAGCCGTGGTGTTTTCGATGAGATGTGGTCTGTGATCAGCCGCTCGCGCCTGAATCGGGCAGCCTGAGACCGGAGAAACCCCCAAGATAGTATCGTGCCCAAGTCTATTTTGCCACCGCTTCGACCCTGATTAACATCATGGCAATATCGCGAAGAAACTGTCGCGAGGAATACACTTTGGTCGAAAGGAGGCCGCCGCCATGGGATATGCCGCAACAGCAACAGGAACACCACGATGCCGGGAAACGCAGGGGAGGGGACGAAACAAAAGCGAGAGATCTTCCTCAGGGTCCATTCATCATCAACTGCTTTCGGGGTGTGATTTTCATCCTGCCATCTCAAAAAACCCCGGAGCCTTTGAAAAAAAAAAAACGACCTTGTCCGGACAGCCCCCATCCGGACGCCTGAAACGGATGGCGTTAACAACGGTCTTCGGCTCTGCAACGGAAAAGGAGGAGGCGGTTCTTTCGTCCGATGTCGACGGAGGTGTGAGATGTGATGTGAGGCCTCGAGGCGAGACTTGGCATCTGGGTTCTGAGCGCTGCTATAGGTTGGTTGTGCTCTGTACATGTGATAGAGGATGCATGTCTTTTTTTTTTCCTCTCTCCGCCTGGTTCTTTTCTCTCTGCTACTGCCCGTTGTAACACGGCCTGTCAGATAACAAGCTAGAACCGAGTTGCACATGTGCTTCCAACAGTTCTCACGTGGGCGAGCAGCCATCCATCCCTTGGTGCCGTGTGAGTCCCGTCCCCCTTCTTCCCCCCACACCACAACGGCCTAGGCACAGTGTTTTCCAGCGTCTACACGAGAAAACTGCCACCAAAGATCTGCCGGCACACCGTGCGAAAGTGCCAAGATTCAACGCGATCTAAAGGAGCTTTTTGGCTGGAGCGGCAACGAGCGTCGAGGTCCGCCAAGGGTGAGGCTGATTCGCTCGAGTTCGGGAACCTGACATGTCGGCGAATCAGAGGCCGATCGGCTGTGGTGCCCCGAATGACGTAGGTGGCGTATCCGAGATAGACCCACTTTCCGTGACCCCTGAACCCGCGTCACCGCCGCCCACGATGTCATGCCCGTCTGATCTTTTTCTCAACGCGAGCGAGTAGGGACGCAGGGATGCATTTCACAGGCTGTGATGGGTGTGGGTGGGTTTCTAGTGGACGGGCGACCAGCATAAGCCCGCCCGCCGAACAGCTCAAGTCCCAAAGCGCCGAGATTTAGGATGTCTCCTCTTCAAATCTCCCAGGACAGGCGAGGCCTCTCTCTCTCGATGGAGGGGAGGGGAGGGCATTGACGAGCGAACGACAGCCCTGAAACGCCAGGCACGTCCATCACAATGCTGCACCTGCACCACCCGCGCTACCGCCCGCCGCAACTTCCCGTGTGCGCCCCTCCCCCCCTCGTACAAACGCCATCCCACGACGGATGCCACTGTCCCTCGTGGCCCAGGCCAGACTCAGAGTTGCCCGTCGCGGGGACCCGTCAATGGATGGATGGTCGGCGTGGACAGTGACGTGGGCAGACAAGCGCACCGTGTTGGTACACGCTTCTGGGGTCGAGCTCATCGAGCAAGTTGATGGGGATCGAGGATTCCAACAGGCAGGCAAGCTATGGGGGGATGGGATGCAATACGGAAATAGCCCGCCTCCTCTGACTGGCTCCATGACTAGGGTGCTCCATCCGAGCCGAGACGAGGCCGCGTCTTGACAGCTCGAGAGCCGTTCAAACACCAACGACAAAGGGTGGCGGCACCCGGATTGTTGGTGCTAGGACAGGAATTCTGTCATGCTACAATTTCAACACGAGGGCCGATGGATCCACCTCCAGCCTTAGGCCTGGGACCACGTACGACTCGCGCGACTCGAGTAATAAATTAAGCAGCAGCACAAGCACAAGGAAGCTGAAAAAAACAAGAATGTTATGCCCTGAAAGACACAAACAAGAGTTGAGGAGCCTTCTCTCCCTCGCTTAAGTATCGCCACCGTGCGAGCGGCATGGAATTTCCCCACATCAACCGTCTTTTGGTTCTCAAGAGCGTTAGACTCTGTCATGCACAAGCTGACAAGAAGAGACGATTCTAAAGAGAGGGGGGAAAAAAAGGAAAGAAACAAGGGCGCCTGTTTCGAAACTCTCTGTCAAGTGTCACCTCTAGGCGCGATAGGGCGAGAAACTTCAATAGACCAAAATTCAATGAAACCCGCATCCATTCATTGAAACAAACCCCGGACAGAACAGGAACAGGGCCCTCGTCCCTCGTTCTCTGCTTGCCAAGCCCATGGAAGGCAAGTGTCGCGGTTGAGAAAGGTGGATGGACGCCACCAGAGAGAGAAATGCGCCAACCTCCAGATTGCAACCAACCAGTCACCAGCCGCAGCCATTCATTGACCGACTTTGCGAGGAGCGACAATAAAAAGAAGATAGTGGAGGCCCAAGGCAAAAAAGAAAAGACAACGGTTGCGGCACAGAACGCCCCCTCTCTGTCCCCCCCGTTCAGCGGCTACTGAGTATCCGTCTACCAAGACGATGATGGAACAAACATTCCAGAGGGTGAGGCGCTCGGCCAGTGGACCACGTCCAATGGAACTTTTTTTTTTCTTTCCTTCTTCCCCAAGGACACCTGACACGCTCAGAGCACGCAGCAGCAAAATGCCCCGTACCCAAAACTCGACGTTAACGGTCAATGACAATGTCGATCGATCCGTTCGCACAGGCGCTAGACCCCAGTTGAGAGGGCGGGGGGACGCTGTGACTGGCTCTCCATGCCCTCTCTCTTCTTCCCCAGAAGGGGACCCCCCGGCTGAAGGAGTGATGCTGATCCCAGGTTGCGACGCAGCCCTGATTTGCAGAGTGCCATTTGCTTGGCTGAGAGCCCACGAGGAATTGTACTTGGGGGTGGTATAGAGAGCCATCGGAAATAGAGGGTTTACACACCCATTGTTCAAGTGAACAAGGAAGAGGGGGAGGCAAGAGGAATCAACGTCGAATATGCAAATGAGTCGAATCGTTTATACTCGCATATACGCAGTAGTATATAACCCGACCAACCCTACCTAGGTAAGTATGCAGAGCATCTGACTACGAGCAGGGAGGGTCGAGATCCAATGAATACCGTCGTGTTCCCTGTGAGAGAGCAAGCATCTTTAATTGATAGGAGCAGCCAAGACCAAAGGCTCCGTAGTGTCCATAGTCCCAAGACCCTCCCTCCCCTCACAGGCTGCTGCTGTGATGCCTCAGTCTTTTTTCGTGGCCGGCAGTGTCTTCTACAGACCCTATCTCGTCCCATCATGCCGGTGCTCAAACTAAACTTACAAGCCGGACGATACCACCCTGGGAGAGACCCTCTGTTCCATCTATTCTTCCACATGGTGAGCACGGAATACGACACGCCCATGGTCCAGCTGCCAGCGGCAAAAAAAAAAAAAGACAGACAGAAGGTCACCACCCAGAACAAGTAACCAGGCTAGACCGGGTTGGATGCTAGCACGATTGCCCTGCTCCGCCTTTATCTCTTTTGTCGCCCTCCTTTTCATCGTAGTGGCCGAGGGACCCAGGATCCGTCCCGGAGGTACATGCCACCCCCGCGGACGCGCCACTTTGTAATAGGTATCTCAGCGACAAGCCCCCCCCTGGGTACCTCTAGGAAGACCTGTCTCTCTGTGTGTTTGCTCGCTGCTGCTACTGCTGGGACCACCCTTTGTCCTTGTCCCCATCGATCAATCATTCTCACCCATCCTACACCCGCTTCAGTCAACTCCAAAAGGTTCTACCCTCACTCACACTGCCCGTCGCAGCATCGCCATCCGGCTTCTCGACGACCGCAGGGCACGCCTGCTTTATTCACTAGAGAAATCCCCTCTCTCCCTCGCTACGACTAGCAGAGGCCACACACACCAACCACCACAAGAGACGATTTTATACATTTGCTCTGATTTATCCCGGTATCGCTCGCCTCGCCGTTGCCCAGTGTATCGCGCTGTGAACCTAAACCTCTTCGCCCTACACTCGAGGATGCTGTGCGGTCGGCTATTACTGTGTCGTTGATCTGGTCGTCGCATCGCCTCGTCTGGCACCCGCCTCCAACTTTCCTTCAATCGACCGCTCGACCATCTTTTTTTTTTCAATTCGCTCTGCATATAGAGTTCGCCGTCATTTCACATATTCCGACCCGATTATCTCATACCCCATCCATCACTCGACCTGTTGGAGCCCGAAAGCGCGACCTGCCTGAAAGCCTGACTGCGGCTCAGCAGCCTCTGCCCCCGCCAACATGATTGACGATGCGGCCCTCGCCGCCGCCGCCGAGATCGTGGCATCGATTGCCCCAGATTCCCGACTGCCAAATTCGATACCCGTTGGTGTAGCGTCCCAGGTCCAGCTGCCAGGCCGCGACACACCCGCCAAGCGCAAGCTTGAGATAGAACTCCAGAACCTCGCCCTGCGCGTGGGCAAGCTCGAGAGCCAGGCCTCGGCCACGTCCCCGTTCCCCGAGACGCCCAACGAGGCCATTGACACCCTCTTTGGCGGCGAAGACACCAGCAACAACAACGTTGCGCCGACGACCCGCCCCAAGTCCAAAGTCATTCACGCCCAAGGTAGCTTGCACTCTCCGCATCTGCCATCTTACCAGCTGACCAAAGAAGCCCTCGAAGGACTTCGAGAGCATGTTGACGACCAGTCCAAGTTGCTCGATAGCCAGCGAGCGGAGCTGGCTGGCGTCAACGCCCAGCTCTTGGAGCAGAAGCAGCTACAAGAGCGAGCCCTCGAGGCTCTCGAGCAGGAGCGCATTGCCACTCTGGAGCGGGAGCTCTGGAAGCACCAAAAGGCCAACGAGGCCTTCCAAAAGGCCCTGAGGGAAATCGGCGAGATCGTCACCGCCGTCGCCCGCGGCGACCTGACCATGAAGGTCCGCATGAACACGGTTGAGATGGACCCTGAAATCACGACATTCAAGCGCACTATTAACGCCATGATGGACCAACTGCAAACATTTGCCAGCGAAGTCTCGCGAGTCGCTCGTGAGGTCGGTACTGAGGGTCTTCTGGGTGGACAAGCCCGCATCGGTGGCGTTGATGGAACGTGGAAGGAATTGACGGACAATGGTATAATCCCAACGGCCCCGCATCGCCTTGCAACCGCTAACAGTGCCTCTTAGTGAACGTAATGGCTCAGAACTTGACCGATCAAGGTGGGTATCCCCTCTGTTGCTAGGAGAATTCAAGACTAAGGACATGTTTCTAGTGCGAGAGATTGCCTCTGTTACAACAGCCGTGGCTCACGGTGACCTGACAAAGAAGATCGAGAGACCTGCACGGGGAGAGATATTGCAACTTCAACAGACCATCAACACCATGGTGGATCAACTACGGACCTTTGCATCTGAAGTCACTCGCGTAGCAAGAGATGTCGGAACCGAAGGTATGCTGGGTGGACAAGCCGACGTAGGGGGAGTGCAGGGCATGTGGAACGATCTCACCGTCAATGTCAACGCCATGGCCAACAACTTGACGACCCAAGTACGCGACATTATCAAGGTCACGACAGCTGTCGCCAAGGGAGACTTGACCCAAAAGGTCCAGGCCGACTGCAGGGGAGAAATCTTCGATCTTAAGTCTACAATCAACTCTATGGTCGACCAGCTCCAGCAGTTTGCCCGCGAGGTCACAAAGATCGCCAGAGAAGTCGGTACTGAGGGTCGTTTGGGAGGTCAGGCTACTGTACACGATGTCGAAGGCACCTGGAGGGATCTCACAGAGAATGTCAACGGCATGGCCATGAACTTGACGACTCAAGTGCGAGAAATTGCCAAGGTTACCACTGCTGTCGCCAAGGGTGATCTGACAAAGAAGATTGGGGTCGAGGTCAAGGGCGAGATTGCGGAGCTCAAGAACACCATCAACCAGATGGTGGATCGTCTCGGCACATTCGCTGTTGAAGTGAGCAAGGTCGCCCGAGAAGTCGGCACGGATGGAACGCTGGGTGGACAGGCTCAGGTAGCTAATGTTGAGGGCAAGTGGAAGGATCTCACAGAAAACGTCAACACGATGGCCTCGAATCTCACAGTCCAGGTAAGGCCTCGGATTCGCGAACGAAGATATGGACGAGTTGCTAACAATCCCCTAGGTCAGAAGCATCTCAACAGTCACGCAAGCCATTGCAAATGGCGACATGAGCCAGAAGATCAAGGTCGAAGCGAATGGAGAGATACAAGTGCTGAAAGAAACCATCAACAACATGGTTGACCGTCTGTCTAGCTTCTGCTATGAAGTGCAACGAGTCGCCAAGGATGTGGGCGTTGATGGCAAGATGGGTGCTCAAGCCGATGTGGCCGGACTGGACGGCCGATGGAAGGAGATTACAACAGACGTCAACACCATGGCTAGCAATTTGGTAAGGGAACTCAACCTACAGGCGATGACATTAGCTGACAGATGCAGACCACGCAAGTGCGCGCCTTTTCCGATATTACTAACCTGGCCACCGATGGGGACTTTACCAAGCTCGTCGACGTCGAAGCCTCGGGCGAGATGGACGAACTGAAGCGAAAGATCAATCAGATGATTTCAAACCTGCGAGACTCTATCCAGCGAAACACCCAGGCCAGAGAGGCTGCCGAGCTTGCCAACAAGACCAAGTCCGAGTTCCTGGCCAACATGTCCCACGAGATCCGAACACCCATGAACGGTATCATCGGAATGACTCAACTGACATTAGACACCGACCTGACTCAATATCAGAGGGAGATGCTTAATATTGTCAATAATCTTGCCAATAGCCTCCTGACGATCATTGACGACATCTTGGATCTTTCCAAGATTGAGGCTCGGAGAATGGTGATTGAAGAGATCCCCTACACTCTGCGGGGAACCGTCTTCAACGCCCTCAAGACTCTCGCCGTCAAGGCAAACGAGAAGTTCTTGGACCTCACCTACAAGGTCGACAGCTCCGTGCCGGATTACGTTATTGGCGATTCCTTCCGTCTCAGGCAAATCATCTTGAACCTTGTTGGCAACGCCATCAAGTTCACTGAGCACGGCGAGGTCAGCCTGACGATCAAGGAACGCGCCGAGCAGAGGAATGTACGACCTGGTGAGTATGCGGTTGAGTTTATCGTTGAGGACACCGGTATTGGAATAGCAAAGGACAAGCTGGACCTGATCTTCGACACCTTCCAACAGGCCGACGGATCCATGACGCGCAAGTTTGGAGGAACCGGTTTAGGTCTATCCATCTCGAAGCGGCTCGTGAATCTTATGGGTGGTGATCTCTGGGTTATCAGCGAGCAAGGCAAGGGCAGCGAGTTCCACTTCACATGTCTGGTCAAGCTTGCTCACGACGACGCTGCTATGATCGAGCAGCAGATTCGCCCTTACCGAGGACACCAGGTCCTCTTTGTGGACAAGGCTCAGTCGAAGGATGGTGCCTCTATCAAGGGCATGCTGGAGCAGATTGGCCTTCACCCCGTCGTCGTCGAGTCCGAGAAGAGCCCAGCCCTCACACGCCTCCAGGCTAGCGGCTCACTCCCCTACGACGCCATTCTCGTCGATTCCATCGACACTGCTCGGAGGTTGAGAGCGGTGGACGACTTTAAGTACCTCCCTATTGTCCTCCTCGCACCCGTTGTCCACGTCAGCCTCAAGTCGTGCTTGGATCTGGGAATCACGTCGTACATGACGACTCCTTGCAAGCTCATTGATCTAGGAAACGGCATGATCCCTGCCCTTGAGAACCGAGCGACCCCCTCGCTGGCTGATAACACCAAGTCGTTCGAGATCCTGCTCGCCGAGGATAACACGGTCAACCAAAGGTTAGCTGTCAAGATCCTCGAAAAGTACCACCACGTCGTGACGGTTGTGGGCAACGGTTGGGAGGCAGTAGAGGCTGTCAAGAGGAAGAAGTTTGACGTCATTCTTATGGACGTGCAGATGCCCATCATGGTAAGAACAAATATGCTTGTTGATGATGCTTGACCAAGGAGGACTGTTCAACTAACACATTGGAAACAGGGAGGCTTCGAGGCCACAGGAAAGATTCGAGAGTACGAGCGCGGCATAGGAACACACCGTACACCCATCATCGCTCTGACAGCCCACGCTATGATGGGCGACCGAGAGAAGTGCATCCAGGCGCAGATGGACGAGTATCTGTCCAAGCCCCTGCAGCAGAACCATCTCATCCAGACGATCCTCAAGTGTGCCACCCTCGGTGGTCCACTCCTCGAGAAGAACCGCGAGCGCGAGCTGGCCCTCCACGCTGAGGCCAAGTCGTCCAAACACAAGGAGGGAGGACAAGGCCTTCTGCGACCGGCCTTGGAGGGTCGCTCCTTTACAAGCCGAGAGCCTCTGTCGGGAAACGGCAAGGAGAGTCCGGCCCTGTTGTCACCGGACGAGGATCCTATGGCAAGAGCACGTCTCGATTTCTCTGACATGAGGAGCCTATCCAACTAACCGGGGTTTGCTCGCGTTTCTCAGATCTACATGAGATCGCTCAGCAACTAGGCGATGGAGCACGACGACGATGACAACAATGACGAAGACGCCCGCCCGCGTCTCTCTACGCACGTCGAGTGTTTCGAAACGCTCACCACTGCTGATGCTTCTTGGACGATGTGACTGGGCCTATTTTTGGATCCATCCTATCGCGGACATGGCCGCCGTCCGATGAAGCTCATCGAGGTTTCCTTGTATGAAGCGGTTTGGCTCGCTGCGATCGGCCCGATTCTCGATCATGATACCATGCCACATCAGCACATTTAGAGTCGACGAGTCGCCCGTGCAGACAGGCGGCTTTCCAACGCCGCCCTAGACCAATCCGATACCCCTGGATGCTTCGACAAAGTTGTGTCTCTCGCGTGCCCTTTGTTTATATGGGGCTTTTAGGCCATGACAGGGAGGGAGGTTTCTTCTTGATTTGTATTCTATTCTCTGATTCGGCGTTTTCGGTTCATGGGACAATTGCGTTTATTATGCATTCTTGCAACCACGACAACCCTGTCGACTATCCAATTATGAAGCGGAACGATTACTTGCTCCAAACGGCGTACACACATCAAACTTGGATGGGGCGGTGGCTACGACTTGAGAACTGATCAATCCCAAGTTGACAACGCAGTTAGAAATGACGTTCTGGGAAAGGTGATGGTGGGAGATGAGGTTTTCTCCTCTCCATTTGGGCTGCTCTTTTGCTTTTTTTTTTTTTTTTTTTTGTTTCTTGATGGGTTCAACAGTTGCGGGTTTCTCTGCTGTATGAGGAATATATGGGATCACGATGTGGAAAGTAAGGGAAAGGGCCTGTTTAGAGTGCATGAGGACGACTTATCTGAACAGGGTAGTTATTCTCGAGGTGTGGATAAAGACGGTTCCTTGAGAATCAAAGGGACTTGCCCATTATTGCTAAACTGCCATGTTGAATTCCTGTGTTTGCCGTGTGACCAACATCCATGACCAATAGTGCCATGATGCTCCAGTTCCAGCCATGGTTCACACTCACACTCCCCTATCCGCCCTTTTGATGGAAGGGACGAACTCGCACGATGTTACGTTGACGTTAGAGTTAGGACAGCGTAGAGACGACTATCCCTAGAGTTGTTCACATGTACTTGGAGCTACTGTCGGAGCACCAGCCCCCTCATGCCACGTCCTTCTGCTTGTGCTTGTCCTTGTCAGCACCCTCTTTTGCCTCCGCATGGCCATCTGCTTGGGCGCCACTTTCGACAGGGCCTTCGGCTTCAGCAGCTGTGGCCGAGGTGGACGTCTGTGGGTCGGCCCTGGCTTCGAGGGCGGCGAGGATGGCATCAAGCTTGCTCTCAAGATTGGAAAGGTTCGCCTCAAGGGCGGTGGCAGTCTGCTCACCCCTGAGATGGGGGAAGGGGAAACCATGTTAGCGACAAACTCCCGGGGTCCGTCCCTGAACTAATGCATAAGAGATGCAACCAAGATGAGAGAGAAAGAGAGGGGAATTAACGAGGGCAGGCAAAGAATGGGGGAGGTGGCACGGGCAGCAGCGGACTTGGGGCCATTGGGAAAAGCAAGGCAAAGGCAATGTCATTGATGTCGGTGAGGCATCAGTATATCTCCGAGGATGCGTAGTGAGACAGTCAGAGTTTCTTGGGCAGAGCCTAAGATGCAGAATTGAGGCCCTGGCAGTGGCAGAAGGCTCACTTGAGCAACTGGCGATGCAAGACAGACGTTGGTTTGGCGACAAGAACCGACAGTAAGGTTGATCTCCCGCCAAGGCGTTTGGAGGGTCAATGTAGTGAGTGAGGTTCCTGAGGATGCAGAGCAGATGCTTCAATGCGCCGAAACATGCCGCACGCCTTGGCGAAACTCAGTGTCGGCAACGCCGACATGTTGATGTCTGTCTCTAAGACATAACCGAGGAGGAGGAGCAATGGCATCTTGGGAAGAGACTAGAGCGGGTGTGGGGAAAATGTCCGGCCCTAGAAGTGCCAGGGCGGAGGTAAAAGTCCCTTCCTTGAGGTGGGTGAATTGTGATGGTGATGTGAATACGGTATAGCACAGACCGGTCAAAAGAAACTCGATGAGACTGATTGAGAGAAGAACAAGGGCGGTGGAGGGGCGTGGAGTGGTTAGGGTGAGTTGAGGTCGAGATGCAAGCATTCAAGACAAGGAGCGAGTGTAGTTACCTAGCAAGATCCCGGTAGGCCTAGAACGACGAGGCTGTCAGTTGAGCGGGAACGAGGCGTTGTGGTAGGGCTAGCTGGGGTTATGATAATGGATACGGCATGGGGATGGGGATGGGGATGGGGTTGGGGTGTGGACAGGGCGTAGCAAAGTCAGATAATCAATCTGGGTCCAGGGGCAGGAGGGCGAGATGCAGAAAAGACTGCATTCTGCAGGATGCAAATCAGGAGGATTCGCTCGTGGTAGTCAAGCCAGGTCTCGACCGATGGCTTGGTTGAGCGCCATCCATCATAGACGTGGACACACGCACGGCTGGGCCGGGCTGGACTGGGTCTGGACTGTCGAGATGGAGAAGGGGAGGGAGGGGGAGGGAATAGACGGGGAATGGGGAATGACAATGGGAATGAGGATGGGAATAGGGAGAATATCGAGATGGACCAAGTAAAGTAAAGCCAAGTCATATCATGAAAGCCTATTCCAATGCCGTCGCCATTGATCCATTGTATTGGTGCTGTGCTCACCAGATAGATACCCAGAAACAGCCCACAAGGGAATGGCGAGATGCGACGGGTGATACATTGGAATGCAATGCGTGATGGATGTATGGATACGTTGGTTGCAGGGCCAGCAAGGCAAGGATAATGATAAAACGCATAATATCACAAGAGCAGATAGATCGATCGACCCAAAGGAAATCTGAGGTGACTCAGTAAGAACTGACCTGGGCAAGGTCGGCATCCCCCGATGCCTGGGAGGCTCGGTTGTTGGCGGTTGACTGATCTGATGGGGCCATGTTTGTTCAACAGTCTCAAAGTTGCAGGGCTCGTCAGCGTCAGGCGGGCAGGGGCTGGTGAGCGATATGCCGTATACCGAGTGAAAGTTTATGGGAGAGATGAGATGCGATATGGATACGGTACGGAGCGATACGATATGATCCTAGGTCCGGCGCCGTGCGTGCGTGCGCGTGCGTACGTGCTGCGGTTCGTACGGGGGTTTGCAAGAGAACGGAGAGAGATTTTGTTGCGGCGGCATCGAGCGGGGGGCACCGGCTCCAGGTTCAGCTCAGCTCACGGCGGGAGGCCACTGCCCGCCTGCAGTTCGGTGCAGCAGCCAAGGCCCAAGGGTACGGCCAGGCGGGCATTGGCTGGGGTCATCGGAGGTTAACCAGTGTAGCTGCCGTCCATAGCGGGCCTTCCTTCTCTTGGATCGACTGAAGCGCGCGGGCTTGGTGCCCAGGAACCTGGAACGTGGCTGTGGCTGCGGCTGCGTGGGATGTGTCCTAGCCGTCGACTTGTCTTGCTACTGAAAGCGCATGCTGTTGTGGTGGCAGACGCCGTAGCCCCCTAGTGTCGATGCGATGCGATGCGATGTGAAGGGTGGTGGATGCACAGATGGGAAAGTGGGTGAATACCGATGGTGGGGGACATGGTAGATTGGGTCTAGATCCCGAGTTGATGGCACTGAGGCGGGCCGGGAGGGGGTGGGTGTCTGTCTACGGTGCTGTACCTATCTTGTGAGAGATCTAATGCGAGCCAGAACAAAGCTGTTTCGTGTCTTGATGCGAGGGTGTTGCCAGAGAGAGAAAAGCCTGGCTTGGGAGTCCACGTGGGTGTAACCCTCTATCCATCCGCTAGTCGCCTATATCCGTCCGAAAGACATCGGGGGCCAGTCTGTCAAGGGCAGCCGTTGCTCCCTCTGGAGTTGCTGTTGAGCGTTTCATCCGCTGTTGCGTTTGTTGCCGCCGTCTTTCACACGTGCCACTTTGTCAAGGAGCCCCTTGAAACTTTGTCTTGTCGACTGGGTGTGCTGTACCTTTGAACTGAGTTGGGTGGCTTGTCTGAAACTCGGACAACAAGCCCGTCTTTGACTCGTTGACAACAACAAGGGATGTCACCGACGACAGTACATAAGAAAAGTGTCCGAAAGCAAAGTCGACACCAAGCCGCGTGGCTTGCTCCTTGGTCTCGGGTTTTGGGGCGTCTCTCCGACTCCTCGGTGCGATACATCTGAGATTCTGGGCCTGGGTCGAGCGAGGGTATCACATCGATCGGTCTAGGCGCGCGCCACATGGCCTGGACCATCAGATCTCGAACGATGCGGGGCACGGCGACGACGACAAAGACCCTGACCGTAGGTACAGGAGCCCAGCAGCAGACAGGCATCGATTAGATTTTTTGCGCTCTTTGGCAAGGGAGGGTTTCGTCGAATGCAAAAAGATGAGTCGATCAAGTTGACTTTTCTTCAATTGCTTGGAAAGCGTGACATGTCATTCATCAAGCAGTTGTGCCAGACAAGTACCGACCGGGAAAGCGTCAGGGGTGGCGGTGAGGCCACTCCTTCCTCGGACTATCACCCATGTTAAGGTCACAACACAAAGTGGGCAAATTCGGAATATAGGGACGAAATGCCATATGGATGATCGCCTATTCAACTGAACGTGAACTGATTGAAAAAAAGCATCTGATTAAAGCTCGCCCACTCTGTCGGGTCCCGAAATAGCATTAAGCTGGACATGGGAGATCACGCTGTTCGTTGGTAAAACCTTTGTCTCCCCCGGATATCAGCCAATCTCCTTTTAGGAGCTCACGGTAACAGTTCGAACCTGCAGCCGAGTTTGCCACCTGCTCACCGGAAAAGGCATGTACTTCGTAGCAAGTAGCATCAAACCTCCATCACCCAAGGATCAAATTCCCATTATTCAAAGGATGCTCAGTCGTGTGTCTACAGTATCCCGCCAAACCGGTGGAGGGTCTAGCTAGTGCTGTGCTGTACATACATAGGTACCTAGGTAGCCGCCTTAGGTAGTCAAAGTCGTATCTGTCAGTCCCAGGGGTCTGTAAATCTGCACCAACTCAGGGTCTGGAATATAGACGCGCAGATTTGTCTAAATGCCCCAACGGATCCAAGCTAACCTGCTCGGAGTCGGTTCCAGTTCCTGTGGATGGTGGAATTCGAATATCCACGATCTGGCTGCGCATCCCGCATCGTAAAGCGAGAAACGCACACTGCCAGAATTTTGTGGCACCAAGCGCCTTCTCACTGTGCGCTCAGTTCCAGTTCAGATCCGTGGTACAGTACCCCTACGACCGCCCTGCATTGAACCGAAGTTCGTCGTGGGGATAAGGAAGCAGGGCTACGGGGATTTCTTTTTATCTATACATGAACTCGTGTTAAACTGCTCCTGGTAAATTCTGTGCCGATTACAACCAAGGATTTGTGCTAGAGGCAAATTCATTCATCTTGACAGGCAAGAGGTGCTCTGGAATGTTAGCTGCACAAGCAATAATTGTAGAAAAATAGAAGCATCAAATTACCATCGCAGCGCATCCGACCCCCACAGACTCATCAATTCGAGCAAATACCTACCTATGCTTTTTGGATGCTTCTCTCACAACTCTGTCCATCAATCTTCAAAATGCCTATCCAATCACAAAAGCCTTTCCTTTGGTGGCAGCTTCCACCATGCCTAAAAGAGCAAACGCTCGACCAGAGTAAAGACGGTAAACCCCGGGAATACCGTAGCTTGGGAAAGCGGCGTCCGCCAGGCCCCTTCCATATGCAGGGTACTGGTACATGTGCCTCCAGGTCCTCCTGCCTTGAGAACCTAACCACACGCCCTCCACGCCTTCCCCCAGTTCCCACCAGTCCACTTCTTTGCCGTGAGGCCTCGGCGCCTTCAGAGTTCTAGACTCGACAACCTCGATCATCATCCGCCCATTGAATCAATCACTCGACGGCGACAGCGACGGCGCCCATGGCTTCTTCAACTTCGGGGAGACGGACGCGGAGGCACTGCCTGGAGGAAATAGCCATGACTCTCTAACCACCAACCTAACACTGGCGGTCAGCCTGAGCTGGCCGAAAGGCTTCGGGCCTGACTACTTGGAAGCCTCCGACGCCCATCCAGGAGGCGGCGGCCGTTGTGGGCATCTACAGCACAGCACAGCACCGTACTAGCTCAGCCTCAACCTCAGCACCAGCCTCAAGGCCGATTATGCTGCGCCGATTTACCAGACGCGAGCCTCGTCTGTCCGAATTCAATTCATGGAACGGGTCAGCTAAACAGGCTATTGGATCGTGGGCCGCCGTGGGCGCCGCCGGCGTCTCCCGCTCTACGACCATGCCATGGCGCGCGCGCAAGCACGAGCAGAGAGGCAGAAAAACCCAAGACACAAAACAAGGTCCCGGGACCAGACGAAGCAAAGGGAGGCGCCGCTCTTGGACGGGGAGCCGGCCCCTCGAGCCGCCTCGCCCGCCAATCACAGGGCTGCAAGGGATCGAGATTCTAGGCCTATGATCAAATTCCCATCATGCTCATGGGCGATTTCATCTGACTTTGCCCAGCATCGCATTTCATGAATACCGGCGCCATTGCGACTCATACCCGCGCTCTACTGACCAACAGCTAGCATCCTGCATGTCTCGCCCACCCACTGCTCATGGCGCTGGGCCATGAAGACTCGCCTGGGCCTTTTGCAATCACCGACTTTGACAAAGAAACGAAGGGCCCTCCCTCGGAGGAGCTAGAGAACGGAGAGACAGGATGAAAAGGGACTACGGGATATTGGGTCGTGCACGCATTCTTGCCATCTTGACCATCACCAGCCGCCCCATCATGAATGAACGGGAGTCAGCACATGATGCCTTGGATTTTGCCTTCGGGATGCGTCATTCGACTGGGGGAGGCTTACACCTTCGCATCGCGGCAGCGTCGACTGTCGGCGCGACATGACGAAAGAGAGCTGCCCGTTGCAGCGAGAATGGGCTTTGCAAAGACGTCGGTGGCCGTGCCATGTGGTCCATGAAAGGGGGACCTGGGGAATTTAGACAAGCAGATCGTGTGTTGGCGCCGTGGCATGGACGATTTGAAAAGTCGCACCCGATGATGCTGTCGGGACAGACAGTTCTGGCGTGGTGCGATCCATGAGCCAAAGTTCGATTTCGACAACGGCCATGGCCCGATGGCGATCAGGAACAACCCACGGCGGACAGGGCGTGCGTCACTCATACAGTAGCCCGACTCCACACCCCCCGGGCACTGTATTTGCTCCGGCCTTTCAAACTCAAGTCGAGCTCCAGTTTAGTTAACCCACGACCATCTGCTTGCCGACGAGCGATCCCCTATCAAGAACAAGCTCGTCTTTGGCCCTGACGGCCGTCACGCTTCTCTGGGCATCGCTACGCACCGTCTCGGGCGAGTTTCGAGCCTCTGGCCGTGGTGCCGCGAGAGCATCGACATGATGGCGAGACCTGGTCCGGCAGCGTGACTCTCTCACCCCATCCAGAATCCCATACTCCAACGGTTTCACGGATTGGGATCGAGATCTTTCCCGTTGCGGTCGGGGAGCTACTGCGCTGCGGACATGCTCCTTCGTACCTCTGGGCCAACCACCAAGGGAACAACCAGGTCGATGAGGCTCGCGCGTCTGTGGACTGGATGGGTGTGGAAGGGTGACGGTGACGCATCCAGCCGGTCATTGGGATCTTGCCGCGTTAGGGCAAATCAATCAATTGACGGTTGATCGCCATGCCCAATTGCCCGTTTCTCCTCATGGAGGATGCACGATGCGCCATAGCCATGACAGTTTTGGCCCTGGCCTTGGCCAGCAGAGCATCATGACGGCCACAAGCTCTGTGCGACGCCGGCCACCACCACCACCGCCGCCGCCAGCAGCAGCAACCGCGCGATGGTGGATTCTCGAGATTCCCGCGATGCTTCTTTGCAATCTCGCTCGCCTGACTCGCCCATCCCAGGCACCCATAGCTTTTTGTTGGAGTTTCTGGTCACGGGCGCCGGTAGCGTTGCGTTGCGTTGAAGCGACCTCAATATTCGCCCATGGCCCCAGATATGGTCCACGGATGCATCCATTGGACCAAGAAGGGGCATCTCGATGTCGTCCAGGTGCCGCCCTATCGTATACGCAGCCGACGACAGGGCCCGGGTCCACGCCTCTTGTTTTTCGACCCATTTGAACTTCAACTATGTACGGAGCGCGGTACATGCGTGGGTTGCTCAGCAATGTCCGTGCCAATGCAATGGGCCAGAGTGGGAGCTTGTTTGATGATCAAGCTGGCTGCTCCAACAAATGCCGGCCCTTGCATCAATCATCCTTCTCGAACATCGAGGCTCGACATCGATACATGGAGCTCTAAAACAAGAGGCAGCGAATGAAGCCAAGCCAGTGAGACCAGAGGCGGACGCCAAGGCTGTGTGTCCTGACGGCTGATGATTGTTTGTACCTCTACCACGGAGCCATAGTCTCACGCCCCCCCCCTTGCGAGCTGGTCGGGCTAGACCACGCCCTCTCTAGTTCCTGGCGAGCCTCTGGCCTCTGGTGAGAAGACAGGACGCACCGGTGCACCCCCCGAACGGAGTGTGATGAATGTAGGAATCTGATGTTTTGTGACCACTTTCTCCTCCACACGCACGCCTCTTCTCATGCTCACTTCCGCTCTCACGATTCTATCCTCGCTTCCAAAACCCTGTCTTTCTCTTTCCCATTGAACTATCTCTTTTGTTTTGCCGGTGGCTGCGGCACCTCAGAGACTGCCCCGTATCCCCCCTGGACCCTGTCTTTGCACCCCATCTACAGCATTGGGATCCCACGATGCCCTGAGTCGCCCTCTCATCGCTCGTTCTGATAAACTCCTCTCCACAGCGGATTTGTCTGTGTTGAGTAACTAACTCTCACGCCCCTGCCCCATCCTTCCTCACGAGCAGCAGCAGCAGCAGCAGTAGGAGTAGCAGCAGCGGCGGCGCCCCCTTCTCTTGCCATCCCATTCTTATATCCTGCCCTGCCTTGCCGGGCTGGTTTCGTGCGCGCACGCACACGCCAACGGGAGTCGTCCCAGGTCCAGAACATTGATCATCAACCCGACTTGCGACTTGCAGCAGAACCCGGCACCGGGCTTGACTCCTTGACCCGTCACCTCATCAGTCGCCTCATAAGATCCAGTCCCGAGATCACCTGCCAACCCTGCCCTCCGGGACCCTCGAACAATCAATCACTCACCCTTGAGAGAGAGAGGGCTTGCCTTGCTTCCGCCTGTGGCAGACTGACAGACCGTTGACCATCTTCATCCTCTCATCGCCGTTGGACGCAGCCCTCTTCTGCTAACCCACCACGGACGGCCCAACCTTGGTTTGGGGCAATCGAGATATCCGATCCTGCCTCTGCAAACTCTGGGGGTGCCAGTATCTGTCTGCCATCCATCTATCCATCCATCCACTCACTCCCTCACAAGCTCAAATCATCCCTACCTCTCTTCTCGGTTGTCCTCCGCCTCCCGCTCTCCCGTCGACACTGGCCTGGCCGCTTTCAACTCAGTTAGCTGGTTGTGGTGGCATGTCAATTGCTCTGCCATTTACACACGCCCGTCATATGTCCCAACTCTCCCCGGCTCCAGGGATCGTCATACTACGCCTGTAGTAGTTCCTCACTTACCTCTTCTCACCTCTGCGTCACTCCATTTCTCTCGCTTGTGCTGTAGGTGACTCCTGTTCTCCTCGTCATTCCCCTCCATCCTCCTCCTCTTCCCCTTCCCACGACCTCTCTTGCAGACCAATTAGCATGTCATATGCTTCCAGATCCCTGAGCTCATGACAGCCTTCTCTTGCACTTCTCCAAGGTCTCCTGTACCACATCCCCAACCTGCCTTTCACAACGTTGATCATTACCCCCAGAAGCGCCAAACACACATACCCTTCCCCAGACTTCACTGTCCAACAAGGAATATCATTCTTACATATCCCAGAGCCATATAGCAATCTCTGTCTCCGACAACAACTTCTATCCGACTCGCTCAACCAGGAACGACACCATCAGTCCACCATAACTCTGGCTTGACCCCGCGTCTCAGGATCCACCTTGTCGACTGGCAACTGCACGACCCATTTCAACCTAACACTGACATCGCCTTGTCAGCAGCCCTGAAAGGACACTCTCCAAGGTCCAGCTAACCCATCCACCGACACGACTGGAACACAACCATCCACTTACTCATCCGACATCTCTTCCCTTCTCAGCCACTGACAGGCGCCGTGCCGAAGCTGTTGAGTGATCGTGAACGTCCCACCCCTCGGAGCGCCAGTTCAGCTGTCAGCAAAACTCGCCCTGGCTTGTAGGCCACTTGTTTATCCCGTTCATCCACATCCGGATAGATGTTAAGTCGTCATCCTGGCACCAATCAAAGCAAGAAAACCGGTAGTTTGTGGAGGGAGGTTCCCCGGAACTTTCCAGCTTAGCTGCATGTCTTCCGATCTTGAAAAGATCTTTGGCGAGTTGGGCTTGACCCAGTATCTTGACACATTTGTCGAGCAGGGGTTTGATGAGTGGGACATTATCCTTGACATCCAGGAGTCAGACCTGTGAGTTTAACTCGGGCTCGACCTCAGGACTCGTGCTGATGGGGTTGATTTAGCGATGCCTTGGGTGTCAAACTCGGCCATCGAAGGGTATGTTTGCCGCTGCTGCACACTTAGGCCGGGTTGCTAATGTGGATTGTGCGATAGAAACTCCAGAGAAGGATTGCCAACGCTCGAGGCATCTCCCCGACGGCATCATTGGTAACACCAGTAAGACCACCAAGCGAAGAGGTCAAGCCTGATGGCGTGCCACCTGAACCTCCTCGGCCGGAAAGCCACCAGGAGGGGCAGGGGGTTGCGAAGCGAAAGTATCGACGACATCCGAAGGTAAACGGGACAAGGATCCGTTGGACGAGTTCTCTGCTAACGAATAACCAGCCTGATGAAAATGCGCCAGAGAGACCTCCATCTGCATATGTGTTGTTTTCTAATAGTGAGTCGCGACCAAGTTAGACACTTGTCTGAGAGGGCATCGTGCTGACAAGAGGATCGTGTATAGAAATGAGAGAAGACTTGAGAAGTCAAAACCTCAGCTTCACCGAAATTGCTAAGCTTGTGGGAGAGAACTGGCAGAACCTTGACGCGGTTGAGAAGGAATCGTACGAGAGCCAGGCCAATGCCGATAAAGAAAAGTACCATCGAGACTTGATGGAGTACAAGAAAACTGCCGACTACAGGAAGTATATGCAATACCTCCAAGAGTTCAAAGAGAAGCAAGCCAAGCGAACTCAAGGTTTGTAGCCAGAGCAGCTCTAGAAGCAGATACTGTTGACATAAAGTTCATGAAGCTGACTTGGTGTCCGCGGTATAGTCAACGATGCCTCAAAACGACCCAAATTGGACTCTGCCCGGTTACGGCATGGAAGTAGCAGCAGCACAATGACGCCCGGCGGCAACACGTCGAGTGCGAGTGGAAGTGGTAGCGAGAGACTTCAGGGGAGCGAACCACCTCCATCCCGGAGGGAGAGGTTGAATTCGATTGCATCGGTGGCCGAATCGCAGCACTCGTCAACGACACCGACATTACCGTCGCAAGCGAATTCGAATGACGACACCATGTCATCACCACGAATCCTTCACTACGACAGCGGGAGCCCACGAGATTCGCATCGTCAGCCTCCGCAGCGTCAGGGGTCGTGGCGAGAAGGTGGCCCAGGCCCAGGCCCAACCCATCAACATCTGCCATCGCTGTCCAACATGCTCGATGATGGTAGGAAACCCATGCCGGCTGCCACTGGATCCGAGGGCAACCCATACTCGTCGGGCTTCGTCGCCGCCAACCATCCCCGGTCGGTACCTGAGGTTCCGAATGTGCTTCCTTCAGCACCGGTGAGAGCGCCGCTGCTCCGACACGAACAATCCTCCAACAGCAGCGTTGGATCAATCAGCCCAGCAAACAGCTTTGCTCGTACGCCCGGCGAGGGACCGTTGCCGATACACGCTCTCCTCTCGCACCACCAGACGATGCCGACTCCGGCCGTAACTACGGCAGCAATCTTTGAAAGGGGCTCACCTGGTTCTGGCACTGGCGCAGTCAGCCCAAGCCCGACAGACCCGACACGGCCGCCTTTCGGGCATGGGGCCGTGCCTAGGGGATATGGTACTTGATCCTCGCGATGTGTATACAGGCTTCGTCAGGAGGTCAAGCTAACTCGGCTCACAAGGCTTCCGTCCTCTGCCACCCACTGGGCTGTTTGGCAGGGCAGAACCAACAGGGGATGCCGACGTGTTGATGACACCTGCTCCCGACCTGATGGCTCCCATCCAGGAACACTCGATCAGATCTCGACTTGATGGCATGAGTGTTCTCCTGAGAGCGGGCGAGCTTGTTGAACGACATGAACGAGACGACCGAAGATGAGAAGATTCCGGGATGATTGCTTGAGACGGATGGATCGACGGCCCGGTCCATAATGACAGGCACGTTCCCGGGTAAGAATGGGGTTCTCTTCTCGACCGGATAGAAACAGCTTTGTGTGTTTTTTTCTTCTTGGATACCCACGAATTATCATGTAACCTACTGAATGAGATTGGGCACTGGCGGGTGGTGGTGCGGTATGGTGCGGTATGGTACGGTACGGTACGGTACGCATATATGTATGTAATGGCTGGCTGGCTGGTATGGATGGGTATTTGCGGACTCGATTGTGCGTGCAGTCGTACGTGGGCTTGGGCGTTTCGGGCTCTGTTATGGATCCCAAAGGGATCAAAAAGGATATCTGGACTGTCAGTCGTACTGATGAAGGGTGGCATATTGAGTAGGCTGGGTTTGGGTAACGACGACATTATATATACTGTCATGTCATGATTGCGTATTTGTGTATGTATGTATGTGTGCAGGTTGTGAGGCTGAGTGAGAGAAATCCTGTTTTTTTTTTTGTCTGTTAGTGGTAAAAGAAGGGACTAGAAGCAGGACAGAAACAAGAAATGAAGAGGCAACAATAAACGAATCTGACAGAAGGCGAGAGATCTGCACTTGTTGTCTGTGTGTGGTCGGTCGGTCAAGGTTGAGAAAAGCATCAGACCACCGGGGGGCAGCACATTGCGGCGAGGGACCTTTTGCAGTGAGATGAAACAAGAGAGGGGGGGGCGACGATCAATACAGCTAAAAATGAGAAAAGAGAGGAGAGAATTAAGACGAACGAAGAACAGGAGGGGATCATGTCGTGTTTAAAGTAGAAACAGGCTGCCTGACATTTCCTTGGCTTATCCTTCTCCCTCTCCGACCCCCCAACAAAAGTGAAGTGAGGCTTTCAGTTCCCTTCCCACTTCGTCATAAGGGTCCAGTTTGTCAATCCGTCAGGACGTCATGGCGCAGCCACGTTTTTTTTTTTATTTGGTGGAAGGAGGGAGGGGCAAGGGTCCTTTCTCATCCATTCAGAGCTCGTGGGGGGTGTGTGCGTGTGGGAGGAGAAGATGGAGATAGAGGGTCCTTTCTCCTCTTCTTTTCCATCCATACGACGTCAAGTCAAGTCAAGTCAAGCTTGGAGGGGGCGAATGGCTTGCTTTTGGTGCCACTGTACGGTACCATCTGATTATGCCGTCGTATTATCGTGCCATCACAAGGACGAAAGCCAACATGAGGGGATTCCAGGTTCGTGAGCTTGTCATGCTGACAATGGATGATTAGCCCAAGCTACAATGTTCAACTTCACAAGAGTCAAATACTTAGGTTGTTCAAGTGCAAAACATAAACCATCTAATTTCATCCATTCCCATCTCATACCCATGTCGTTGCATCGTATCCTTTCTCATCGGATGTTGTTGCACCATTCCATCCGTCAACCCTTCTCCCCAACGCCTGGATATCAATCATCACACGACTTCCAATGCTCAAGACACAACATACACGCTGCCTGTCATGACTTCATGTACAACAAACAAAGACGCTGCACAACCATAAGCAGAAATAAACCCCTCCTTCTTGACTTTGCTCAATTACTCTTCCACAATCTCTGCTGTCCAGTCCTTGCGGATCTCCAACTCTGATAAGTCAGCCGTCTTCTCGATCACCAGGCCCTTCTCGTTGGCCAAATGTAGTAGACAGATGAAACAGTATGATGTCGAAATATCGTCCATCACCGGCTTGGGATACACCGACTGCAGGTTGTTCATGACAGAAGTAAACTTGAGAGGCTCATCCTGGTTTGCCTCGGCAGGGGTCTCGGCAGGTTTCTACAGCCAAGCGTCAGTCTGGTGTCCAAGTTACGAGTTGCGTTCGCAAACTTACCTCAAGAGCTTCCATATCCATGCCCTTCCAGATCTCCTCCTTGAGCCTTCGGACATCCACCTTCTTGGCCACCCTTGCGTATTGGACGTATTCTGGCCGCACTCTCCTTGTTTGAGTGACCAGTGTTGTTCCGAATGCTCCAGTGTTCGTCACCGTCTCGCCGCCGAGGAGAGCTGTGAGACCACCGTTCTCTGTCATGCCAGGCTGACCATCCACCCCTGGTGTGAAATGCTCCCGAGCATCGGAAAACTCGAGATCATCGTCGTCGTCCAGGTCACCACCGGGGAATGGCATGCCGTCATCCTGGAAGAAGTTGGCGTCATAATCACCCTGAGGAAGCGCTGTATCGTCCGAGTCCTGCATAGGGGCCTTTTGCTTGGCCCAGAACGCCTCATCCATCTCCCCTTCGGGCTGGTTGTCCTGGACAGTGTTGCCGAAGCCACCGGCCCGAGCGCCAAATCCAGTCCGTCGTCTGCCCATTCGAGCCTTGGGCTTCAAAAACAAGCTCAGTAGGGACTTGGAGTTGAAGTGCTTATCGTCAGGAAGAAGATTGCGTGACTTGGACTTCCAGTCCTTCTTGGGCATGCTGATGGCCGAGTTGTTGGAAGCCTGTGTGTGGAGGACATCCCACGCATGAGAGTCGATAGGCGCAGCAAAGTCAATCTCGAAGGGCTCCTTTTCCTTGCGCTTCTTGGTCTCACCCGCAGGCTTGTTGACATCCTTGATCTTCCGGATTCTCCAGTGCTCGGCGCTTGACCAGTTCTTTTGCAATGCCTGGTCGAAGAATCCAAGGATGTCTTCGTGCATCTTGTCCGCCTTCTGCGCACTAGTCATCGAGACCACATACTCTCCATTGTTATCGAACCCTTCCCCGTCACCGCCTTCTTCGCCGAGACCGGCGTCGTACACTCGCATCTGCGGTTCCAAGGCAGCTTCTCGGGCCCATGCTTCACCACCCTCACCGAAAGCGACCTCGCCCACCACGTCGAAGGAGCCGAGTCCGAGGTCGTCATCATCAAAGCCTGCAGGGGCATCGCCATCAATGACTAGTCCGGAGATGTCACCGATAGCGCCTGGCGTCTTCTCCTTGTCTTGATCTTGCCTCCAGTCTTCGGGCGCCTTCAGGAAGGGGATATCCATAGATCCGGAGGGGTCTCCCAGATCAAATGTCTTGAGAGAAGGGCACACATCGAGCTCGTCAAGGCGTTGCAAGTCGGGGATAAACTTGGCTCCCAGAGCCCCCACGTCGATCTCGACATCAGCCTCCTCCTCTTCTTCCTCAATAGGTTCCTCCTCTTGTTGCTCGGCCTCCTCATCTTCCTCGTCGCCGAATTCCTCAGACTTCGTCTTCTTCCCTAGGGTGTTTGCGTCTCCAGAGTCGTCGCTGCTGTCGAAAACGATACGTCCTTGTGAGTCAATCATAAGATGGTTCAGCAAAAGTCCCTTGGCGCCGCCCTCATCAAAGTCGGCAGAGGCCTTCTTGAAAAGGGGGTCAACAGCAAATTCTAACTCAAACTTTTTGAGCTGTAATGAGTTGAAAGAGGGAGCCAGGGTAGCTTCAGATGATCGCTGCGTCTACGAAAAGTCAGCATGAGCCATAGAGAGGGCCAGGATCTCCCCATTACCTTCTTCTTGGGTTTCTTCTTCACGTTGCCATTCTCATCTAGCTCTTCCTCATCGCTGTCCTCGCCCTCTTCGCCATCTCGGTCCTTCTTCTTAGCATTGTTGCTGTCGGCAAGACCGCTCAGCAGCTTGCCCGTCTCGGTTGCGACACTGTCGACTCGGTTTGTGTAAATCTTGACACACCCATCCAGGGTGCAACTGGCCTTTTGAAAGTTGACGCCGTCGCCCTCTTTCAGGAGCGACATGTCGTGAAAGTAGTCGATGAGGGCAAAGTTCCACGAGTTTGTAGCATTGATCTTGTTGTCGGTCGCCATCTTCATCCATTCCTCAAAGTTGGCGAGGATCGGGACACGCTTCATAGGCGTGACCGCAGATCCGCCAACTACAAAGCCCTCGTCATCATCAATGTTGATGCTCCGGCTGCCGTGGGGTGTGCGGGGATCGGCTCCTGGCGAATTCTCCATGTCGTCGCGACGGAGGCTGACCTTGCGAGGGGTTGCAGCTTTTTTGATCTCGTTGAACTGTTTCTCTTGGAGTGCTCGCCTGGAGCTCATGCGCTGGCCCTTTTCGTGGACATCATCGTTGAGAGGAATCCTGAGAGATGCGTTAGTATCACGGTTGCTATGGAATGTTCGGTGAGGGCTTACTTGATGGGCGACGCCGTCTTGAATGGTGAGGCCGTGCTGGAGCCAGTATTGGATCTGGCATTCCCCGTCCGGGGAACTTGAGCAACGCGAGGCATTTTTTGGAATCTTTTTCGCGGATTGTGAAGGCAAGAAGGCTAGATTCGACAAGGCCTGGCGCGTCGTCGTCGTGGTGTTGCGGGACCCCCCTTGCCAAAGTAAACAAAATAAATGCGGCTGCTCCTGTTCGTGGGGTAAGGTTGGGCCACTTGGTGGTGGTGGAGGGACGAAGTTTGGGCCTTGGAAATAAGGCATAAAGTGTGGCTGAGATTCTTCAACTGCCAACTGCCACTGCCACTGCCAACTGCCACAACAAGAACACGGCCAGGTACCTCGAGCGGGGTGGCAGGTACAACGCTTCGGTGCCTTTTCGGTGAACAGGCGGTGGAGGAATTGAATTCCCCTCTCAGAATCTCATCACTCTCACGCACCTTCCGTCCGAAACGGAGAATAACGGATCGCTTCCAAGGCAGGAAGGAGAGTGTACAGGACTCTACCCCTGCCCCATGCCCCATGCCTGCCCGCATAAAAACAAAGTGCCCCCAATCAGCACGTGGCAGCGCCAAAGCCAAGCACGTTGGACATTGTGTTTGAGCCATGTTGCATCGGCGTCGCGCATGATTTGTAGCCGGATCTCTCTATTGATCAAGAGTGGCTGTTGATCTTGTGAGCGAGTGCCACTATGCCAGTCTGTCACTGCCAACTCTAATGTGGGCGAGCCAAAGCCATCGGTTCCTTTCCAAGACTCTTGGAGGGCTGGGCCACACTGTGGCGAGAGCCGTCTAATCTCCGCCGCGCGGCCTTCTATTGGACGCCGCCGGCGGCCTCCCTCGGGGCACCTAAGGTTGTCGTCACGGAATAAGGCGAAATGGACCCGTCACACGGGGACGCCAAGTCTGTGAGCTTGGATTCTGCCCGCTTTTGGGCGTGGGATATTCGCCGGGGGGGAGAACCTGTACTGCAACTAACTCTATGGGATCCTCCTCGAATCCGGACCCGAGGCAAGCACGACGTGGACAGGACGTAATATGTCATGATACTTTGGTTTCGCTACCTAATCTACAGTACCTTACCTACTAGTCTCCCGCACCCCATATGACCCGCCTTCATCCATCTTCCTCACTAACACGCACTTCTCTTTGAACTCCCAAGCTTCTCTCTCCCTTCCCCCCTTGCTCGGTCCACGAGTGAGGATGGCCTCGGTAGTTACCACGGTATAACATGTCGACAGCAGTCACAGCATGACAATGACAACCCCCCGTGGGCCCATCCGCTCGGGCGGAATGGCCAAGGGCCGCAACCCGAGCTCGAAACGATTCCTCAGAGGCAGTCGCCTCCAGTCTCGCCCTTTTTACGTTACGATCCTGATCCTATCGGTTCTCACGGCATACTCCTTCCTATCGCACACGACCGCCGCGCGTTACGCCTCCCGCAGCGACACGACCCCCGCCGAAACTCTGCTCTTTAAGCGCAGCTCCTCCTCGATCGAAGCCCCCGAATGCAATGAAGTCCACGAAGCTCAGGACAAGTGCGCCTTTGTCAGGCAGTATTGCGCCGACGACGATGCCGGCCTCATCCATTATCTCGACCTCTACTACTGCGCCTTCGCCGATATCCAGCCCATCGCATTCAGCTTGCTCGTGATATGGCTGGGCCTCCTCTTCACTACCATCGGCATAGCTGCGAGCGACTTCTTCAGCGTCAATCTGAGCACAATTGCAACAATTCTTGGCCTTAGCGAGAGTCTGGCTGGTGTCACGTTCCTCGCTTTTGGAAATGGCTCCCCAGATGTCTTTAGCACATTTGCTGCCATGGGCTCCAACAGCGCCAGCATGGCCGTTGGCGAACTTATCGGCGCCGCCAGTTTCATCACTGGTGTTGTCGCGGGTTCTATGGCTCTTGTGAGGGAGTTTCGCGTCGACCGTAAGACATACGCTCGCGATATTTGCTTCTTTATTCTTGCAGTTGTCTTTACAACCATCTTTCTAGCCGACGGTCATCTGCACTTGTGGGAGTGTTGGCTCATGATCGGCTACTACACCATCTATGTGATCACTGTTGTGACTTGGCATTGGTACTCAACCAGGCGGAAGCGGAGGCAGCGCAGAGAGGGGGAGGCGCGCAGCCACGTCTACGGGCCCATTGGCCACTCTGGGGATGAATTGGCTGGCGAGCCGTACCGGGACGATCCTGATGAGGTTGGGTCCGGACCAGGCACCTCGCAGTCTGCTCCGCTTGACATTTCAGTTCTTGAAACTGGACCTAGGATTGAGATCGAGGGCCAGGAACCAGAGTCAAGTGACACGTCCAGCGAGGACCATGACCGAATGGTTGCCGCCGAGGTAGCCAGCAGCATGCGAGTCCTTCGGACTAGACCTGGCAGGAGACATACTTTGACTCCTATCAGGCCCAGTCTGGTTGGTGCGCTCGAGTTCAGGTCGGCCCTCGCCCAACTGCAGCGTGAGGGCAACCTGCAGCTGGCGCCTATTCCAGAGCGAAGCTCCTCTGATCATCATGTCCACCACAGACGGAGGGTGACTACGACAACCATGCCGGACTCCCGCTCCGATGGTCTGCTCGCTACCGCGCGTGCCGAGCATGAACTGAGGAGAAACAGAGCCCTCTCCTCAGGGGACCAGCCAGTTGGGCCTTTGATCCATCATGATTTGTTGGCGCCCAGCCGAGATTCAGGTGACGGCAACCTGTCTGTCCCTCCGTCGAACGCCAGCGGAACGCGATCACCAAGCCCGAGCCCGTCTTACACCGTCGGAGGCAACCTGGCTCCTCCCCCTGTCGGCCCCAGCGGGACTACTGACGATGCTCCAGCCGAGGATCAACAGAGTCAATTGCTCGCTCCTCAACTCGAGTTGCAAATTCCCAGTCGTCGCAGCAGTTACAGTGATAGATCTTCGCCGAACAGCCCTTTCCCCATGTACACGGACTCACCCGCCCTACTCACACCCAACTACCAGGCTGAGCCTACCGAGTTTTTGTCTCCAGGAGCTGTCTCACCCGGCACCACGCCTTCAGGTGCGGCAAGCCGTGAAACACCGTTTGCAGATCTGCAGCGGACGGCGGTATCGCCTAGCCGTCCTGTGAGATGGTGGCCATATGCTGTGCTGCCACCTCCGCATATCCTCTTGGCCACCTTGTTTCCTACGTTGCAGGGATGGGGTGAAAAGACGGCCTGGGACAAGTTCGTCAGCGCCATTTCTGTGCCTAGCATCTTCCTTCTGGTCACGACTCTACCGGTCGTTGACTCTGAGACGACAGATGACGACATGTCCATTATGGACACGCTCCTTGACCACAGTGTTCACCATCACGACCATAACCCAAGCATTGGGCATATGGCTCCGCCTGTGTCCATCGAACACGCGGCGATAGAGCCAGAGTCGGAGTGGGAGCGTTACCGTAGGCATACCCTCCACAGCCGCGGGAACAGCTACATCGCCTCATCTGCCACCACCCCTTTTACGCACGCCGAAGAAGGGGAAGCTGTGGACGATCCGAACTTCTCGCTCGGTCCTCCAGCTATCGTGACAAAGCCAGCTTCTGATTTCCCGTCCTCCAGTAGTGTCAAGAATGACTGCACGGGTTGGAACCGATGGCTTGTGGCGCTCCAGCTCTTCACCGGACCCCAATTCGCCGTCATTGTTCTCTGGGCTAACATGTTGGAGGACTGGGAAAATCCTCACAAGGTTCTGATCCGAATGGTGATGTACTCGCTCCTCACCTCGCTTATTCTGCTGGGTGTTCTTGTCCTCTTTACGACGGAGGAGAGGCGCCCGAAGTATCATTACCTGCTGTGCTTTATGGGCTTTATCATCAGTATCGCTTGGATTTCGACCATTGCCGGTGAAGTCGTGGGAGTCCTGAAGACTGTTGGGGTCATCCTCAACATCTCAGAAGCTCTTTTGGGACTTACAATTTTTGCGGCTGGAAACAGTGTTGGAGATTTAGTCGCCGACATCACGGTGGCGAGGCTTGGATACCCCGTCATGGCCTTGTAAGTAATGGTCTGGTCTCTTTAAGCGCACAACTGACAATGACTTTGTAGGTCTGCCTGCTTTGGAGGGCCCATGCTGAACATTCTGTTGGGCATCGGCATTGGCGGCGCCATGATGATGATTCAAAAGGCAAACAAGAAGCATCGCAATAACCCCAGTCATCCCATCAAGTACAAGCCTTATCGCATCCAGGTTGGCGGGACTCTGATGATCTCGTCCATCACACTCCTGGTGATGCTGGTGGGCTTGCTGATTGTGGTGCCGATGAACAAGTGGATTCTAAGTCGGAAGATTGGATGGGGATTGATTGCGCTCTGGGCAGTGAGCACGATTGTGAATGTGGTTGTTGAAATGACTGGTGTTTGGGGAGAGATGTAAGTATGGATTGGTTGGCCTTTGCAACATGGCCTTGATAGCATCATGATAGACGACATTCTGTAGTTGAACTTTTTCGAGCAATCGACGAATATACTTGCTTCAGTTCACGGTAAACGAATTTGAAAAAGTGCATCAGGGACCAAATTGTGATCCGTCATGACATGGATCTCGGCTGGTGAAGCGTGGTCTCAAACCATCGGGACTATGACAGGTGTGAAGAAAAAGAATGTCTAACTGGCAAAAATTATAGAGATGGCAGAAGATATATGGCAGATAAATTGTAGATAAACGGCAGATTTTGTTATACAGCAATTCGTAGAATGTTAGTCGGCGCGGGGGTCGAACCAGAGCACTCGCTACTAAGTCCTGCGAGAGCTCGGAAACATGACGCTTGCCAGTTCCGTCATTGCTCTCGTTGGGAAGATTGGGATTTAAACTGAATGATAATACCTCCCCCCGTGGTGCGGGTGCTGCAGCTGGCGGGCAGCTGGCGAGCTTATTTTCAGATGCGCCGCTCACCGAGAGCTTGACCGACGGTGAGGGACCCACTTGTCGTCTGCGAACGGTTCGGAGGTCGGAGGAGTGGTCCACCGATGGTGTCGGTGGGGACCCCACTTTTAAAAAAGGCGGCCGAGATTTCGCTTGCGGGAGATCGCAGTGGGGGTAGACAAATTAAGACGGCCGAATCGAATTGCACTCATGATGCAAGTTTCTTGTTGAGAACATATTGGTCTAGAGGAGATTTTTGTTCCGGAAATGAGAGCTGGAGGTAAGGCTGGCCAGGTATTGACTTCTCCGTAAGTCGCTTGGAGTTGAACAAGACGAGGCCGTCAGGGAGGGGAAAAGCTGAATGACAGCTGAGAAACCATTCTCCTTCATGACATGCTGTCCTCATGGCTTCGAATGGCGCGTTCCTAGTCAAGATCTTGTCAATCTCATCTCGCTTCAACAACTGCGCCTCCACGACATGACTCTCTACCGTCGTCCGGTCGAGCAAACCCCTGGAGTGGTGGCTTGGGCGATTAATATTCGTGAATGGGCCAACGTGGTCTTGTGAGAGGGAAGGGATCCTGTCGCGTAATCCATCTCGTTTCGAGGTGATCAATGCCCTGCGTGATCAGAGTTGAAACAAGATGAATTCGTCATGGGATTGTAGATGCCAGATTGCGCTTTATTGATGTTGTTGGTGTTGAGTCCAAGTTAAAGGCTGAGAGAGTCCAAGTATAAGTTAGGACGTCCGGACGTGGTCGAGCTCTTGCCCTTTCAGAAAAGGTACAGTACAGTAGCTTCGTTGCCCCGCACCCTTGCATCACAGCTGCCCCTCAGACCCCTTCCCCCCTCCCTCAACACCATTGACCGAGCTTCTTTGGGTATTCTGTACCATTTTTTTTTCTTCCTCCTTGTTTTTTTCATCAACCGCCCTCACAAATATTCACAATGGCCAACCCTCCTCCGTCCTACACTCCCCTTGCGGAGCGTCCTCTTAAGGACACCATCTGCCTCTTCGACGTTGACGGCACCCTCACCCCCGCCCGCCTAGTATATCCTCCCTTGTCCCTCCACCGCCCTCCTTCGTCGCTAACAGTCGCAAAAGGACGCCTCCCCCGAGATTCTCCAGATCCTTCAGGACCTCCGTGCCAAGTGCGCCATTGGCTTCGTCGGCGGCTCCGACTTTGCCAAGCAGCAGGAGCAGCTGGGCAAGCCCGCTGGCCAGCCCGTCACCGCCCTCTTCGATTTCTGCTTCTCCGAGAACGGCCTCACTGCCTACAAGCTCGGCGAGCCCCTCGAGTCCAACACCTTCATCAAGTGGATCGGCGAGGACCAGTACAAGGAGCTCGCCAACTTCTGCCTCCACTACATCGCCGACCTCGACGTCCCCGTCAAGCGTGGTACCTTTATCGAGTTCCGCAACGGCATGATCAACATCAGCCCCATCGGCCGTAACGCCAGCACCCAGGAGCGAAATGACTTTGAGAAGTTTGACAAGGACGCCAAGGTCCGCCAGAAGTTTGTCGAGGCTCTGAAGGAGCGCTTCGGTCACCTCGGTCTGACGTATGCTAAACTCAACCCATCATGACAAGACCCCCCGATAGCTAACAGGTACCGCGCAGCTTCTCCATTGGAGGCCAGATCTCTTTCGATGTCTTCCCCACTGGCTGGGACAAGACCTACTGCCTCAGGCATATCGAGAACGATGCCAAGAAGCCCGATGGCATCACCTACAAGACCATCCACTTCTTCGGCGACAAGACCTTTGAAGGCGGCAACGACTACGAGATTTACACCGACTCCCGCACCGTCGGACACTCCGTCACCAGCCCTGAGGACACCATCCGCATCCTCAAGGAGCTCTTTGATCTCTAGATACATATGCTGGCGTTGGAATAAGAAGCAACAAAAGCACATATACACGCACAATAGACACGAGACCAAGAAAATACAAACTTTGCGCACATATTCAACAGCTGCTCTAATATTTATCAATTGTCATGTGATAGGTGATAATATCATGTCCATAGGTAGGTATTCAACATCAAGGTATATCCAAATGTATAAACAAGTCTTCATCAAGTCATATAAGCCGCTACATGTGCAACATCAAATGGCCGAAACCTGTCATCAACTCCATCCTCCTCGAGATCAATATCCAACTGTTCTAATCCTTCATCGACCATACTCCAAATGAGGGATGATGACGGGGCCATACTTGGTGGGCGCTGTGAAGGCCCCGTCACCCTGCACCACGAAATCGACGGCCAGGCTGACCTTGGACAGACCCTGCCCGTGCTGTGAGCCGTTGAGGCTTGGGTTCGGGCTAAAGGCCGCCTGGCTCTGCGCCGCCAGGGCGTCTTGGTCATAGGACACGACGGCGACGTAGTTTCGGCGACCCATGAGCTTCTTGAGCTCCCGCGCGGCACCACTGGCGTCGGTATGGAAGATCTCCATCATGTCCTCCTTTGTGTCCGACACCTCGTGCGTCGACTTCTTGCCATTCTGTGGCACATACAGCGTCTTCTGGTTGTGCAGCATCTTGAGGACATAGTTGCTTTGTGGCGCGGCAACGATTGGCGACGAGATGATCTGATACATGGTCTTGTGGTCACCAGGGTGAGTGGGATCATGGACCAGTCCGGCTCCTGAGGCGTTGACATCTATAATCATGTTAGTTTGGTGTTCAAAGCGCAAGTATAAAAAGACTCCCAACGTACCTCCAGAAAGGAATGTCATTCGGATTCCCTTCTGCTGTGCAATGCCCTGGAGCGTTCGGATAAAGTAGGTCCTTTCGAGATCCTTAGTGTCATGAGTCCACATGTCCTTGAGCACCTCTTGGATATCAAGCTCGCCAAACTGGTTCAGAACGTTGCCCATGAGGCCTGTCTTGCCAACGGCCTTCTTGACCTGCGAGAAGCCCTGGGCAACAACCTCTTTGCCACCGACCACGCCAGCCACTGAGCTTGTCACCTTGCCCAGAATGTTGTATGTTGTGTTGACCGCCTTCTTGCCCACGGCCATAGTGTTGGCAAGACTCTCCACTGTATCCAGGCGAGGATACACGAGTGGCACAGAGACCATCCAGATACAGTGCTGTACACTAGGAGGCAGCGTGGCAACCTTGGGGAAGATGCCTTGGTAAGTCGGACCAGCCATGACCTGAGCCTGTGTACGCTCTGATCGACAATCAGGGCCAACCACCACCACGGCCGGTCCGAGGAACTTGACAAAGTGCCAACCCGTGCCGGTAACCGTGAAGATGTCATGATCAGTGCTAACGTTTCGCAGCATTTCGATCGTGGTGTGGTGCTGGAAGAGCAGATACATTTCCGTTGCAATTCGGCCAATGTTTTTGAACATGGGCGACGACTGCATATAATCAGGGTAGGAACCGTATCCGTCAAAGCTGTGATGGTTAGTAAAATGTCTCCAGAGAGCCAGACAATCAACTTACATGTCGTGATCATCGATCTGTAGGACGTGAGGGATCTGCGCAAACGCTTCCCGCAGGTATGGCTGGTCAAAGTGGCTTGTATAATAGTGGAAGTAGGCATGAGAAACATCTTCCTCGTGGCGGGCTGTCCATTGGACATTCCTCTTGTTTTCGCGGCCGCTCATAGCAAGCCATTGCTTGAGGAGAGGCACTTCTTTCCAAAGTCGGTCACCGTAAATCTGGTCTCCCAAGCCCAGCTGGACGTGGAAGCCACCGCATTCAACATTCTTCTGGAGGACATCCTTCCACATGAATCCGACTCCACCAAGCTTGGCACGCTCGTTCTGTGATGTGCCAGAGGCGAAATCATTGCCAGAGTGTGCGATGAAACGCCAGCTCGTTTCTTGACGTCCAGCGACAACAAACTCATAGCGGGTGCAGCCCAGATGAGACGTGACAGCATATGTCCATCGTTCGGTACCAGCTTCAGACATGGGAAGCTCAACATCGTATTTATAAAACTTCCACCTCTGGTGCGTAAAAATGGGACGAGGCTGAAGCTGGCTGGGATTCGGCGACAGATCCATACTCAAGTGGATGTGAATTGTCGGGGGCTGAGGAGCATCCGTCACGATAAGAATGCTTCCGAGCCATAGGCCCTTTTCGACATCCATGTTGACATATCGAAGGTAGGGGCCAAAGTAGACACCGTTCGTAGGCTGAATTCTATACATGTCAACACCAGCGCTGGGCGGAGGTCCTGTGAATCCAGCAGCTGTGGGAGTAGCTGAAGCGGCCACGCTCATGATGCTCTCGGCATAACCTGGAGTATGCGGTGGGAACATGGGTGAAGCCATACTCTGCTTGCCAAACATGCCGGGCGATCCCAGGGGGTTTCCATACGTGGAGGCTGTGGGAGACAGAGGGGCCTGCTCATGTGTCATGGGGTTTGGTCCCTTGGGGAATTCCCACTGCGTCGCTTGGGTCGCGAGATGGATGTAATAGTACTGGCCGGAATTCTGGTCAAGATGTGCTATCCATCCCTCGGGCAAGGGAGGAGGCGAAGCCGGATTTTGAGCCTCGAAGGGCTGAGCAGCAGCGGTTGCTTGCTGCGAGCTTTGTCCATTCTGCTCGGGATGGGGGTCGTTGGCAAATGCTGGGTGTCCGGGATGCTGTAGAGCGGGCGAGGCAAGGCCAGCAGCAGCGGTTGCAGTCGCCGCTGTTGCTGCGGCTGCTGCCACGGCCGCCGCCTTCTTGGGTGGTGTCGATGCGCTGGGGGTTGGTTGCTGGGCGGGAGTTGAGGCTGATGCGTGCGCAGGATGCTGTTGCTGTTGCTGCTGCTGCTGCTGCTGCTGTTGTTGTGGCTGTTGTGCCTGCTGTTGTTGCTGTTGAGGACGCTGTTTCTCACTTGGATAGGAGGAGCCACTGCCAGTGTTTAGGCTTGAGTATGCAGGAGGCGGCGAGTTTGTGCTCATGCGTTCGAAGTCCTGCTCCAACACACTAACTTGTTCTTGACCATGGGGTTGCTGAGGCTGCTGCTGCTGCTGGTTGGGGTGGCGGCATGTGTTGCTGCTGCTGTTGCGGCTGAGGAGAGGGCTAAACGACACTTTAGTCGGGGGAGGACTTGTAATGGCATTCATGCCCTGGTAAACAGTCGGAGGTCCGGATGGCGCCTGGTCCGGCGACTCTGTCGGCGTCCACGGCCGTTGAGGCGGAGGTTGATTTCCATATTGGGCAAGTCGCTGGGTGGCGGCAGCGCTGGGGGCGCCGAGGCTGTTGAGCGTCGCCGTACCGGAAATACCGGCGGCGGCATACCGGGCCTCGATAGCATCGGCCGGTACGTGGCCGGGCTCCTCGACCGGGGTTTCGGGAGGTGGAGGGGAACCCCGGCTGGCCCGGGTGGTTGAGGTCGAGGCGTTTGAAGCAAAGCGATTCACTCCCGAGCCATCCATCTTTGTTTGCTCAACGGCAGTCTTCGCCGGGGGCAAGGGGGCCCGGCGGCGGCGGCGGCGGCGGCACCGGGTGGTGGGTAGTATGTCTTTTGGTAGCTGGGATAGTTGGCGTTGGACGAACCCGGACGGTGATGATCTGCTATGGGACGCTGAAAGAGATCCTGGTCGGCATCGGGGCTCGTCGGGGAAGAAATGGGCTTCGGGGCAGCACCTCTTCGCTCAGCAAGACCAGGCTTCTTTCCCTGGGGACTTGTCTCTAGACGAGGGCTGGTATCATTATAGGCTGAACCAAAGGGCTTTGCAGGAGTCGGTTTACGGATGTCGTCGTCGTCCGGGAAGGGCAGGGGGGCAGCAGAGCTCGAGGCACCTGGAGGAAGAGGGAAAGAGTGCTTGGAGATGGGAGACGTGGACGACGGAGGCGCCGGGTATCTGAAGGTGGAGGAGGAGGACCTGTTGTCCTTGGCGGGCTGGGGGCTCTGGGGTTTGAAGATACGCAGTGGCTCGATGGTCGGGCTGTCGCAGTCGTCGGGAGCAGGTTTGTTGAGGAACATCTCCTCGTCCGGGACACCGCGACTTCGCTCCATCTTGGCCTAGATGAGCGCCGGGGCGGGCGACAGGATAATGTGAGGCGGTTTCTGGGTATGTGCCCGGTAGGTATCGCGGGGTTGGTGGTTCGGTGAGGGGAGGGGGCGACGAGACGCCGCACTAGAGCTGTATGAGGCGAGCGTTTCGCAAGGTCGAGTATTCCAAGAATGGAAGATGACGAAGCGCTAGGGATTGCCGTTGGACGAAACTCGGTCGAGTGAGGGCGAATCCTTCAAATCGCAGAGTCGCGATGAGTCTTGGTGGTTGGGCGGGGTTGTGTTGCGTGAGGCCTGAAAGTACGTAGTAGGTAGGTGCGGCAGGTGCCAAGTGACGTGGGCGGTCCCCGGTAAGCTCCAGCGGGTCGCAGAAACGGTCGCGCCAGGAACAAGAGCTTTATGTATTGGTTTCAGAAGCGCGATGAGTCTGACAGATGGATGAAGCAAGCAGGCAGAAGGAGCAATAAAGAGGACAGAAAAATTACGTGGACGAGGAGAAGGGGGAAGCAAGTGAGGAAGAGAGGGTCTGTCTGGTCAAGCGCCGTGCCCTGCTTTGGCCATACAAATATGATAGACGGCCCCGGTAGGTACGGCGGGAGAGGCGGGGATGTTTGGGCGCGAGTGACGTTAGTAGCTGGGAGGGAGCTTGTCTTGCGTGTAGGTAGTGGTGTGGCAAAGATGGAGGCCCAATACTTGAAAGTTGATAAAGAACGAGTGAGTGCGCGAGGACAAGGATCAAGACCAATATCTCGCTAACAGCTTTCTCGATAGAATTAGGACAGTTGAATGATACTCTCACATACTCTCACAGCCCAACATGTTCAACTGCATGACACGATACCAAGCGTTTAGCCGCCGAATATGTTAGCCAAGACGACAGGAACTTGCGCAAAACTTTCATTATCAACAAAAAAAAGTTCTCATCCGGCGGCATCTTCAGGGGCACAGAGGAAACCAGCTTTGATCATGCATAGCAATACTTCGTCACCACGACAAAAGAATCCATCTCGAAAATGGAGACCCGGCTTCTGTTTCAGCGGGCACCACGAGGAGCAACGGCCGCTGATTGGCTCCGTCAAGACATTTGCCAATCCTGTAAGCGCCCGGGAGCTTGATCTAGAGCGGGCCAGAGAACGGGGTCTCGGGAAGTGCCAGGGTTTGGGGGCCAGACGACGGTGAAGTGTGGATCACTTGGGGTAGACCCGTGCATCATGAGAGGCTTCTGACCCATCATGGGCACCAGCATAGCCTCGATGCAAGCGCTGAGCTCGTCGAGCCAAGAACAGGAGGGAGCCAGTACCAGCGCGAGCATTTACCCACCTGGCAGCTCAAGACAGCTGGCTTTGGAACAGAGAGAGGAGTCATGGTTTCTTTGAGACGGGAATGAGTCGATATGTACATGTGTATCCGTGCCGGTTTGTTCCTGGGTGTAACGGCTTCGCATGTGTCTTCGCATGCATCCAATCACGACTTCAACAGGCCTGGTGAGCATGTGAAGCTCCCACCAGATAATAAGAGTTAAACCAGCAAAAACAGCCAACGTCTCTTGAAGACTGTTGGTTCTGTACATGTAGAAGGCATCCGCATAATTAGTTATGGCCGCATAATGGCCCTGACGTTCAGTTGCAAGATTGTCCGGGGTGTGGATGTTCCCCTGTCCGATCCTTGTAGAAAGCTTGGGGCATGCAAATGATAAAAGAGGAGAAGACCCGAGAAGCTTTGATGATTTGCTGTTCCGTAGATCATACCAGCTTTCATCCATCCCCTCTGGATATATTAATAGGTTATGAGAGATCTTTTAACGACGGAAGCTCACATTGGAACCAACATGTAAAGCCTGACTCGAAATGATACGTAGGAAAATTTACTTTAAAATACATACTCGTCCAGATTTCAACTAATCAAAATCCATCCCTTTCATTTCCTCGTAAAAACAATGCCCTTGTTCTCTTGGTCTCACAAAAGCAAGCAGCCATGGATTCAATTCAACCAGACTCGAGAAAAGTGGGTCGCGTAATCACTCAACGCGTCTCAGCCAGACAGAAACGCGCTTCTCCAACGTCACCATCCGTTGCTTCAGGGACAAACTCCTGTGAACAGCTTCCCCATACCAAAGAGAGTCACAACGACCACGGAACTTGGTCTCCATCATGGCTCCCACGAAAAAAACTCCTGCAAAGAAGCAACAGTCTCTCACTTCCTTCTTCACCCCCAAGACCGTCAATGGCCTAGCTGCCGTCTTCCAAAAGGAGAGCGAGGCACGAGCCAAGGCTCAAACCCCTTCGAGCAAAGATGCTGGCTCGCCATCACGGAAACGACCGCTAGAGGACACTGAAAAGGAAAACGAACAGCCCGAGAAGGCCCTCAAAAAGTCTCGAGCAGATGATACAGAGGATGCTGAATCAAGTACATTCTTCTCCAAAACAAAGGCAAACCAATCATCGCCTTCCAGGGCACGCACGGAACGATATCGATACGACGATTCGAGTGTACGAAATACTCAGGAGGCTCAAGAGAACGCGGAGGAAGATGAGGATGCGCAGGAGAAGCGACGGCAACATGAGCTACACAAAAAGTTCGTCAAGAAGCTCGGGCACCCGGACGCCATGGCCTGGCGACGCCGTCTCCAGGATGACGCGCCAGCCGGCGATGATGAAGATGCAGATGGCGAAGGAGACGAGGACGAACCTTCGGCACCAAAAGCAAAGACAAAGAAGAAGGGCTCCAAGACTGGGAAGCTGACTCCCATGGAGATACAGTTCCTCGACATAAAGAGGAAGCATCTGGATACAATTCTCATTGTCGAGGTTGGCTACAAGTTCCGGTTCTTTGGTGAAGACGCCCGCATCGCGGCCAAGGAGCTGAGCATAGTCTGTATACCTGGAAAGATGCGATATGACGAGCGTAAGCCTTCCTAAATGATCGCTGTATTCGCGAATACTGACAACCATAGACCCGTCTGAGGCCCATCTGGATCGCTTTGCTTCAGCCAGCATCCCAGTTCATCGTCTTCCCGTCCACGCAAAGCGTCTAGTTGCTGCAGGCCACAAGGTCGGAGTCGTCCGCCAGATTGAGACTGCTGCACTGAAGAAGGCTGGAGACAACCGTAATACACCTTTCGTCCGGAAGCTCACCAACCTCTACACCAAGGGCACATATATCGATGAGAATGGTGAGCTTGATCAGGGCAGTGGCTCTGGTGCTCCTTCGGGTGGCTACTTGCTCTGCATCACCGAGACCAAAGCCAAAGGATGGGGCACTGATGAAAAGGTTGATGTCGGCATTCTCGCTGTGCAGCCAGCCACGGGAGACATCATCTACGACAACTTTGAAGATGGTTTCATGCGGAGCGAGATTGAGACTCGACTCTTGCATATCTCCCCTTGCGAGTTTCTCATTGTAGGTGACTTGACCAAGGGCACGGATAAGCTCGTCCAGCACTTGTCGGGCAGCAGTACCAACGTCTTTGGTGACCGAAGTCGGGTTGAGCGCGTTCCCAGGGGTAAGACCATGGCCGCTGAAGCATACTCGCACGTCACCCAGTTCTATGCCGATAAGCTGAAGGAAAATACACAAGATGAGACTGCCGCCGCCCTTCTCGACAAGGTTCTGAAGCTACCCGAACCCGTCACTATCTGCCTCTCAGCCATGATCAACCATCTCCAGGAGTATGGCCTGGAGCACATCTTTGACCTTACCAAGTACTTTCAGAGCTTCAGCACACGTTCTCACATGCTCATTAACGGTACCACCCTCGAAAGCCTCGAGGTGTATCGAAACTCAACAGACCACTCTGAGAAGGGCAGTCTATTCTGGGCATTGGACAAGACCATCACTCGCCCTGGTCACCGACTTCTTCGAAAGTGGGTAGGCCGACCTTTGCTTGATCAGCAACTTCTCGAAGGACGTCTCGCCGCCGTGGAGGAGCTTCTTGAGAAGCAATCCACTGCACCCGTTGCCCAGCTAGAAGCCCTCCTGGCTAATGCTAAAACGGACCTCGAGCGGAGCCTGATCCGTATCTACTATGGAAAATGCACCCGTCCTGAACTCGTCTCTGTCCTTCAGGCCCTCCAAAAGGTCGCAAGCCACTACTCGACCGTCAAGTCCCCTTCCGACGCTCCTTTCACCTCTCCCCTCCTCAACGATGCAGTTTGCGCTCTCCCCCAGATCCTGGACACCGTCATCTCCTACCTTGAGCAGATCAACCTCGGGGCTGTCCGCAAAGATGACAAGTATGGCTTCTTTCGTGATGAGTATCAGACCGAGGACATGCAAGACCACCAGCTAGGCATCGCCCACGTCGAGCACGAGCTGGACGGCCATCGTACCGTTGCCGCTGAGAAGATCAAGAAGAAGACTGTCGAATACGTTACCGTTGCTGGCATCGAATATCTCATCGAGGTCCCCAACACGGACATCAAGAATGTACCGGCGTCGTGGAGTAAGATCTCGGGCACCAAGAAACTATCACGCTTCCATACCCCCGAGGTCCTCCGCCTCATCACCGAACGTGACCAGCATCGCGAAGCCTTGGCCGCTGCCTGCGACAAGGCCTTCAAGGATCTCTTGGCTGCCATTTCCGCAGACTACCAGCCTCTCCGTGATGCCGTCTCCGCACTGGCAACCCTCGACTGTCTTCTCTCCCTCTCCAAGGTCGCCGCTCAGCCCGGTTACTCCCGCCCATCATTCCTCCCCTCCTCCTCCGACCCAACCATCTCCATCACCAATGGTCGCCACGCCATCGCCGAGCATACACTTGAGGGTGGCTATATCCCCTTTTCCACCAAACTCGCCCATCCATCACCTCTCGCCCATCTCATCACCGGACCCAACATGGGCGGCAAGTCCTCCTTTGTCCGAGCCCTTGCCCTCATCGTCCTTCTCGCACAGGTCGGCTCCTTTGTGCCTGCCGATGCTCTCTCCCTCACCCTATGTGATGCCATCCATACCCGTACAGGCGCCCGCGATAATCTCTTCGCCGGCGAGTCCACCTTCATGGTCGAGGTCTCCGAGACGGCCCGCATTCTCCGCTCCGCCGGTCCTCGAAGCCTGGTCATCCTCGACGAGCTAGGCCGTGGTACTAGCACACACGACGGCGCTGCCATCGCCCAAGCCGTTCTCCAACATGTCGTCACAGAAACCCGCTGCCTGACGCTATTCATTACTCACTATCAGAACCTAGCAAAGGTCGTGGAGGGTCTGGATGGTGTCAAGAACGTTCACATGAAGTTCAAAGCTGAGAAGGGAGCCGATGGCGAGGAGGAAGTCACCTTCTTATATGAAGTTGGTGAAGGTGTCGCCCATCGTTCCTATGGCTTAAACGTCGCCAGACTTGCTCGCATTCCGAAAAAGGTCATCGAGGTTGCCGCTCTCAAGTCGAGCCAAATGGAACAAGAAATGAGAATGCGGCGCCTAAAGGGTATCTGCCACGCCCTGTCCGATGTAATGGATAATGGGCCAGACCAGCTCGATCATCTTGTTTCGAGCATTGAGCAATTGTAATGTAATCAAAGCAATCAATCAATACCTACTTCTCTTGGGGCCTTGGAATCATTCTTCATTCGGTAAGGTATTGAAATGCACCGCAATATGTCTAACTGGTAGCTCCCCCCGATAATATTCCACATGCTTTGCGCCTGGTTTCCTCCCCATAACTCCAATGTAAAATATCTCTCCGGTCCTCCCAGACTCCAAAGTGCCCGTAGTTGTTTCGCCTTGCCCATCATAGTGTTGTTTAACCCATATCCCGCTAAGATATCCCATAATGCCCCCAACCTTGCGAGTGGAACGCCTTTTTGCCTCATCCCGAAGTCAAACGAAAGTCTCATTGTTCTTTATCCGCGAATATTGTCTTCCAGGCCGGCAAACGCGTGAGGGATGCATATCAAGATCGTAATGTGTAAAAATTGGGCGCATTGGGGTCGTCGCATGTATATCGCAGTGTAAGAGCTCTGGTTGCATACCAAATTAGCCACCAACGCGTCGAGAAAAGAGCAGATAACAAACCTCCCCAATGAAAAACAAGGCAATCAAGCTGCCCGTTGCCAAGTCAGACCATACGGCGAGGCTATGATTCGCGAAAATTCTGCTCCTAGTCTTGCCGGTTGGTCGGGTATATGCTGGCGTTCCCATGGATCTCCCTGATCAATCATGTTCCACTTTGCCTGATCAAGGCCTGAACAGCTAGATTTGCGGCTCCTCTGAAGCCAAACCATCTGGAAAATCCAGCTCATGGTTGGAAGGGTGAAGATTCCAGGTTCCATCAAGGACCGGGGTCTTCACGTCGCATAGATCATTTCCGTCCATTACTTCGCAAAGATGGGTGGCTGGTTTGATGTCACGAGCAGACTGGGAGCGCTCTCTGGGCCGGTTGATTGGAGAGAACGACAGGGTAGAAAATGGTGTAGTTGGAGATCCCTGACTGTATGAGTTCAAGAACAAACGATCTTGAGAAAAAAGGGGGTTGGCGCCCGAAATGCTGGTAAAAGGGCTGTCGTTCGTCCCCGGGGTTGAGTCTCCGGCCATTGAGCCAGTGTAATCCTCTTGTTTCATATGAAATGCGTTGTTTGACGAGAAGCGAAAATGATCCTGGCTGATCCCGTGGAACTGGTTGTGAGTAGGGACCGTGAAAGGAAGTCTTGACGAAGCATTATAGATGGATGCGTCTTTCATGGCATACGTAGCTTCAATATGGCCGAAGGAGCCTGGAAAAGGTCAGTTTAGATCCAACAATGGGCTGCTTCCAAACCAAGACTAGAAGCTAGCCAAATAAAAGAATACCTGGTGGGAACGACTCTGGTCGAAGGGTACTAGTTCCATCCCTGGAGGTAAAGTGTCGGGGGAGGTCTCTCGCGAGAGGAGTCGGAGAGACAAGGTTGGAGTGAGTCGTGCTCATTGAGCGTACTCCATGTCTATCACGAAGATCAAACTTACTACAAATATTAAAATGCATCTTGGGGGAGAAAATGTAGGCTCACCTTCTATCGTTGAGGGTAGAGGAAAAGGTTTGGCCACCAAACGGCCCTGCCTCAACAGTCAGAACCTCACAAAAATTGCTGCTTTCAGGACTTACCTGGTTGTCCATCGTCATCACGAAAAACATCATGGCCGTGCCGAAAGTGGAATGGCGAGGTGGCAGTACCAGAATCGTCCTGGCCGTCGAACGTTGGCTTGACTTCGGCCTTCTTTCCCGTGTTGGATTTCAGACCGCGGGTAGTGTTTCGTCGCTGTTTGGGGACGTTGGCCGAAACCTCAGTAAGAGGCGTGGCCTTCTTACGCCTTGGCTTGGGAACCTTGCGTGGCGGAGTCTAAGAAGGTCAGCACCAATACAAGAATCTGGACGGCCTTGGCCTACCGATTCCTCTTGACCCGGGATCGGGGATGAGCTGTCGTCATAAACATCCTTCACTCTTTCTACCTTGAAGTCGGGCGTCATGATGACTTGAGTTGGCAAGATGCCCTCAGAAGCCCTCTTCATCTTGTCGATGACGGATTTAGGCTTGCGCTGGTTGCGAGTGCGTCTCATCTCGTCATTGGCAAGATCCATCTTGCCCATTCCTGGCCACACCTGACCCTTCAAGGATAACGAATCTGCCACGGCGACAAACTCTTCTTGGCCTTCAACATCCTGATCGTGGTCGAAGAAACCAGGGAATATCGGGAAATCGGCCGTCAGGGCTTCTTGTTCAATCTTGACGTCAGGGTCCATGGTGGTCTCTTGCTTCAGCTTTCGCTTGGTTTGCTAGCTGGTATTAGTATCAAGCGTCACGGCGAGGAACGAGTAACCACCTTTGCCGTAGGGGTAGGTACGGATGCATTTTGTCGGTTCCGTTTGTTGCGTGCGTCCTCTTTCGCTTGCTTTGCCTTCATTCTTTGAACCAGAAGTGCCTCGATGCCATTCTGGGAGTACTACTCCTCGTAACGTCGAAGGGCAACAGAAGCAGCAATGTCTTGATGAGCCTTGAGCTTCGTTTGCGTCTCATGGTGGAGGTGGCCTTTGGACGCGATGTGCGTGAGCAGGTGGGACACGTCCGAGAATCGGGGAACATCTGGGCAGACGCTGCATAGGAGTGGGATTTGACGATTGGCAGAGTTGGTTGCACTACTGCCTGTTGGCATCGCGGGAGTCATGTCCTGGAATAACACATCATCAGTAATGGCCTTGCCCTTCGATTGAAGGCACGATTGTCTCAGTAAGAGATGCAAAAGGAAGTGCCAAAGTCATACAAAATTGGGTTGCGAGGCGTCCTTCTTCTTCGACCAAAGAGAAAACAGGAAAGGGCCAGTAGCTGAGGAAAACGAGTGTGCTGGGTAGAGGTCGAGACGCAGAATATCAAAAAGAGCAAGTCTTGTGCAAGTGGAGATGGGAAATTGGGATGAAACCTGAGAAGGGACCAAAGTTGACGAAGACCTTGGGAGGTCAATGGGAGTCTTGAGGGATGTACTTACCGCGGTAGCCTTCTTCGTGGGCTTCCTTCCTCGAGCCATGATTGCAACGCTTTGCGTTGGACCTTGCTATGTCAGTAGCCGGGTGAAGACGCAAGACCAACCGCTTGGCGATGCTCATGAGACAGAACAAAGGGGGAGAGATGCTGGGCAAGTATTGGGGGGAAGTTGTCGAGGGGAAGAAGGCAGCTCCTTGGAGACCAAGTGAGAAGGAAGTCACGATGTCACTTCGATGCTCTTGTTCTTTCCCGGTATCTTCAGGTTCTCGGTGCGTCCAAATACGGTCAAAGCTTAGCGGTTGCGTTTGCTTGTCCGAACCCCCAGAAGGTTTCAGTGTTTGTCAATGTTCTCGGCGCCAGGCCTGGTCGGGGCAAACAAAGTGGCTCCGTGTTCATGGCCAGGAGTGGCCATACAAGGGGGATCTTAACCTTGAAAACGTTGAAATGGCACGATGAAACGTCTAACGGCTTGTTGTTCTTGTCTGTACCCTGTTTTGACTGGGCTTGTCGACTGTCACGAGCATTCGAAGCCGTCAATGTCAGGGCACTCAGCCCGCCTGCAAGTCTTCAAAGCCAAAATGGCAGTGATTTTGGTGGTCGAAAGGGCGTGTTACGAAACTAGACTGAGAGGTAATCCACGCTATATAAACTTGATCAGCTTGCCCCAGTGATGGTGTTTGGGGTCGGGTTAAAGTGTCCAGCCCAACTCCCACGCGCCGTGTGAGCAAGGTGTTGGGGGAGCGACCTTGATGGCATCTCGTGCACAAGTGACAAGGTGTGCTTCTGAAAAGGACCATCTGGGAATCACTCACGTTTGACGGGGACTGGCTGCGGAGGGCATGGACTCGATGGGTGGCCGGGATCGTGGACTTCTCGCTGCCGAAAAGCGTGCCAGTGACAATGGCGATATCGGCCCGCTGAATCTGCGTCGAAGGGCGACGGCTTCCCCACGGGGTGAACAGATCGGGGAAGGCACTTAGGATCGGCGCTGTGCGGTCCTGCCGATGACGATGCTGCCGATGGCAGGTGAACAGTCCGTGATGGGAAAAGATGGAAGGAGAAGGACCAGATGTCTGGAAGAAATGGAGGGGATGTGGGAGAGAAGAAGGAGGGGTCGCCATTTGTTAAGTCGAAGAGGAAGGAGCGCATCCATGAGCGAGTGTGCTCCGGCAAGTGCCTGAGGGCACCCTAAGCCTTAGGATAGAAGCCCCTGCCAGTCATCCCGTGGTTCCGAGCGGCACAAGAGATGAGGGGCTGGCTTTGGGAAAATAGAGGTGCGATGAAAGAGAATGTGCAATTTGTTTGAAATATTTCTCGTGTCTTGTAGTTTAATGTTCTTGGCTGTGGAGAGGTGATGCGATGCTGAGTTTCTTCGCTCGTTCGATCTGGAGATCTTTATTGCGACGTCACTCAGGATAAACACTTTCCATACTCTAGACCTCACAAAACCCGAAGCGTCGTGGCATTAGAAAACGTAATCTTGCCCCCCTTGGTGGCTAGGTAGATCAAGGAAGCAGGCCGGGCTTGAGTAGGTATATGGCAACCAACTGGGCAACAACTTGGCGTGGAAGAAGACGGAGTTCAAAGAATGTATCGTGTTGAGGCCGAGAGGAGCAAGGGTTTCACGGCGAAAGGCGAGAAGAGACCACACAAGTGAGGATTACCTATAATAGATTTGGTTTGCGTAATTAAAAACTATCTCGGTTCGATAATGCAACCTGCTCTTTCAAGAGACCAAAGGGTCAACCAACCCTTGACTTTCGTCGGGAGAAATACCAGTTTGGCAAGAATCCGCGGATCCATGGATGTCTGCAGGATATTACAGGACGAACACCACGGAGTAAAGGCGATGTCCCTGAAAAACCAACAGTTTGTTCTTCTCTCAGCCAAATGTCCATGCTATCACGGGGAAGTGTCTTTAGCAGGCAATTAAATGGCAAGAGGATACCCGGTAGTGTCGGGTTTGTGCCGGGAAGATGTGAGGCAGCTCAGATTTGACCAGATTCAAGAGTTGCAATTGATCAACCAAAGATTCTTTCTGTAGTCGACTTCGGCATGCAGTACACGGGGTCCACGGCCTCGAGGCCTGGGTAGCCTAAGAGACTCAACCCACACAAGCCGAACTGAGTGTGCCACACATCGACCATGTCGCCAGGTCGATCAGAAATGCCGCCGATTTGGGTATCTTGACATTTCAGGATGAAGGCGATGAGGGCGTCACGGTCGATCCAGTGCGTTCGATCGATCATGGCGAGACTGCTCAACACCCACCAGCTGTAACAGACATCTTCTTGCTTCTCTGGTCGGCCATTAAGACCACCACAGGGAACTTGTCTCTCACTCAACCATCGACCGAGCTTTTCTTTGTCGACAAGATCAAGGCGGCCCGCAATCGCGAGTGCGGCTACACAAGTGAAGATCTGGCCTGAATGCGACTCCGCACCGGGTCCCGTTCCATAACCACCATCGAAGTTGGCACAAGCGATGATGTGAGTGACAGCCTTCTCGACATCGACCATGGACATGAGTCCGAGAAGAGATAGGGCGTTCAAGGCACCGTACAGGAATCGCGTGTCTTCCTCGCCCCATTCATCGCCAGCAAACGTTCCTGTCTCTCGGTTCTGCAGACCTGCGATGTCTGTTCCTAGTCAGTGGGTGCATTGAAGCACTGCGGACCTTTAGTGGCACCTACACTTGCCAACCTGACTCTTTCCTTTGCCTTTGGATTCCAGTTGGTCGAAGGCATCTGTCATGGCGAGTATCTGCACAGCACTTACTGTGGAAAGCATGTGGGCATCATGACCGGGCGCAGCGCCGAATCCGCCACTTTCATGCTGACAAGAGAGAACAAAGTCAATAACCTCTTGACGTGGAAGGGCATCAGGACGGCCAAGCAGGTAGAGAGCATTCAACCCCCAATAGAGACCGTTGAGTCGCAAGTGCTCGGTCAGCCAGTAGTCCAGCTCATCCTTCCTGGTGTCCAAGCTTTGAATGTATTTCACATGGGCGTCAACGGCAAGCTTGGGGCCGTCGTATTCCGGTGCGACCTGAGCCATGTTGCTGAAGGATGAGAGAGTTTGGTGAGAGATGTCGGGGTTGAGATGTTGTTGAAGAGAATTTTGTATGGCGGGTCATTACGTAAGCGCGTTGCCTGGCCAGGAATTGCGTGCACTTCAAGTTGCTGAGACTCACCACGAGCTTCGTTCAGTAACTGATTTTATGCAGTATTGAGTTTGTTCGTTCGGTTTCATATGTATATATGGATCAGATTGGGTTTTTTTCTTTTTTTTTTTTTTCGATGTATTGGATCGTTGAAGAGAAATCCGAATCCGTATACTTGGATTTGTAATTCCCATGAGCTCAGGTTGTTGGGCAGGATGAAATTGTTAAGGTTTGCGGTGATGGTCATGATGATTCCCAATTAATGATGTGAATAGAGCCATGAGCCAAAGAAGAAACAATGCAAGATACTAGTACTATTGTAGTTGATTTGATCAAGGAAACACAGCAATTTTACCAGGTTCACTCAGTTAATTGACCCCAAGTTGTCGACTCAATGTGCTGAAGCCCTAGTTATGAGCTCCATATCCATGTAGAGCTCAAAGTGGGTTGGCAGCTCTTCCTTTCCATACTTTCAACCACAAACACCCTAGAGGCTCAACGATACCCAGGCAGAGCTACAGCCCCTGCAGAACGAAGATGCACCTGGAAACATTCACTACCAACGATGGCTGCAAGATAGCTTACCAAACCTCCCTGCCGCTAAGTGCTGCTGCGGAGAATGCCTCATCTCGTCATTGTGTGGTGCTGATGCACGGCTTCAGCGGCTCCAGCGACTACTTCAACCGCAACATTGGTCCTCTAAGCGAGTCTCTCTGGGTCGTTGCCCCTGACATGCGCGGCCACGGCAGATCAGACCGAACTCGTGGTGGTTACCACGTTGCCCGCCTGGCTGCCGACCTCGCTGGCCTTGTCGCTCACTTGCGCAAGGCGGTACCGGATACCCGTATCGTGCCAGTTGGCTGCTCCATCGGTGCTGCAGTTATCTGGACGTATGTTGAACTATTTGGGTGCACCGAGTTTGCTGGGTTTGTCTTTGTCGACCAGGCACCATTGCAGGATCGGTCGACGTTTGACGACTGGGACAAGTCCAAGCACACACGGGATGCTACGATGAAGCAACCATGCTCGCAGCTCAGAAAAGTTGGATCCAGGAATCCAAGTCGGCACACATTGATCTCGTGAAAGGATGTCTGGGGTACCGGCATGCACCGCAGCAGGAGGATGGTGTTTCGGCCGAGCAGGCAGCGAGCGATGAAGCCTTCTTCACGGAGATTAGTGCCCTGTGCGATCAAACGTGGCTCGCGCGGCTACTGGCAGATCACACCCGATATGATCACCGCGAAGCAATAGAGACGATCACAGTTCCAACGTTGGTCATGGCTGGGCGACGATCCGGATGCTTCCCGCTCGAGGGGATGCTGGAGACTGCCAAGCGGGTAGAGAAGACGAGGCCAGGGCTAGCCAAGTCGAGCGTGTTTGAATCCGGCCACTGGCTCTTTTACGAGGAACCTGATAGGTTCAACAAGGAGATTGACGACTTTGTCAGATCGTGCTAGGCAGCTGGCTGGGTTGTGTTCGGGGATCGTCAACGTCGGATACTACAACGGGTGCTCCCTTGACCGGGAGTATACCTCAAACAACCTTCTCTCTCCCAGCGACAGTGTACATTGTATTCGCCGAAAGTGTGAAACGTGACGGAGCTGGAATGCTTTACGTACCTTGGTGAAGGTGGAACTTGAGACTTTCTCCTTGACGGTGTAGGCATTTGAGTTTGCTTAACCACAAAAGCAGTGAGCGAGGACAGAGCAAAGAGCAAGCAAACGAAACAACGTTCTCTGCTAGTAGTTAACCGCTACACGAAGGTAGTCGTGGTAGTCGACTTGTGGGCCGACAGCCTCAAGTCCATGCAGATGAGATCTATTTCGGTCCACCACTTACAGAGCAGCAGTGAAACAAGGCCAAGGTTGGTCAAGGAATGATATCACTAGCAATAGACGAGACGAAATCAAATGCACCACGTTTCATGTAGGTTCCTCCATTGGCAGGGAAACCCTTACTCAGACAGGCTGTCAAGCTTGGCTGTGTGATCCAAATTCGGATCCATCCGGGGTGCATCGGGTAGGGTAACGAAGACGACGACGACTACGACGACGATCGAGCTTCCTAAATTATGCGAGGAAAACACGCGACAGTAACCAGGACGCGCAATGAGGCTCAGCACCGAGGTTCCTTGCTTAGGCGTAATTATATATACGTATACGTGGTCTGGGACTGGGAAGTGATCCATCGTACGAAGAAATGGGCTTGCAAGCTTTCCCACGGCGGCCCACAGCGGACGTCTGCTTGATACAGAATCCTCCCCAACTTCCTCCTATCGGGCGGCGTTGATGCCATCCGACTTTTACGGATACCTATGAACTGACTGCACTGTACTGTCCTGTACTATGCTGCTTCTGTATAAACAAACAACCTGACGTAGCTGAGCATAGGCGGCGCAGAGTGGCACTTCTGCGGGCGGCTAGACGGCATGCCGAAGACGGGGGAGTGACGGGAGGTCAAAGAGGATCAAGCGCCGCCACCGAAGAGCCCGAGGGCGCCTATTGTGCTTGTGCTTGTGCTTCCTTGGAAGAGGAGGCGCAACACCTTCGATTTCGGCGTACGAATAGACTCCATCTAGAGGCAGGGGGCACTCTGTTCTCACAAATTGCCTTTCAGGCACTGAGCGGGAGGGACCACGGCAGTCAAAGAGAGCTCTGACCATGTTCCATTTCCCAAGAGTCCATTCAGAAGCCCGTTCAGCAATCCACTAGCAACGCCACTTCTGCCACTCATTCAGGCACTGGGTCGTGACCCCGGGAAGCTGGCATGTGGGTGTAAGAATAAGCAGAGTGGGCAGTCGTCGACGGGGCTGGGGTTTCGTCGACGGGGAGTGGGGGTTTACGTCGGA
>NKCI01000092.1:0-154895 GCA_003946985.1 Fusarium duplospermum | reverse complement strand
TAAATAGCTGGCTTTATATTATTTCCCTTTATAGAAAATAGGGCTCTTTATTATCCTCTTTTATATGCTTAATACGGTGCAAAATAGCTGTTCGTCATATAAATGCAATGCAGGCCGGGACATTACTAAGCAACATCCCAGATATGGGGTGATGAGGCTCGTATATGGCCAATCAGGGGAATAATGCAGCACCGTAGTTAGTCGTAAGAGGGGAAGGCCCATGATGTGATCGACCTTTGCTCTAGGAGTCCACGGACTTGCGCATCAAGACTGGCTGGCTTCCAGGTTAGGTACCTTGGGAGTTATACAACTAGAAGGCATTAGTAATCAACTCTGGCTCTGTTCCTCGATGCCTCGGCAGAAACATTAGTCATGTATGCAAGGAACAATTGGCACCACAAATTGTTACTAGAGATACTGAAACGTTTGTCTTTCTTTGTAATTCTTTCAGGCGGCACGATTAATTTTGCCACAGTCATGGCGCCGGAAAAGATCGAAAACGTCGCCGCCAAGGGCATTTCCTACTACACACCAGCTCAAGATCCCCCCGCAGGCACGCAACTCAACGGATCCACCAAGCTCTTCACCCCCATCACGATCCGTGGTGTCACGTTCCCCAACCGTCTTTTCCTCTCTCCTCTGTGTCAATACTCGGCCGATAATGGATACGCAACGGACTGGCATTTGACTCATCTTGGCGGCATTATTCAGCGCGGTCCAGGGTTAGCAATTGCCGAGGCCACAGCTGTGCAGCGCTTGGGTCGGAGTACACCCGAGGACCTCGGTATCTGGGAAGATGGTCATATCGAGCAATTGAAGCGTATCGTCGAGTTTGCGCACGGTCAGAGCCAAAAGATTGGCATTCAACTTCAGCACGCGGGTCGCAAAGGCAGTGGTGTCACACCCTGGCTGAGAGGAAACGGCGTGGCGGTCAAGGAGGTTGGTGGATGGCCAGACGAGATTGTTGCTCCTTCAGCAATCCCTCAAGTCGAGGGAGTCAACCCAGTCCCCAAGGCTCTAACTAGTGAGGAAATTGAAGAACTCAAGACGGATTATGCAGAGGCTGCACAGAGAGCGGTCAAGGCTGGCTTCGATGTTCTCGAAATTCACGCGGCTCACGGATATCTACTCCATCAATTCTTAAGCCCCGTCAGCAACCGTCGGACAGGTGCCTATGGTGGAAGTTTTGAGAACAGAACAAAACTTCTTTTGGAGATTGTGGAGCGGATTCGAGCCGTCATCCCGGAAACCATGCCGCTCTTTGTCCGCATCAGCGCTACGGATTATTTCGAATTCGACGAAAAGCTGAAGCAAGAGTTTCCTGAGAGCTGGACTGTTGACCAGTCAGCCAAACTCGTGCCTCTTTTGGCAGACAGAGGTGTTGATCTGATAGACGTCAGCTCAGGTGGTATTCATCGCAAGTCCGCTATCCCCATCAAACCAGGTGCTGGTTATCAGGTCCATCTAGCCCAGGCGATCAAGAAAGCTGTGGGAGACAAGGTACTTGTTTCTGCTGTTGGGGGCATCAAGACCGGCACCCTCGCCGAGGAGGTTTTGCAGTCCGGTATTGACGTGGTCATGGCTGGACGGTGGTTCCAGCAGAATCCTGGGCTGGTCGATGCCTTTGCAAGGGAACTGGGCGTCGAAGTGAAGATGGCTAACCAGATTGGCTGGGGCTTTAGAGGCCGCGGAAAGAAGCCAGCCAAGATCTAGAAGTGAAGACTTGCTGATGCGTAAAATGCGAAATAGAGTCTAGAAAAGACATAGAGTCTTCTATAGCGGCTGAACTCGATTAAATTGACCGTTCGGATCCTTTGTATGCCTGTTTATCCGGCTTAACTTCGGTTGAGCCGTTTATTGTCAGCTTCTCTCACCGTCTTGAACTTTGATAACCTTACCTTACCTAACCTCCTTCGAGTTGTGACTGTTACTCCCCATGAATGTTTCCTTCGACCCAGTTCGGTGCGCCGAGCTTCATAACCAACTCCTCGCAATGGCAATCTCAAGAGTCCCCGACGCAACCCAAGAAGTCAAACGGGACGTCTTGGACAGATGGCGCGAATTACCACCCGATAAACGGTCATTCGATATTCCGGAGGATGAGCCGCTCTACACATTCTTATCGTTGATCGATAGCTACAAGCCCGATGACCTCCCGTTGACAGCCGAGTTCTGCCAGCCCGAACCGTCGTGGTTTGACGACAACTTCCAAGAGCTAGATGACCGACGCATCATTCTGCTATATGCGGATGAGACTGACACGCCAAAAATGGACGGTGGCCTTTACTTCAATCTTGATACTGACTTGGTCTGCTGGACTCGTCTCCGTGGATGCGGGCGATTTCCACCCGATGAGAAATGGGTTCCGCTGGAGCTAGCACTTCAAAAGGCCTTAGACATGTGGGAGTGTGGCAAGTTCACCTGGGGAGGCGAAACTGGTTGGTACCGATCTAAGAACGCGGTTTCCTACGTATCATGGACACCCAAAGACCTAACCACTGCTCTTCGTCACTGGGAATACTTACTTGAGGCTATCCAGTCTCGCCTGCCTGAGGGCACCCCCAGTTCACCACTTCTGGAGCCCCTCTCCGTCGATCTGGTCAACAAATTCCAGATAAGCTCCTTTGCGAAAGCCTTCCTTTGCGCTGCAAAACGTCCTTCATTTAAACATGTCGCACCAGGGATAACTGCTTTCACACCTGAAACCTTTGCCGCCACGTACGGGGCAGAGTACCCAACAAGCCGTCGCCTGCAAGTTGAACAAGATGGTGGATTTGAGACTATGTCACTCATACTCCCTTCTACGGCGGGTGCTATAGTGAAGAGCGAGGATCGACACATATTTGACGGAGAAGACCACCTTCCTTTGGCTGAAACAACATTGTACGAGCATCCTGGCTTATATACAACCTTTACGCAGCCTACATCAGACGGGGATGGAGCGGATCTAGTCACTGCTCAAGGCGCGATGAACCCGATCCGGTTCGATGGGAGTCGGCCCTGGGGACCAGGTGGCAACATCCGACTGGAAGTTATGCTTGATCTTTGGATTGCATACGTGGTGAATGGAATATGGGAGGTTGGGCCAGAAGGGGTATCTACGCCGGATAGTTGGTTCACAGATGCGCAGACGATAGAAGCTCGAAGGTTGCTGTGGACAGAAGATTGCCGTTGATTAGCGCATCTGTCTATATAGCAGCAAGGGAAGTCCATGTCGTGATCGATGCCACAGGCGCTGTAAGAAGTGGTAAAAAAACAGCAGCCCTTGCCTCGATCTGGAATGAGAAGTCTCTCATGTAATCCACGAAGTTACAAGATTACCACTAGAACTTTCCACCTGAGAAGAGATTTTATCAGATTAATTGTGATCCTCTCCAAACTGGCTACCAATTGCCGAGAAGTCGGTGGATGACACCTCAAGAGAAGAAGAGTGAGTATGTGCCGGCTCGTTTTCAACTGCTTTGCCATTTTCCGTTTTGCCGTGGCTCTTCTCTACATAGAGACTGGATGAGATGCTCTTGGCCGAGAAGTCATTCAAGTTCTGTGTCATGGTTGACATATCAAAACTGGCTGTCTGAGAAGTTGCCAAGCTGGTGACGTTTTGGCCACTTCTCGAGCCTTGGGCACTGCACATTCCCGTTAGTCAAGGGCTTTGGCTCAGCTACTTGAGATAAGAGTCAAGCCTATTACCTCGAGAGTGTCGCTGTAAAGTCTTGGATAGTGTGCGTCTCTTCGTTGGCCATCCTGGCTGATATCACACTTACCCACGACGTCTTCTGTAGATGTGAGTTTCAGACTGCGTTGTCGAAAAGAAAGAAAAGATAAGAATAATAATCAATTACGAAAACTAGTCAGAGAGGAAACCACCAGGCTCTTATCTTCTGACAAGACTCTGTTTTGCTTGAATTGTGTTGCAAGACGACGCAAGGGTGTGTATTGCCCACACATAGAACCTATTTTCACATCCACACATCATGAGGTGCATACATTGGCCGAGAAACGATATACGCGAGTAGCTCAGCTACTCGCGTACGTTACTATCAGTCAATAGTAGCAATCACACATGCTGCTCTTCCACAAAGTTGTGATCCCGGCAGACTGAAGATAGACTGAACTGATGCTGTTCACACAAGCAGCCGATAGAATTTTCCGTTTTTCCGCCGTGTGGTTTAAAAAAACACACAAAATGTGTTAAAAGCATTTCAAGCATTGCATATCGCATTTGTCGACACACCGAGGGCTTGGGTGCTGGATTGTCACTGGCTCACAGGCGCAGTAAGCAACACAATTTGTGTCATGATCCCTGTCAAGCCCCAGACACAAGACACATCAAATAAATGTGAGCCCATCTTTCTACTTCAGTCAGAAGTGATCTTGTAGTTACACAACACCTTCGACACGGCAACACACATCGGGTATCGACACAACTGGACGGCGAGCGTACATCGACTGGAAAATGCGCATGCCCCGGAACCTTGCGCCTACGAACCTCTTGCGTATCGCGCCAGTCGATGAGGATGCACCGATGGAGGGGTGGGAGCAAGCTGGAGAGAGCCTATGCCCACGAACTCTTTTGGGGTCTGGATCTGCCTTCGCTTCCACAGACTCCAATAGTGGCTCAACAAATCATGAAGCTCCTTCAAACCCAGAAAGGGTGATTGAGTTGCTCCCTCCATCACCACTCGAGCCAGATACGGAGATCACCGAAGACTCCCTCGTTCAGGACTTATCAGCTGTCCTGTCGCAGCCAATGGAACTTAGTCCCAAACGAAGCCCCTGGCCCTATCAAACAGTTCGCCGAAAGAACCAAACTCGAGTACGCATAAACACAAAACAAAAATTCTTCCCTGATCTATATAGCTGCCCATATCGGAAGCGCAATCCTCGCATGTTCAATGTTTGCGAATTTCGAAAATGTGCTGTTGATTCATTCAGTACTATAGCCGAGGTTAAGTTTGTTTGATCTCAAGTCTGACTTAAAGCCGGGATTCCGCTTACACCAGAGAAGGCAGCACATCCTTGAGGATCATCTATCCAGCGACTTTACCCGGCAGTGTCTGCTCTGTAACTTGTGGTTTCGCGGAAAGGATGCTTTAGGCGAACATCTTCGAGCCCGGGCTTGTCTTCATCTGCCCCCAGCCGTAGTTGATGCCTACGACAAAGGAATCAATGAGGCTACTGCGAACAAGCTAAGAGATAGCGGATCTGGAGCGGCCGTGGAAACTTGGCATCGTCTCTGGCGTACTCTATTTCCTGAGGATGAAAGGACCGAGCCTGCAAGTAGGCCCACCCAGTAGAAACATGACCCTCGCGCCAGATGATCGAAGAGTTCTTGGATGAAACTGACGGTTTTCGATATGCAGACTTCGTCGCTCCTCTCCATCATGAGCCCAATTCGAACCAGTCACATGAAACCTTCATCGAGAGGTCAGATCAGAGTGTCCCACCAGAGGGAGGGAGATCCTCGCATTCCCAACAGGAAATATCCGACTGCCCAACGCAACCTACTGTCGATGAGAAAACAGCGATGCTGGCCAAGAATCCGACACTGCAGCAAGTGGGACTAGCCCGAGTCCAGATCGAAATACTCTCTCTCTTCAAACAGAACCAGCAGCAGAGGGTTGATGAGTATAAAAGTCTCGGCGAATCTACCAGTGGAACGGACGGTGAAGAGTTTGAAGACAATGATAGCTGTTGCGATGCCGACGAATCCTACGACTGGCCCCATATTGGCCCAGAAACAAATACGACAGCTATGAATGACACAAACCAGGTACATACGTCTGCATCAGTAAATCACCAAGCGATTCCGTTGAGGAGAAACTATAACCGCCGAGAGGACGATGACGGCGACGGTGACGGCTGGCGACAAAACAAAAGACCTCGAATTAGACTTCGGAACGCAAAGCCACCTAGAGGAAGGTTTGCCTGTCCCTACCAAGTACATGAGCCATGGCGCGACTGTTTCAAGCCCTCAAAGCGTAATCCTCAAGGCGGATGCGACAGCATATCGCGGCTAAAGTGAGTCAACGTTGGCCAACAAAGAAGCCGGCACATAACATGGCCCCTGACGCCCGATTAGAGACCACATGACCCGCAAACACATGCTATCTTATCGATGCCAGCGCTGCTGGAAGCAGTTCAATGCAAGGCACAAGGCGCAGGAGCATCGGCAGAGCAACTGTGTTCAAACTGACCTTCCGCGGTACGAGCTGTTCATGACCCTGGAACAGGAGATCGAGGTTGAAAGATGTAGCGGAATGACCCCTGAGGACGCTTGGTGGGCTTTATTCAAATTCCTCATCCCCGGTATGGATCAAGAAGATATATCTCAACTAAAGGACCGATATTTCCCCTGTAGGTTGCCCCTCCGTGGTGTGGGATCAGCGGATACTAAACACCACTTTACAGATTATGTACAAGTCGACATGTCATTAACAATTCCATCCCTGACGCTATCAAATGTTTCATTCGAGAACACGCCAACCCAAGTCCCAATTCAACCATCAACAATCGGGGATGAGCCAACTCAATCCTCTTGGGTCTCACCACCGGACGCACTCGCTGGAATGGATGGCACGAGTTTGGTTTCACAGAGCTTCTCTGTCCCAATCTACAGCACAGGAATTTCACAGGCACCCTCCATATCTTCCTGGGAGGGCTCGGGTCTAGAATCAGCGACCCTTTCGGCCCTCCAGCAATCATACGAGTCCGATTCCACGGGACCAAGTGATAGAATCAACATGTCATCGACTACATCTAGCCTGGCAAACCAGACACCCAGCACGAAGGCAGATACGTCGCAAATCCGCCGCAACTACGAGCGGCTCAAGATGCGAGCCACGCAAACAGACGCAGAGAACGTAGAGCTTCGAGAAACGATGAAGACATGTCGTGAGGAAGTGAAAACTGCTGGATCGATGCTGGAAGAGGTGTTGGCCGTAGAAAACCTGGAAGGCGAGGTGTATGAACGTTTATCCCGTGCGGCAGAGATTCTCATTGGCGTAACTGGGCGTCTACGGTGAAGGGCAGCTTCACACAGGTCACAGTAATCTTCCATATGGCCCATTCTAACGATGGATACATCAAGAGAAACCCGACCAATTTTATAGATACATATCGACAAAAGACATCCCCTTTTCCTCACTACTCGACTCTCCGTGAATATGTCATCTATTCCCCAAGCCAAAAAAAAAAAAAAAAAAACTATACCAAATCTATCAAGAGTTTCTCGCTCTACGCAATTTCTCTTCGCCAAATCTTGATAGGGAGTTGACCACATATAATGTTGAAAGCCTCCACCCTCTGCATATTGAAATCAGGCGAAGGAAGAGCAAAATCGTACCTATGCACCAGAGACGCTAGCACAACGATCTGCTCAAGATACGAGATGTTTCGTCCAATACATCCTCGAGCACCAGTAGAAAAGGGGATGAACAGAGGCTCCATGCGCTTCCGCTCGTTTGGATCCATCCAGCGCATGGGGTTGTATGTCTCAGGGTCAGGGAACACCTTGGGATCGCGGTGCGTGGCGTAAATTGTCATGTTGACGGATGTGTCTCCCGGGATCCATTGGTCGAGGATTTGTGCACCTTCTGGAGGGGTTCGGCGAGGGAGGCCGGCTGAGGTTGGTGGGATGACGCGGAGGGACTCGTCGATGCAGGCTTTGAGGAAGGGAAGATCCTTGACCTTGTCGTAAGGTGCGATCGCCTCGTCAGGTTCGAGTACACTGTCGAGTTCCTGTCGAAGATGCTGCAAGTGCTGTGGATGCTTGATGAGGAGCTCCAGAGTCTGAGTGAGGGCAATAGCCGTCGTATCAGAGCCAGCATTGATGATGGCGCCAATCTCAGACACAATCTCGCCCCACGCAAGGTTATTGGGGCTACCAGTCTTGTCCTCCATCAGGCATGAAAAGAAGTCATCCAACTCCTCGCCAGCTTCAAACCGTCGAAGTCGTTCCGCGGCCTGATGATAGTAAATATCATCCCAAGCCTTGGCAGCATCCCACATCTTCTGGTACTTGCCGGGGACCGTCTTGGTAAGCCACTTGACCCACGGCCAGAGGTTGTAATCCCACACCCAGACAGCCTGCGCCAGGGCATTTTGATCTCTAGCATCTCGGTATCGACCGCGGTAACGAGTTCCGTTGCGCTTCTCGGCGGGGACTTCGTCGGTACCTGTGTCGAGGAGATCCATCTTCGCAGACAGGGTGATGTAGCAGATGGCCTCGGTGGTCCACAAGTTGATCCAGTGGCTGAAGTCAAGATTGACATCTTGAGGATCCGGGATTGAACCCTTCAGCGGAGCAGTGCACTTCTTGTCAAAGGCATCAAATAGTCGCTTGGCAGTGTAAACGACCTTGTACTCCCACTTCTCAAGGTTCTTGATAGCAAAAGCGGCCGAAAGAAGACGTCGCTTGCGAGAGTGATCAGGCTTGTCGACGACGTCAAAGAGGTGACGATGAGAGCCAGAAAGAACAACGTAGTTGTTATCCTTGATGCACTTGGTATTGTGGCCGTAAATCGCCTTGACAGCGCGAGTGTCGCCGAAAGATAACGAGTTGGGGCCGATTCTCAGGATAGGTTCGCCCGTCTTCTTGTGGGCTTCGTACAAAGAGCGAGAACGGAAGCCTTGAGAAGAAGTGTAACAGTGTCGGAAATCGGTGATGCCAGAGAGAAGGGCATAGTTGGGGTATTTGCGAAGACCCTTGGGGTCCAAGAAATAGACAACGATAGGCCTGACGATCAAGTAGGCCAAGGCCAAGGCGAACACAACGCCCAGAGCGATGTATCCCAACATGACAATGAGATTGCAAGGCTTGAGTCTTGAAGTAGTGAAAGGTGAAGATCAATGAGGTTGGGACTAGACCAGTCGCGTCCGTCTCTTATACTTGAGCCTCGAGTTGCAAAGTCTGACTCCGATGAGCCCGATGACAACACTGGCGATAAGATGCGGGGAATAATACCGAATCTAGAGGATGGCCATTGAGAAGAGGGATGACAGAGAAAATGTGATGAATATAATCAGTGAACCTCTCCGTGGGGAACCGAAGTTTGCGGGGAACACTAGCTCGATCAAGACAATCGCCGCCGAACTCTACGTTTTCCGGCAATCCTCAAGTTTCCAAAGGTTAACCCTCGAATGGAAGAATTCAACTCTATTGTAGTTTCGGGTAATTTTGAGCGATCTCTATGCCTGGCTAGAACAGTCATTTGATACACGACCTTGCACATGTTTGTCTTGGTGCTGCAGATGGCGATCACGTTGGAGAAAGGTGGTTGCCACTAGGCGATCGGAGGTGTGTCGGCTTCGGCGAGATGTGACCTGTTTTGGAATAGAAGCGCCTCGGTAACTATCACTACGCCATCTCATTCGTCGAATTCTTTCGGCGAACCTTTGCCTGTTTTGGAATGCTCTACGACCACTCTTCAACTCCAGTTTATGAGATACCAGTTGCGGGGTGGATAGATTTACGACATTTGTATATCAAATCCCATGGAAACAATTCAAGTCAAAGCTATCCAAGGCAAATCAAAATCACCATCCATCTCCCGTTTCATTTCTGCCTTCAGCGTTGTTCTTCTTTTGCTTTTCGTCACAATGGCAACCTTCAATTCCAACACCACACAAGTCTTGACAGACGCCATCGAGTCTCTGTCAAAGAACATCAGCCATGACGACTACATCCTTCTCCCCCTAGTCATTCTAGGAACTGCCTTTGTTGTCAACAAGGGTAGTATCCTCCCCAAGAAAGATCCTCTCTATCACATGTGGTTTCAACGACCTCAAGCAGCCCATGGCTCTGGAGTTGAAACCACAAAGAGATCGCGGAATGTCGCCGATCTGATCAAAGAGGCCAATGCTGACTTGGTCATCTTTTGGGGTTCTCAGTCTGGCACTGCTGAAGGCTTTGCCCATAGACTTGCTCGCGAAGCCCATCAGCGGTACAAGCTCACGGCTGTTGTAGCAGACTTGTCTGACTACGATGCTGAGTCTATTTCTCTCATTCCAAGCACAACACTGGCCATCTTCATCATGTCCACATATGGTGAGGGTGATCCTAGCGACAACGCCCAAGACTTTGTCACCTGGACCCATTCTGCCTTCAGCATCAGCCTCAACCACTTGAAGTTTGCCGCCTTTGGTTGTGGAAACTCCAACTATCGATACTTCAACAAGACCATTGACGAAGTAGTCACTGCTCTCGTCAAGTTTGGAGCTACCCCTCTCGTGCCCACCGGCAAGGGCAACGAGGCAACACGGACAACTGAGGAGGATTTTATGGACTGGAAAGAGAAGCTCTTTTCTACCCTGGCAACCGATCGTGGCCTGACCGAGGTTGAGGCCGCCTACGAGCCCGAGGTGGAAGTCGTCAAGGGAGAGAGTATCCCACACGAGGAACTTCATCTTGGAAATCCCTTCCACAGGACTGCCTCCAAGGCCGGAACCACAAACTCGGATATTGTGCCAGTCCCGGTCATCGCACGCACAGAGCTGGCACGATATGCTGAACAAGGTCGTTCTTGCATCGAAGTGAAGGTCGACTTGACGCCTTATTTACAAGTCAAGTACAAGACCGGTGATCATATTGCCGTCTGGCCAGAGAACTCACCCGAAGAAGTCGACGCTCTTATCCTCCTTCTGGGCCTGGAGGCGAAGCGATCCAACCCCATTCGAATCAACGCCAAATCCGGCTACGACGATCCCAAGGTGCCCAGCTCGACGACGGTCGAAGCTCTTTTCCGCCACTACTTGGAGATTTGCGGCCCTGTTCCTAGAGAGACGGTTCTATCTCTAGCTCGCGTGGCTCCCAGCAGTGTAGTCAAAAAGGAGCTCCAGGCTATGAGCAAGGACAGGGAGACTTACGCTGCCTTCTTGAACGCCAACTATCTGACCTTCTCTCGTCTGCTTGCATACGCTTCTTCCTTTGACTCCTCCATCTCCTGGACAGATCTCCCGCTTTCTTTCGTCATCGACTCTCTTCAACCCATGCAACCACGACTCTATTCTATCTCCAGTTCTAGGATCACCTCTCCCCGCCAAGTTACTCTCACAGTCTCTGTCAAGCCCTCCACACTCGTTGGCAACCCCGATGTTATTATACCAGGAGTAACAAGCTCTTTGCTCTCCAGGACAGCTCCTAGCGACGATGTGGCTGCCACCCAATCCACCCTGCAGATTCAGATCCGACCTTCCACCTTCAAGCTCCCAATCAACGCTTTGACTCCTCTGGTCATGGTTGCAGCTGGAACCGGAATTGCCCCCTTCCGGGCCTTCGTACAGGAGCGCGCAAGACTCGCATCAGTCGGTCGCGAGGTCGGAAAGATGGTTCTCTTCTTTGGCTGTCAAAACGATTCCGACTACTTGTACTCTCAAGAATTCCAGGAGGCAACCTCTGGTCCATTATCAGGAAAGCTTGAGATGATACCGGCATTTTCTCGAGCCGGTGGGAAGAAGACATATGTCCAAGACAAGGTTATTCAGCGTCAAGAGGAGGTTTTGGGTCTGTTGCAAGACCAGGATGCGGCGTTCTATAGCTGCGGTGCTGCGACTATGGCCAAGGATGTTGGAGATGTGTTGAGTGAGGCTATCAAGGAGAAGAATGGCTGGTCTGATCCCAGTGTGGAAAGGTGGCGGGCAGAGAAGAAGAAGGGAAACCGTTGGTTCGAGGATGTCTGGAGTTGAGTGCCCATGAGATCCGTATGGATAGAGACTTAAAATGAAACGGCCAATGTCTAATTAACATGACCCTGAATGCAAAGCACGATAGATATCTTCATTGCGAACTCCTTGGAACTCTCACGTATTCCCAAATATTTGCCTGCACCTGGTGCTTCGAGATATTTCTTTTGCCATCTCCCATCCCAAGCAACAACGACATTCTGGCAAACAAGCCACTGCCCGTCTGGCAGTGTTTGGCACTGCCCAACTCCGTTTGAACAAGTCATGTTCATGTGTTCTAAATGATGTCATTTTATTGTTACTAAATCGCCGCATGGCCTTTAATGCCATGCATTCTAAGCCTATACTAAATGGTGAATTATTAGCGTGCATTCTCTATTCTTCCTCGCTTTCTCGTCTTCACCTCCACATCTTCATCATTCTCCTCCACCTCCCAAACTCCAGCGCATCTCTCTTGCGACCATCACAGCACCACCACCGGCCCTTCGCAGGCGCAGAATCCCGGTTCTTGGGTCATGCCCAGCTTTTGGGCTCATCTCCAAGTTGTTCTTTCTTCCTGGTCTATCAGGAGAGTCGCGCCTCGCTGCATCCACCGCTGGAGTCCCCGAGAAGCTCGAGAGGGCACTCCCTTTGGCTCGTTCTTGGTACACCCGTCCCTTCCTCTCGCCTTCAATATCTACTTACTCATCAGAAGGTAGCCTCTAGCGCCTTGCACCGCCCAAACCATCATACCTCACGATACCTCGACCGATACCTCGTCGCGCACCAGCACGCCTCGCTCGCCACAGCTCTAGTATGCTTCCTTGGCTCTTGTATCGTCCTTTCAAGACAAGTTTACTAAAAGAAAGCATAAGCCACGCGTGTGACGATCTCAGCAGCACCGTAAGTCACCTGGTACAACCGCGAAAAGTGTAGGCTCATTTCCTCCTTCACCCCACCAAGTCCCTTCCCCTAATGCATAATGACAGTTTGCAGGCCCGAAGCCCTTTTCCGATATGACCAGATCATCTCCATCCACATTCATCCGACCAGGACTGGAAGCCGCCTGGCACCAAAAGATGCGCCGACGATTGGCATGGCTCCGTGATATCGGCGTCATGGGCAAGGTCCATCTCGATGTGGACTTCGAAGGATTGCCTACATTTCACGGCATGCCCCCCTGTGGCGAGGTCGACTTTCTCCCTCCCGTCACGGGTCCCGAGTTGGTGGCGCTCGCCCTGAAGGATCCCAGAAACCATCCCTTGATGGGCGGACTGGTCACTATCCTCAAAGGCATAGACCCCGATACGCACGTTGCTTGGAAGAAGGCTCTGGCTCAACTCGAAGCACTTCACGCCTCCAACACCATAGCTACCGCCTCTGATGTCTTGGCCATCTTGATTGAGGCCAAGGTGAGCTATGTGGAGGATCGCGATGGCCTTTCCCATTTTCTCTTTACTGCGAGGAAGAATCCCCGATACGTCATGAGCCAGGAGGAGCCAGCGATACCATGGTTGGCTCAATGCATGGCTCGCATGTTCGGGATCGACGCCCCTTTGGAGCCGGACGAGAATTGGTGGGCAACCGCTCGGGAACACCTTGATCTGGGGGCCGACTCGAGATTTTTCACCTTGACTGACATGGTATGGCGACGAATGCGTGTGGCTAACAAACATCCCGAAAGAGATGTCCCTGACAGAATGGCGTTGATCGCGGCCGAAAATGTTGTTGAGCTTGTTTACGAGTTTCGTACCCGTGAGAAGAATATGCTCATCTGCAAGCTGGTTGAAGACAACATGTTTGAGCCTATCGACGCTTGACTCGATCCCAATATCATAGAGGCTGCCCAGCTTGTATGCTGAACTCTTGATGGCCCTGAAAGTCCGTCAACGGGTGGAGGATGAAGACGGTTGAGGACAAAGGGTGGTGGAACTTGAGGCGGGAGACAGGGAGACCCAAGAGGGTATGGCCGACAACAAATGTGATGGAATGAGGATGGTTTTGGACGCGGCAACGCGGTTAAGTAAAGAGTTTGCCCCACTTGTATCTACCAGCTTAGCAATTCCATTCGATGAAATTCGATCTTGATTCTCATCTGATACCTTTTTGCGCATTAAACAGAGTCTTTGATGGTGCACAAGCAGATTTTCTTGGATCAAACAGATAACACTCCTCCCTTTCTGCACATAGCGTCCACATTGCCCACAATAACCTCCAGTTCAAACGCGTTGAGCCATTGAGCTCTTCTCATTCATCGCATTACTGACTCGAGGATCTCCGTCCCAGTATCTTTGAGGGCATTATTCGATATCTCGTGATCCAGGACGCTGGTTGGGGTCCCCTTTGAGGACCTGACGACGTGTCGGGTTACTCGGTTCAACCATCTCAACTTTCGAACCGGCTCTGAGTGCAATGTCCGCCTTTGCCAGATAACGGCATTCGCTGCTTCACCTTTTTTGGTTCTCTCTGATTCCGTGGATCCTGGTTACTTGAACCATCTTTTTTCCTCCCGAGCTTCATCTTCCTCCTTCACCTTCCCAACTCCATCGCAGCACGATTGTGACATCACAACACCACCAACAGCGCACCAGGGTCGCTAAAAAACCAAGTCCCTGTATACGTTCAGTCTTCACAGGTATTCTGCTCCCTTTTTCCTCCACCTTCGCTCGGGGCGGCTGCGCCATGCCTCTTTCAAAGCCAAGTCATTGAGAAGCTCAGGAGCTCCCCCAACTCTCACCTCCAACGCTCACCTTCTCCCTGTTCCATCTCTAACACTCCTGTCACTTCCTCGAGCTTCTTTTGTCTCCTTCCTTGGCACAAATCAATACCGCCCACCGCCTGCACTGTATGGCTCCTCATGTGTCGCTGCCCTCTCTCAAGGCCCATTTCTGATGATCAGCATAGGTAGGTTGGAGACACTGCGTCTTCTGCCAACTCCATCGAGAGCCAAGCTCAACACCCACTCCAGGTATGCTCAAGGCCCTTCTTCTCGTGTATAGCCGCAGCTAACACGATCAAGGCCTTTATCATAATGTCTGGGACACCCTCAACTCCCCCTCAGGGACCTTCAGGTTTAGGTAATCGCCCTGCTGTGTCCCGAACATGGCTGCAGCGCATGGTCACCACCCTAGAACCCCGAGGTCAACTCTCACATGTGGTCTGGGCAGAGGCCTTGTACCAAATGCGAGAGCTACTCCTCGTTCCCGAAGACGTTTCCGCCTTTACTGCTCTGCACATTTTGACTGTGGCTAGGAATGCTTGCCATAAAGATGTCAAGCATTTCGAAGATTTTATCCATCAAGCGGAGGCCAATCAGATGCTCCTTCTAAATAATGAGCGTCCAGTCAGCAGCTGGTTAGCCCAATGCATGCCCCGTATGATTGGTTTCGACACTAGCCACGAGGACGACAGCCAGTGGTGGATAACAAGTGGCACCTCCAACTTGGTTGAGGATTTCCATGAAGAGGCGTACATCCGCATTCATTTCGCCCGGTATCGATTCATCCAAGCCCAGGGTACTTATGATGTGATTGGCGACTTTGATGAGGGACGAGAACTCGCTTTGAAGGGCATTCATCACATGAAGGCCTTTGTCCATCTCCATCAAAACCGGCGGGTGCTTGCGCGGGTTTGGACTCACATTGTGCAACTTCAAATGGTCATTGAAGAGAATGGCCTTGAAGGATTTCTGCCCTCATCTTATTAACCTCTCTATCGCAAGCCATCATGGCTTTCGGAAGGGGATACTGCAGGGCTAAAATGGGGTTAAAACTGATGAAGGCGGGAAAGGAACGGCCATGACGGGGTACTTGGTTGGCCATGGCAAACGGGCTGAGATTAAGGTCCTTCTCTCCCATAGCCCACCCATCTAAGATAGATACTTGCGAGCAAATGATGCCAGTACTCGCTTTTTTTGTGGTGTTGTCACGTCCAAATAATAGCCTGCCTTCTTGCACCTATTCAGAGTCACAAGTAAATTGTATGTACCTAGGTAAGTGTTACAGTCGAGAAATAATGGTCGGGACTGGATTTCGCCACGCGAAGAGTAAAATCACTCCGATTGAGATAATAAATACATTTTTATATTGATCCTGCTGTGTACGTAGAGTATCTGAACGATCAAGATCAAATTTGAGAAGAGTAGAGCTCATCTAGGAGCTAGAAGCGGCCTCGGCACCAGCAGCGCTATACTTGGGGTCATTCCAAACATCCTGCTGAATGCGAACACGAATAGCCTCCTCCTCAACAATATGATTGTCCCCAAAGAGCTCGGAGATCTGCTCCAGAGACTTGCCGGAGGTTTCAGGTACGAGGAAGAAAGAAAAGATGGCGGCGAGGGTACAGAAAACTCCAAAGAACAGGTAGGTTCCCCAGCCGATCTTGATGACCATTTCGGGAACGACGACACCAATGATGAAATTTGCAAGCCAAATCATTGAAGTGGCTGCACCGACACCCTTGGCTCGCTTGGAACTAGGGAAGACTTCGGCGGGAAGGGTCCAGGCGAGAGGGCCGTAGGAGCAAGCGTAGCAAAGGACATAGGTGTCTAGGTAAACGGTTAGCACGAAGTTCAAGCCAGATTTTCTTGAGTGACTTACAGATCAGAGCAACTCCAAACCAGCCCATGCCCTGGTTGCTATCCCATTTGTTGTTGAACTTGCCAACGACGCCAGCCATGATGAGGTGGGGAACAGCCATAGCGATACCACCGTAGATAGCCAACTTCCGGCGGCCAACTTTGTCCAGGTAGAGGAACGTGGGGATTCCGGCAACCTGTGGAAGATTGTGTTAGCTCATGACCAGCGAACGACAGTGCAACTCAAGTTCTGGTACTCTCAAAGTTGTAGCTTCGGGTGGCCACGTGATCAGGCACATGACCCCCCGACATCTCACCATGTTGAAGAACACGAACACTCAGAGTCACGAAAGGCAAACCGAGGCATTTTACTCACCAATTGACAGATGTTGACCATTCCTGAAAGGATCAAAGCCATGTCATCGTCCTGACCAAGGGCCTTGAAAAAGGTTGGCGCATAGTACACTAAACCCGTCAGTCTCCTATCAACAAGCAACTCAACCCCAGGAGTCGTATAAGTAACTTCAGGACTCACCGAATGCATTAATTCCAGAAAACTGCTGGAAAAATGGTATCCCAAGAGCAATAACAGTACGCTTAAGGTACTTGGGTCGGAAGAGATCGATCCACTGAAGAATTTCGAGCTTGAACTTGTTGTTGGTGGGATGATCCTTGGCGATAATCTCCTCCTGAAAGCGGACTTCGCAGACGATACCCTTCCACTCGGCTTGGACTCGGCCGTCGGTAACGGGAACGCGGCGGAGCTTCGAAAGGGCGGAGAGACTGTCGTCGTCGCGGCCACGCATGGCGAGCCATCGGGGGCTGAAGGGGAAGAAGTGGATTCCAAGACCGACGCAGAGAGCGGGGACCATCTGGAGACCGAAGGGAAGTCGGAAAGCAAGCTCGCCGGATAGTTCCTTGGTGGCGTATGTGATCCAGTATGCGATGATAGCGCCGATGACAATGCTGTTGATACTGTTAGCGGAACTCTGAAAGCCATCCTCAGGCGCTTACCTGATTGCCTCGAGAACAAGCAAAGATCCTCGCAGGTTAGGAGGCGCAATCTCTGAAATGTACAGAGGAGCGCCCATGGCAAGTTGACCAACACCAATACCTCCAATCGTTCGGCCAGCGACGAGGGTTCCGTAATTGTGAGCGACAGTCTACCAATATGTCAGCCAAATATGACTCTATCACTTTGCTCCTTCTATCTCTTACCTGGATGATAGCTCCCACAACAAAGAAGCCAGTGGCCACAGTAAGAGACCACTTTCGAGAGATTCGATCCGCAAGATATGGAAGGAACAGACACCCAATGAAAGCACCCAGTTCCAACATTCCCGTCATAAATCCGACGTTGAAGCCATATCCAGAATGTCCAGGTGCAGTTTCGGGGAAGGACTTGTGGAACTGCTCCATCACCAGAATGATACTGATGACACCCTGGTCTGGAATATGTTAGCAAGCTTATGATGAGTTTTGAGGAAGGAACGTACCGTAGCCAAAGGAGAAACCTCCAAAGGAAGCCAGAGCTGCTGCTCCGAGGACGTAAGGCGAGCGGACGATACCGACGAGGCCATTCTCATCGTAAGAGATGATCTCTCCTGCCTGGGCAGCGATATCAGTCTCTTCGATATGATCAGTAGCCCGGGAGTGGCCAAGGGACTCTTTGGTCTCCATGTCTAACGTCAATGAGGAACAGAAGTAGATGTTGAAGAATTGTTGTCAAAGACACTTGAGATGCAGGATGCAGATCATCAAAACCAAGTGAGAAGTCGAAGCATTTAATACTTTTCGGCTTGAATATAGTCACTCCATGTTTTAAGAGTCGAGAACATGGGGAGCCTTGCATTCAGTGACGCCACCCCAGACGAGCACATGGAGAAGGGGGCCTCTCCGCATCCCCATGGGGAGGACTTGACTAGCGTGCTCGTCAAGGGCTGCTTACACTTGAAGCCGTCCGATTGGATACTCGTGAGAATCCTAGTCAGTCTCTCCACTGGGGTGAAAGGCTAACCCTGGTGCTAATTCTTTTTGGAAATGTTTCGGCGAAAATGTGACGGAATAGGCAGTGTTTCGCCGAGTCTCCAACACCGCTTCGTGAAGCCAAAGCTCAGACAGCGCATCACGAGGACAACACCACTTTGCAAGTGATTGTATGTGATTCTAGCCTCTCAAATTGTCCAAATCGCCGAGCTGTGAGCGATGCAGGGATAGAGTCAAGATGAGGAGAGTGATAGTTCGCTGAGAAGGCCGGAGGTGGTTTCAAGAGCCCGGCGAAAGAGGCCCAAGAGAAGGATGTTGCCCGGATGAACTAGGATTATCACCAACTACAAAGTTAGGAGACATTGAAGTAATCTCGGGCAAGCCAATGCCTTTCTCTGGTATAGGCCATGTTCGCCAACATGCGACATAGCCTTGAATGCGAACCGTTGGAGTCTTAACCATCTCGCTCCAACATGTCCAGATGTCCTCAGCTGTCATGACAGTTATAGAAGTCTCCAGGGTAGTTGCATTAATGAATTCATCATTTCGGGCGCGAACATGTCTTATTTCATTCCTATTCCAAGCTGTCGGGCACGGGGTTTAGAGAATCCGCAGTCCGCGAAGCCATCACAACACCAATAAAACATCAGCAAATTACCAAGACTAGTCAAATCGCGAGGCCATCAGCAAGCTGCAGCTCTTCGAGAAGCGGCATCGAAGGACAATCACTACTAGCGCCACAGCCAATGTCAAGCACCTCGGCGCAGTGGATACACGAGTCAGCTCTCCAAGTGTTCCTCCTGGGGTAATATCAACCCCGGACTCGGCAGAAACCTGCGGGCAACGTTTCCTTTTAGGTCCAGAACTCCAAACCAACCAGGATAAGATTCTTCTTCCCCGTCTGGGGATCCCTGGAAGAAGGCTTGAATCTTGTCGTGATAGCGTCGTGCGGGGAAGTTGAAAGAAAGGGTGTGGGGTGACGGCATGATTAGTGGTGCCCAAAGTCCAGGGCTTTGCCACCCTTGCCCGCCTCGGCCTGCTCACCGGCGTTTCCTTCAAAGACGAGACATCTTCCCCTTGTAAAGTAACAATTTCCGGCGAAATCCTTCCTTTTGAAGAATCCATCATGGCTCCGCAACCCCGCACGCGAACTGTTCCCTGCGACAAGTGCAGAGGTGATGATGATTTCTCCCTTGATCCACAGAACAATGAGCTGATAAGACGACGTCATTGTAGAGAAGCATCTGAAATGTACGTCTCTTCAGTTTCTGAGTCGAAAGTCTGTGCTGACGCGCTGTAGGCGACGGCGAGACTCCGTGCGGAAATTGCAAAAGGGCTTCTGCCAACTGCGTTCGCGTCAACAAAAAGTTTCGCATCAAGAGGTTGATTACGACGCAGAATAGCTTCAAGTTTGATCCTGACCAGACTTGGATACGCACTGGGAATCAAGGTACCCTCCTCTGTCTGGCTATGTCGGTTAAAGGCTGACAATCGATAGAACAGCAAGAACCCTTCGCCATCATTGACGAATCCGACATTGCGACGAACAGATCCACCCAGGAACCTTCGGCGAGGGATGAACCTCAAGAAGGGTACCTGAACTTTGCCGCATCCATCCTGCAGTCTTTCTCTCGAGATGATCAAGTCAGAACTGACGACTCTCTCCGGCATCAACCACTTGAACACAGACCGACAACGGCCACGCGATCGGAGAGTAACCTCGATACATCCAGCATTGGAGACGACACAGGTCTCAGAAAGCACCCAAGCCTAACACCCTCTTCGACCTATGACGATACATCTATTCTCGCATACTCGGAGCCAATATCAACGCGTACACCATTGTTTCCTACAACATGGCATCAATCTCCAGACGCGGCTTCCCTCGGCCCATCCCCGTCGAATACAGAATCTCCATATAGTGATAGACACCTTCACTACGGCGCTTCATCCAATTCTGTTTCCAGGCCTGGTGTTCGGAGGATAACGGAGCTTGCGGGGGGCGGCGATGTTCAACACACGAGCATTGAGGAGGCATGCTTGGTTCGTTGCTTCGTCCAGAAGCTCGGGAGGGCTGTGAGTCACTCCAGCACAGAGGTGTTACTATTTGTTGTCCTATCCAGAACTAACGTTCTTGACAGTTCGATACGAGTGATAGAGACCACCATTATTGCTCTGTTCTCCCCATTCGTGCCATGCACAGTCCTCTCCTCCTGAACGCCATCTGCACAGCAGCTGCCAGATATCTCACCCGAATATGGTCTCTCAAAGACCCCCATGCAGTTATCGAGTACGATGGGGTCCCTCTCCCTAACCTCACCATGGAATCAGCAATCCACTATCACAACAAATGCATCTCACATCTCATGGATGTCTCTGCAGACCCCACCAACACATGCAGTGATGACGCACTTACTGCAATCACCATACTTCGATATCACGAACAAGTTGACAGTAGGTCTCTAATATCCTCTTTTTACATCCTTGCTCACGAACCCAGCCCACTTCACCGGCACCGACAACGAAACCTTCTCCATCGCCGTCCAAGCCGTCTTTCAAGCAGCCCAGGACGAAGCCCACGGACTCTTAACCATTATTCTTCAACCCCCACGCGGTTCTGACGTTTACGCCAGATCCCTTTCTTCTCTAAGATACTCGGCCTGCCTAATCGCTCTCCGACAAGAAATCTGGGGAGTCCTGATTTATCGACGCCCTTTCAGACTCCCAATCTTTGCCGTTACAGACTATGCCAACTTTGATGATACCATGGCTGCTGACGACTATGACTGGACGAATCGCATCATTATATGGTGTGCACATGTCCTCAAGTATTGCTTTCCAGGGGATACGGACGTTGAAACTAGAGAAGACACGAGGTCTCGTGCTCAACAGTGGGAGGCGCTGAAAACGTTCCAGCGCAATTGGGATGAGCATACACCACCCCACTTTGCACCTCTCTACTACAAAGAACGAAACCCAGCAGAAGGTCGATATTTCCCTACGATATGGCTAGCAAGTCAATGTCAAGTCATGGCCCAACAACACGTAGAACTAGCCCGCATAGTCCTCGCAGTCCACGACTCAAAACTCCAACTCGGTATCGGCGGAAGGGCAGCGCACAAAGCACTCGAAGAGTTACTACGAGATTCTACGCGAAAGATATGTGGCCTAGCAATGTCTAATCAGCAGTATCAGGAGGCTATGGTGACAAGTACTGTGGGGATATCCATGTGTGGTGAATATTTCCGAGATCCTGGGTAACAGGCTGCGATTGTTGAACTCATGTCTATCTTGGAACGGAAACATGCTTGGCCGATGGATACTGTACTTAACTCACTTCAGGAGGCATGGGAGTCATATAACAATCATTGAGAAGCGGAATTGCTTCGCAGTTACTAAAAACCTGAACCTTTCTTCATCCAGTCTTTTGGAAGTCTAGGTCTATCAAAGTGATTACGCTTTTTCAACAGCCTCCAACACTACGTTCTAAAATGCTCCCATCACAGATGATATTCACTTGGTTTGTTGACCTTGACGCCCCGCCTCTCCCAAACGCTCGTAATGCTCATATCCTCAGCGCCACTAGAACCGGTTTGTCAGTACATATATATGCCAAAGTCTTTTCGGGGACTTACTCGTCCTTCATATTGATTGAGGGCTCCGTCACACCATTCGCCACATCCGGGTTTCGGAAAATCATGTTCTTCGTCTACACAAGGGTCAGCTCTGCATGGTCAGGTTTATAGAATTGTTCTTACCAATCCGAGAGTGAGGTGGATAGCGGGAGGCGCAACCGTAATCTTCTCGATAGGTTCCTTTCCTTGAATCATAGCCGCAATGTTCTCAGCAACAACACGCGCCTGGGCCATACCAGGCCGAGCAGCCTTGTGGGCCTTGGTGTCGGCGATATCACCACACGCATAGAGGTTGGAGTAGTTAGTGTCGTTGAATTGCAGCGTCGGTCGGATGTTGATGAATCCATTCGCCTGATTGAGGATTGCGTTATCTGTTGAAGGCTGTAGCGTCTTAAGGAACTGATTGTTGGGAATTTGTCCAGTTGCTGGGATGATGAGATCTGCTGGGATCTTGCGGCCGTCCTTCAACTCCACCTCGAGGTTCTCGCCTTCAGTTGGGAAGCCTCCAGGAGGGACCACAGCACGTGAGCCAGTCGCCAAGCTATTTTTCGTTAGTCTTAACAGAATTCAAGTGCGAGTATCACTTACTTGACTCCAAGTTCCTCGAATCGGGCCCTGATAGTCGCATCCATCTTCTCATGGTACAACGGCATCAGACGATCCCTTGAGTGAACCAATGTCACATTCTTTTCCGGATACACCTGCTTCAAGTCGCTAGCCATCTGCACACCAACGGCTCCACCGCCAACAATGACAATGCTGTTAGCGTTCTTCACACGCTGCTGATACACCTTGAAATAGTCAATAGACAACTGCTTCTCATCATCCTGCATCGTACCAGGCGCAGGCAGTCTCGTCCCAGTAGCAACAACAGCATAATCAAATGGTAGCTCAGTAGATCCCTGCCAAGGCCGATCAAGCACCACACGGTCCTTGTACAGCTCCAGTACCTTCGCTCTCACGACGGCATGTTGAGAAGAGTTTGGAAGTGAGGCAAATGACCCAGAGTAGGGGATAAAGGCTTTGTGTTCGTGATTGGGCACGATTGCGAAGCGAGGCTGTGGTGGTGTTAGAGTCGGTGTGGAAACGTACCATTATGACTTACAAAAGCAAAGAGATGATGGAAATGGCTGTGGGGCTCCACCAAGAGGACCTGGAAGACGTCAGCTGTTATTTAAATATGGCTCAACGGGTGATTTACTCTGTGAGTGATGGGTAGCAGAGTTGCTAGTTCTTTGACAGCGGCCTGAAATTATTAGCATGTAGTTCAGCAGGTACTCGTCGTGTGTAAGTCTCACCAAGCCAACATATGAGCCGCCAATAACGACAACATTCTTAAGAGGACCAGTCATTTTCAGGGTATAAAAGATGCGTTTTGAAGTATGACGAGTCAAATATCCAGAAAAAGCGCACAGCCGGGGCACATGATATTTATAACGACTCAAAGAGTCATGTACCTACATCGGATGCTCCGAGCGGCAGTCGTCGTGGCGGCTTGCGTTATCAATCTAATCTCCACCCGGATATACGGATCTATAGGCGGATATTCGGAAAGCCGATGGGAGACCGAGGTCGGCTTTTGGCACGGCTTTTTAGGTCGGAGAATTCAGTTGTATGAAAAGCTTCTGAATTGTATATTAGGAGAATGCTTTCCAAGAATAAGAAGTTGTGTCAAGGTAAAGATAGATAAATAATGTCGAGGCAAGGAGGCTCTGGGAAGATTGAAATCGCAGGTGTGTTGCTAATTCATTTTGGTGTGAATAAACCCTCATCCGTGACAACCACCACCACAACAAGAATATCACAGATAGTCAAACTAAGAAAGGACTATGGTCAATGAGCACAACTATTATATTGTGCCTATGTTTTCATGTATAGATTTGATACCCTAGAAGCTTGCAATCCAAGATAACAACTCCCAAGGTCTAGGGTAACCTTCGGTTCAACACGGACACGGCGGTCATAATTCCGCCCGACCCGACACGGATAACCCGAAATAGACCGGGGCGCGGAAACCATCCTCACCTCCGTTCCGAACCGGAGCTTCTCACAGCCCCTTAACTCCGACCTTGAGCAACCACGGATCGGCGTCAATCTGAGACCGGAGCTCACCAGATGCAAGATCATTGACGTCCCAGGTCGACCAGACGAAACGACCGTGGAGGAATTGGGCTTCGGGGGATGCGGCCCATACTGCGAAGCCGCCGGGGATATTTGCTAGAAAGGTTAGTGTGTGGAGTGAGAGTGGAGGTTGCGTTACGTACCGTCTGTCCAGGGGAGGGTATCTTCAGTATATCCTGACTTTTGCGCTGCCTCTGTAAACACAATAGAGGGATGGAAAGAAACAATTCGCAATTTTTCCTCGGGAGTGTCTCGTGCAATTTGTTGAAGAACGCACGTAAAGGAATTCTTGGTGAGTTGGTATCCAGGCATTTCAGTCGCGCTGTCCCAACGATGAATATCCTGAGTTGATACAAAAATAACAAACTGGAACAAGTTAGCAATTGTTTTCTGTAAATATCGTGAACCTCTTACCTTTTGACCAGAATGCTGGGGTTGCTTATAGAACCTCTCCACAATGTTAAGGGGAATATGGATGTTATTCTCAAAATCTTGCCAAAGTCTATCGGCTCCTTGCTCAAGAATTGGCTGCAGAGCTGGAATTCCAACAGCATTCAAAACAAGAACATCAATGCCAACCTTTTCCTTCTCAAGGTTATCCCATAGTTGCTGGACCTGGTCTCTAACGTGTAGATCACACACGCGTCCAGTTACAGCAGTGTTTGGGTGTGCCTCATTGAGCTTGGCCACAGCACCATTGAGAACATCAGCACGACGGCCAAGAAGTATAACGTTGGATGCACCTGCAACGCAATAGTTGCGTGCAATGGCATGGCCGATGCCAGTAGAGCCTCCACAGACGAGCACGGTCCTTCCAGCTTGGGAAAGCTCTGGACGTTGAGGTAAGATCGCCTCGTATGGCTTGTCATGGATACGCTAGAAAGTTCAGTAGTGTTCTAGGAGCATCTGATAGGTTGGACATACGACAGAGACACCGTTGATGGTAGTAGTCGACATGTTGGTGGATTCGAGTCGTTGAAGTTGGTAGTTTCACACTTTGTTCTTAAGAAGCAGAAGATAGAAGCTGATGATTTATTCAAGAACCAAAGGTTATTACTTCAGTATATATACTCCATCCTCATCATCTTGCTCCTTGTCAACTCTTGATATCTTGGACTTAGTCAGCTCCTTCGTCCCAAGAATAAGGTTGCATGAAGCGTATATTCGTCCCAGATTGGTATAGTCTGGGATGATCCCTTTGTTCGGCTACGGATATAGTCATCGTTTAGCGCTGACTTTGCGGGGGCGGAATGGATATTGCAAGGATATTAGTCAAACGGGGCCATGACAAGACGGAGTGGAAACTGACTCTACTGTTACACGATAGCTCAAATGTCGACTAAAACTTGGCGATAGTGGCAGAGGCCATGAACGATAGACCTAGGACGAGCTTTCTGCCAACAGACAAGATATCTGAGCGTACATCTTGTCCTTTCCGTCTTTGTTCAACTGGAATGTTTTAAAAGCAAATCACTATACGCAGAAGTCACTCCCTCGCACTAACACAGGCAAACAAAGAAAAAAGTTACTTGCAAGGATTGCACTTAAGTTCCCACCATTCCTTCATCCTTATACCCATCATACTAAGAACGGGGCAAATCTCACCTTTGTGGCGTGGTCCTTGTCCTCTCAAAACCCTCCCATCCATGCATTACCGAAAATCTCCAAACCATCTGTGGATTAAAAAAACAATGCCGACGCAAATCGACGACGACCAACAGCCAGCAAGGAGCCGGAAGCAGCATACCCGTAGCCGTACAGGATGTCTTACCTGCAGGAAGCGCCACAGGCGATGTGACGAACGTCGGCCCGTCTGGTTAGTCCCCATCTTTCCTCTTCGGGACGAATAGACGCCATCACCGGCACTGCTTTCTGTGCGACCCAACACACTGGAGCCTGGGCTGGCTGACGAATGACTATCGCAGTGAGAACTGTGACACAGCAGGTAGGGAGTGCGAGTATCCCCTGCCAGGCCTTCCTCTTAGGGAGCGTAGAAAGGCCAACCTCCCCGGGGAGCAGCAGCCTTGGGCTCCGGCAGCCGAGTTGGCGGTGGTACCCTTGCCCCGCCCGTCCCGACCTGTTGGACCGTGTCTGCCCAAACAAGCGATCGGTATGCCGTTCAAGTCGAATGAGCTCTTTCGTTACTGTGAGTGGTATCCATCCAATGACGTTGCCTGATCGTTGCCCTGACCAACGAGCAGTCTACGAACTCGAGGACCCTGTCGATATCACCCCTCGAGATAAACGCCAAGGCTTGTGAGGCAAAATCTCCCTCCACTGACTCGTTTGGTTACTAATCGTACCAGGCTGAAATCTGTTATGCAGAGTCCTGATGCGCTCCGCAATACAATGCTAATTGCTGGCCTCCACTATGGATGGAAAGCTGGTCGTCTGCAGATATTCGAGTCTACACTGCTGTTCCACAAGATCGAGACTATGCGATTGGTCAATTGGCTTCTTGTTCAATCGGAACCGACTGCATATCATTTGTGTATTAGACACATTGCTACCTTGTGTTTGACCGAGGTGAGTTCTTGTGTTGTCCCTGATGGGTAAGTGTTGACAATGATAGTGCGCCTTTGGCAATGTTTTGGTAGCAGAAACTCATCTCAACGGCCTCATGAGATACATGGACTTTCACAAACCCCCAGACTCACCGTACCATGCAGATGACGAAAGCGTGGAAGAGGAACTGGCAAACCGATACGTCATCCTGTACGTGCTCTCTGTGGTTGCATTCTTACGTCACCTCTGACCAAATTGTAGTACCTACAACTTCATTTACGGCTTCAAAAGCCGTCTCCGAGACATTCTCCACGAAGATGATCGCGTGCCTCCAGACGCGAAGCCCGATCCCAAGAGACCTGACCCCGACACAGTCCAGGAGCTCATGCATTCGTGGCACCAAGATGAGTTCCGAGGCTTGGATATCAGACTCAAGGCCATGAAGATGATTCCCTATTTCTTCAACCAGCTTCCTCCGGATACCAAGCTTTGGGAAATCGATGGTACCCCCATGTTGGAATGCTTGACAAGGATAACTGAAACGTCTGGTTTCAAGCGGAACTCTGCTCGTGAGGCTATTCAGCAGAACATGTGGCTTGAAGGTGCTGTCACTAGACTTCTACTTGCCTTGGTGGGATGTCACATTGAGTCTCTATCTGGCGATGTACCTGGAAACCGGAAGAAGAAGGGTGGATCACCACTGGTCACTTCATGGTCAGGCATGTGTGCAGCCTCTGGTCTGTACTTGCACGCAGTTCTCGGCATCTGGAACGCCGGAGAACTCATCGAGTCACGAATGCACCGACGAGTTTTGTATCTCGTCAAGCAAGTCCTAGAGCGATACCGACCCCACAAGAAGGATCGATGGTCCTCGGATCTCTGGCTATGGAAGGCTTACGTGTGTGCATTCAGTCTGGCAAGACACTTGCACACAGGCGATGACCAGGGAATTTTGTTTCCACTACAGAGATTGTTTGGTGGATTAATTCGAGAGTGGAGTTTCATGCTGAAGGTCACTGAGTGGACAGAGGCAAGGGGGGCGTTGTCTAGGATTGTATGGCCCGAGTCTTTTTACTTGGAGGATATGTGTCGGTCGCTTTGGTATGACAGTATCTTGTCTGATTGAGATCAGGGTATAGTTTTGTTCTGTGGAAGCCTGGTTGTTAGGCGAAGAACAGGCTTTCTGTTTACGTCTTAACACATGTTCACTCACTCTTCTGGTTTGTTCTGACGCGAACATCTCTGGACGTTTCGTATTGGTAAGAAAAGTATTCCTAGGACTAAAATTAATTCGGAGCCCACGAGGCTCCGGGATTGCCGCCGTGTCTTGTTGTTTGAGATTGCGAGACCGCCTCGTCCTTCTTTTAGCTCAGTCAAGTCCTCAAACCTTTTATCGTGAGCCCTGCTCAACTTCAAAGAAGAAGAAATAATTTCAAGCTCTTTTCTTATCTTGCGGCGAGCGTGCAGTTGATGAGGTGTTGACAATGCTATCAATTTCGGTTAATATCCTTGGAGGGAGAAGAGCACGAGGGAAAACCGTCCACCTAACTTCAGGTTGAAGAAGTAACATTTGACCTCCTCCCGAGCCTATTTGTTGGTAGGAATCATCTATTGTCAGTGAAGGCAACATTTCGAGCTTCATATTTATTCAGTCAGCCAGCTCAGTCGTCACATTGCATTTTCAGAACCCGTTTATCAATAAGACATATTATTAAGGGGTTTAATAACCCATGTCTATCTATCTATCTATCTAATTGATCCACCCAAGCCGTAGCAGGCGGAGATCCGTTGCATAAGTCTTTACAGGTTCAAAACCCGGACTCATTTTTTTCTTGTTTCGCAAAAGTCTACAGGTCGTGCCTGGACATCAGATTTCCCGTGCCAAGGTCTCAGGTGCCGCTGGACCAATTCCCATGTTGATTGCTTTTTTTTTGGGTTTTGCGTATTTTTCTTCTTTTTTTTTTTGTTTTTTCTGTTTTTTTTTTTTGTGTCACGACTGATCTTTGTCTAGCTCATGACGGTTGGTGGTGAGTGGAAACCGTAGTCTCCGAGGGGGGGTGACTCAGTCTAAGAACTTACTGGGGACCAATAATGTACTGGCGCATACCAGAGTTCTTGGCCTTTCCAAGTGTCTTGATGGTAAGACCCTCCTTGATGGTGATCTCATGAATCTCTTCCTCGCCGCGCTTCCAAGACGGAAACATCTTGTAAGTCTGGCCAGAAGAGATCTTGTAGTTAGCGAACTTGGTACAAACCATGTCCTTCAGGGCGGTGACCTTGAAGAAGTGCATGGACTTGTCCATGTTGGACTCGTAAGACCAGGCAGACTTGGCATCAGCCACGATCCCGGCATGTTCCTGAATCCCCTCTAAATAGCGGACGAAAAACGCGTCGTACTCCTCCGTCTGGTAAGACGACTGGGCGCTGTGGCACTCAGTAGCAGAAGGAGCGTCCTGTCCAACAATCAGTCGATCAGAACCCACTAGATGGCGACGAAACTCTGCGCAGCGGTCAACGCACATCTCGTCGGGAGCGTTGTAGAAAATGCTTCCAAGGGACAGGAAAAGCCGACCCTGGGGGATCTGGCTGAAGTACTTGTCGCCCTGCTCAAACGAGCCCCAGAGACCAACACACTTGATTCCGGGAAAGACCTTCTTCACGTTGCCAATGTGACGAACGAGAGAAGTCTCGGACAGATCCAAAGGCACATAAGTGCAAGACTTCCCCTGCGAGAGAAACTCTCGAACATAGGGAGCGAACTTGAAAGAGTCCGCTGCGCCGAGGTCGATAATGAAGGACCCGGAAGGAAGCTGGTTGACAACTTCCTTGGCTGTAGACTCGATAATGTCCATCTCGTCAGAGGTCTGATAGGAACGGTTAGCAATAGCGCACCAGCGTTCCATGCCCTTGATGTAGGCGAGTTCCTTAGGGAACCAAGCGGTTCCCGCCATGGCTGCAGGCAAATGACTGGCAAAAGCCGTGTCAAGCTTGCTACCGCCAATGTCAATGACCTGGCGGTCAGCGGGGTTCCAAGAAGGAGAAGACATGTTGTCGTCGGCGTCGAAAAGAAAGCTGATGAGTGGTGAAGGTCGTGGTGGTTGTTGTTGTTGTGTTGCTTGCCTTCGTAGCCGTGAGAGTGTGGTTGTGTGTGTGGGTGACGAGAAAAGAAAGTCTGGCCTTTGGATGACCATATTCCCCTTTTATAGTTTTGCAAATCATTTACCATGATGCCAATGATACGATCTTGTTCTTGAGAACATGATGCATCTCAAGTGTTCCATGGTGGTTAGAGCGGTTCTAGTATGTTGAGTAAGAGTTCTGTAGTTGCGTTGTATCTGTGAGGAGTAATTCGCGTGTTCATAATTGGTGTAGATTATAGCATTGAGTTCAAGTTGATTAGCTGATGAACATTTGTTTGAACAGTCTCTGTTGTAGTTGGGTAGACAGAACGGGGATAACCAGCCAATGATAAGAGCATGCGCCTGAACAGAACGCTCGGACAGATAGGGACGATCTTGATCAATAACCGAATACTCCCTGAAAGTAGTCTAGAGATGTGTGAATGTAATTGGTTGAATTAGCACGGGTGTGAACTGGCATTGAACATACGAGCCTTTTCGTGTGTGCGGGCCAGCACTTGCTGGTATCATTACCTGAACCTTATCATGGATACTGGGCACTTCGAGATTTCGACTAGGACGTTACGGAACGTTTGTATTCTGGCTAGAACATGGATCAACCTGCGATAACACACCAATAAGGTCAGTGAGGTGTCATCTGGCATGAAGTTCAACATCAATATAGTGCTGTAAGCTACCTCGTTTACCATTGTATCCAACACCCTGTGTTCTTGCAAAGAGGAAACCTTGATTATAGATCAACATTAATTTTATTATAGTGAATTGGCATGGCTCTGTTCTAGGGATATGGGCTTCCCTCGATCGCGAACCTGGGAGATCATCACCTTGAGCTTTTTTGACCATGAAATGGTGATTGATCAACCTAATTCAGGTGCGGATAATAACAACAATGACTTAATAGTATTATTCTTCATAAAGCCGGTGTTGTTTAAATGTCTTGGTGTCCATAACATGACCCCTTGAACGAAATAGCCCGACCTTTGTGCCGAGGAGGCGAGCTGATGAACAAACCCATCTGATGGCTGCCGAATCCCCTTTGGAACTTCTTGAAGATGCCAAACGGACTTTGAGAAAGATATTTCCACACAAACTAAGTATGTTACACATTGTTATTAATTGGGAACCTTTGGCCTTCTGGTCGAAGGAACACGACTATTTCCAGTAAGAAGAGGCATTTTGGGAAGAGCAAGAGAAGGTTAAACTATTTTAGCCGGCGAAATCGTTCTAGGTAAAAGTTCTTGTCCCCTCTCTTCATCGCTGAGACACACCTCGATACCCGTACTCGCAAAATGGTTGCCACTTTTGGTGCGACATTGAGCAACAAAGCTGACAGGCCTTGGCTGTGCCCGAGAATATGGCGCCCGGAAGAGGAGACACAGAAGGCTTCTTGGCGATAAAGAAACCTGACCTGTGGTACCCTGAAAGGCTAGTCGCATAATCACTGTATTGACCGGCACCCTTTGTCTCCCATTCTTTGACCCATCGCCTGAGCCCGCGCAGGGACAGCTCGTGGGGCAGACCAGAGTCCCTGGGATGCTCCGAACCCTGAAAAGTTGATGCCCAGATCGCAGACGCGTCTCCTCTTGCCCAAGGGGATCTGTGAGCACAGCCGACTGCGTTGACCAACCGTATTGTACAGATGTCTCAGATCGTGCATATTCCGCCCCGACCCCTCATCTCGTACCCGGATCTGACGTGTCGGGTGAATGCTCCTCGTGATCGTCAAGGGTTCCTGTATAGACTAGGGGCCATGGATGGAGTTCTTGGGACGACGTTCTACAGCATACGTGAGATCTGACAACAGGGACTAACATACAGAGGCACCCGAAAGATGCTATTTGAGCTATACCATCGCGAGAACTGGGGAGTCGGGAAATCATTGCGGGGATAAGATGACTGTCTCACCTGGGCGCAAAACTCCTTTTCTTGATTCGCTGGAAGTGCATCAATGTGGAAGATCGCATGTGCCTCATTTTGCGACAGACTGAGTCACTTGCTGACTTGGGCAGGTAGGTATGCTAGTTGGCTCGCACAAACGGACAGAGGAGATTTCGGGCTACGCAATTTATCTGTCCTTGTGAGACTGGGAATCTTCTGTCATTTTTGGGAGAGATTGAGGGTCAACAGTCTGCAAGCTCTCAATATACATACGACATTCAGGGTCCAGATGGTGGAGTTGCTGCGGTCCATATGCACCGGCTTTGTTTGCGGGTTTGGATCACCGTCGACTCATCCAAACAGACCGAGGTTTTTCGTGTATCACATGAATTGTGTAGCCGCAGACGAGTACGAGCCGGGGAGATGGTACTCATGCCCCATATATGCGACGTGGCCGAGGGAATTTGTGTGACCCCAGATGGAAGATCTAAGTGTACGTGATACGGAACCAGCATCCGGCATGAGAAGCGGGGGCGAAGTATGCATGAAGCTGTGATTCAGATGCAGGGCAGGTGCGGGTTTATTTAAGGGAAGAAAGAGGCCCTGAGCAGTATCCGACACAAGAGAAGTTATCGCCTTTTCAACTGAGTCCTTGAGCACCTTGAACAGTCACCATGGGTCTATATACGAAGCTCGCCGACGATATCGATGAAGTTGACGTCATCATCGCTGGAGGTGAGACATTCGCCTCGTTCGACTACTGAGATACTAATCCCCAAAGGCGGCACCGCTGCCTGCGTCGTTGCTGGACGTCTAGCAGAAGCCGACCCAAACCTCTCCATCCTCGTCATCGAAGGAGGCCAAGACAACCGAGGCATCCAGAACATCGAGAATCCCGTCTTCTATCCTGATCATTTGCTACCCACTAGCAAGTCTACCATCTTCTACAAAGCCAACAAGGCAGAACAGCTAGCTGGCCGAGAATGCATTGTTCCCTCGGGCGGCGTGCTCGGTGGGGGGTCTTCGATCAATTTCCTCATGTACACCCGTGCTCAGCGGTCTGACTTTGACTCATGGAACACGCCTGGATGGTCCGGAGAGGAGATGCTTCCATTTTTAAAGAAGGTAACCGTTCCCTCAATTTGCTTACAGCAGTTCCTGTACTGACGCTCCCAAGTTCGAGACGTACCACGGAAAAGGAAATCCAGAGCTTCATGGGTTCGACGGTCCAATCCATGTCAGCGACGGCACCTTTCGTAACACCAAAGTCGAAGACGATGTTCTCAAGGCCGCAGCGGCTGTTGGGTGGCCTGAAATCAAAGACCTCCAAGATCTTGACAGCAACAACGGCTTTGAGCGCTGGCTGCGTTACATCTCGCCCGACGGCAAACGACAGGACACTGCGAGAAAGTATCTTCATGAAAAGCTGGAGGGCAATAGGTATCCAAACCTTCACATCCTTGTCGAGTCCAAGGTTGTTCGCGTCATTCTAGACGACGACGACGACGACAAACGGGCTGTCGGTGTTGAATACACCCCCAATCCTGCCTTTCAACTTCAACTTGCCGCCACGCAGCACCCAAAGCGCACTGTCAAGGCTCGCAAGCTTGTGGTTGTCTCATGCGGCGCTTGCGGTACACCCTCCGTTCTTGAGAGATCAGGTGTCGGTGACCCCAAGGTCCTCAAGAGAGCGGGCGTCCCTGTTATCGTCGATCTTCCAGGTGTAGGTCACGAATATGAAGACCACAACATTATCCTCTACCCATACAGGACAGGCCTTGAGCCACATGAGACAGCCGACTGGATCTTCAGAGATCCATCCCAACGTCAAGAGCTGATCAATAAGAAACACCCACAACTCGGCTGGAATACAGTCGAACTCTCATCCAAGCTTCGACCTACTGAGGCCCAAGTCGATGAACTTGGTCCCGAGTTCCGAGCTGCGTGGGACAGAGATTTCAAGGATGTTCCGAACCGTCCACTAATGCTCACAGCTGTCATTTCTGCGTACGTCGGTGAACAATGCCCAGAGCTTAGGTACTTAGCTAACATGGGATAGTTTCTATGGCGATCTTGCAACTGTTCCGATGGGACAATACATGACCATCGCCAATTACACTGCGTATCCCTACTCACGTGGCCACCTTCACATCACTGGTCCTGAAATCACCGACCCGCTCGACTTCAACGTGGGGTTCCTAACAGACAAGGACGACATCGATCTTAAGAAGCAGCTGTGGGCCTATAAACGATCCCGCGAGATCATGCGACGAACCGAACTGTATCGCGGTGAGATCCCTGCTGGCCACCCGAACTTCCCGCCTGGCTCCAAGGCGGCTTGCATAGATCTGAGCAAGAGACTAGAAAACGTCAAGGATGTGGAATACTCTGCAGAGGACGACAAGGCCATTGAACAGTTCATTCGTGAACGAGTTGAAACCACATGGCACTCGATCGGCACAGCCAAGATGGCTCCTCGTGAGAAATTCGGCGTCGTGGACAAGGACCTGAACGTCTGGGGAACAAAGGGCCTCAAGCTTGCCGACTTGAGTATCCCGCCTATGAACGTTGGTGCGAACACGAACAACACGGCTATCGTGATTGGTGAGAAGGCTGCGGATATCATCATTAAGGAGCTTGGGCTTGGTGGAAAAGGAGCAAAATTGTAGGCTGGCAACTGAGGGTTGACTTGCGCAAACGTTCTCTTGTTGGTAGGGCCATAGGTTAGTTGAGATGTCACTTTGAGTGTATTGTCCCTCTCCTTGATTGAGGAATTGTTCTTGACGCCGTTCAGCCGAGCTGAGCTTGAGCACCAACACACTTTTAGCGCGACCGAAACGATACCATACGCCCCCCTTACTCTCTTGCAGTTTCTAAGTGAAAATAATTAACCACGAGCTGAAAAGGTTGCGCTTTGGGCCGTCTCTGTGGCTGGGCTTGACCCACGATATCACAGGTTCTCACTGGCTGGTGACGCCCATCCAGACGCCGCGCGGCATGCATTTCAGCTCACCGGTGGGACCCAAGACCCAGCTGAAAGCGGTCGGCAGTTATTCTAGCCTCTAGGAAACTGAAATAAGAAATCAGGCTGGCGCTTGTGAGTCGGGTGTCGCCCGACGTCGCACGGCATAGCATATTGTCTCACTGCTTTCCGTTGCGTTCCACTTGAACTATGTGCTATTGGCCGATGGCCGGAATATCATCTCGATGGCGGAATGATTCTAGCCTGATAAGAATCTTCCTCTCTGCCTTCTATCGTTGTTGATGTTGCTCCTTTTTACTGCAAGGCTTCTCTGTGGCCTAAAATGATGAACCTCGCACGCAGCAAGGTGCTGCCGCTATTACGACAAATGCTTTACCCGCTCATGTCGATCCGACTCGTGTTTCTTAGTCTCTTGCACTTCTGCTGGGCACAAATACCCAACAGCGACGTGGGACAGTACCCAAGCGGTGTTGTAACGCTTATTGCTGCCAGTTGGATGTTCTTCAGGAACAGTACATCAACCCTATATGGCATGCTCCCTCAGTACTGGCTGGTGCCTGGTCTCCAAACGGCAAAGAAACAATTTCGAGATGGTTTTGGACATGTGCAATGCTGCCAAAAGAATTGTTATCATGGCGATTCAACCGACATCATCAACAAAGCTAAGGAGCTCCGACAAAAGTTCGCAAAGATGAATATAAACCTGGAAGATATCAGCAAGCAGATTGTCGCATCGGGATCCTGGAGTTTCTCCACTTTGGTCCACGCGAGTGACGATGATGTCAAACGAGGGAGCGAACTTTTCCTTACAAGCCAGACCAAGAAGGGTACGGAACAGCAGTGGTTGTCGGAATTTGGACAGTGGGAAGCTGATGTGAATTCTGTGACTAAGAGATTCTGGGTTCCTGACGATATCTCAACTATCTCGGATCTTCTGAATCATCGAGTTGTGATCAAGACTTTTGATGCGATCAGCGTCAGAGTTGGAAGTCGACGAAGAACAATGAACCTCAAGAGTGTTTCATGCCTTCTTGCTCATGCCGTCGCTGCAGCTGCGGCTCGAGACGCCAAACGATGTATCGTTTTCGAAGCCATGCTTATATCGATATGGGCTGGCGTTGCGTTCATCGACGACCAAGATCCGACGACCAACACTTCGGCGAAGCAATGGGCCAACCCAGTTCTGGTTTCGGCTTCTACTCCAAAACTACAAGCAGTAACACCACCAGCAGGCTCTAGGCTAGCCTACGAGCCCATCGAGACCCACGGTCTATGGGTCTACATGGTTTGCATCACCGGCGCTCGAGTCACAATCAGTACCGCCACGACTCTTGGTAGCTCAGGAAGTCTATGGCTTGCAATTTTTGCTGGCTTGTACCTGACCAACCCTTCTGCCGCCGGGTCATTTGGCCGGGAGAAGGACGATGCTCGTGCAGACTGCGGGCTTATAAGCGGAGAAGGTTTTTACATGAACTTTGCTCGGGAAACAATGCCCACGCATGTCAATTTGCATGATAGAGTGGAGAGTATGTCAACTGCCCTCTCGTTAGTCTTTTCCATCGTGGTCAGGCTTTTGAAACAACGGCTAAGGTCTCTCCTCGGCTATGGAGACTGGGTCTCTTCAGCACCATGGCAGCTGGTTCCCGGTATTCTCCTTTCTATATGGGCCAGTGCAATCTATCTTGCCGAGCTCATTGCAAACTTGGACAAGAAGGCGTTTGAAAGGATGGACCCGGTATTTATTGGGTACAAAGCCTTTATCCTTGTTTCTTCTGTTGCCTGTGTCTGTTTGGGCGTGGCGAGCATTACGACTGCCTACAGTGGCTCCCCGTCCTCGACAAGTCTTAGATGGGTAACTTATGGAGTTGCCGAGTTTCATAGCTGGCATGTTTGTATATATCACTTTCAGATTGACAAGGTTGATGGGCCAGACATGTGGTTTGCTTCTACCTCGACTTTGGCTGCCACGTGGGGAGCGGTACTTTTGGCGGTGGCATCCGACCTGGGAGAGTCTTTATTGTAGAGCAGTATTGCTAGAGAAGATCTCTTCACTCATTACTTACCATGTATGAAGTGCTGGATATCTTTTATATACTGGTGATTTGAATGTGTTTACACGACGATTTCCGGGTCAACGCCCAGCATGCTTTCATGTAGAATGTTGTTATTATCTGAAAGCTTTGAGGTGTCTTTAGGTAGACCTCGTTTGAGAAATGTGTTCTTTGTTCTAGTTGAAGCCCGGGACAACTGAGCCTGAAGATCGACCACTTGGAGGACACAGCATATGTATTTATAATCGTTCTATTTTCACTTAGAATCTTGGTTTAAAAAAATTCTGTAATTGAGTCATTGAAAGAGTTGATGTGAGGTTTTCCTTTGTTCACAAATCTGGGGTGTTCCGACCCCTTTGCTTTGTAGAAGAACAAGGCTCCTTCAACACCATTCTCAACTCTTGCTTCTGTGAAAAGCGCCGTGTTTAACAAATTATCCTTTCTGTGTTAACCTTTTGACTGTTCCAATATGTACCAAGGTTAAAATTTTTATATTGGAATACAAGTTTGCCTAAAGTCAAGATGCCCAAAAAAATTTCAACTTGAACACAATCGTGCATAACCGCATTACCTGCAGCAGCTGCCTAGTCGGCGTTGGGTTTTGATGCCGTCATGCGTTATTAAGTGTAGCTTTTGCTGCTGTGGCTTACGGCCTCTCGCACACTCGTCATTGGAGACAATGATAACGTGAGGAAGAGACAGAATAGCTATATAAGAGTGACCGGCGCACCCGGGGGCGCTCGACCTTTCTCCCCCTTTTACAAACCAGTCAAAGCTTTGCTCAAACACGTCGCCACCCTCAAACACAATCCACAACGCATCTTCTAAACACATTCTTTGACAGAATAGCAACGATGACTTCCACTAAAGCATCCATTCACGCCTCGGAGAACACACACCTTCAGAGATACTCACTTATGCTTCCAAATGAAGTGATAGACATCATCTTCAAGTGTCTTGATGGACCCACGCAAATCTGCTTTGCGTTGACCTGTCGAACTCTTCACGGCAGCTATTTTCGCAAAACCGATCCCTACTACCGGCGCAAAAAGGACTGGTACTGGAGGAAGGGTTTTCTATGCCGGTTGGAGAAGGACAACCCCCAGTATTACTGCTGTCTTCAATGCGCCAAGCTTCACCGATGGGATGTGCCTTCGAAGGAAGACTGGTCAGGTTCGAAGCAATGGAAAGGGCATCTCGACTGTCATTCTACTCGAGGACCGGAACATGATTACTTTGAGTTCCCAGTGGGCGAGGATTATTCCCTCACGTATCACGCCGTGAGGGTCATCATGAATCGACATCGTTACGGGCCTCGACATGGAACACCACTGGAAGCGATCGAACTTGATACCCACAAGCTGCACCAGGAGACTGGTACGACAGTTGATATGACTGTCCGTCCACGGATAATCGATGACGAATTGTTCCTCTCGGTCCGCCACAACATACTTCACCCCCAAAACGACACCCAAAGCCTGGAAAACTTCATCAACCAGGTCAGGTGGCGCGTGTGTCGACACCTACAGATTGGGACGCATTGGACCGGTGCAAACTGTTGGTCCTTGCGCAAACTCCTTTTCCTGCCTCGTCGTATCCCGGAGCTCGAGCAAGGATGCTGGCCTTGTCAGGACTGTACGAGCGAATTTGGAAGCGTGAGGTCCTGTCAAGTCTGCATGACAGATTATCAACTCAAGATCAGCCGGCAATACGAAGGAAAAAGGGAAAATGGATGGTCTATCGAGATCACAGTGTGGCACCAACTGGGGAATGGACGCGATCCTTACGATGAGGATCGTTGGTTTAATTTGGCGCATGACGGATACCGTGGTCCAACTCGAAACTCCATGCCAGGAATTGTACGACACAGATGGAGTAAAGGTGACGGAACTTTGCTTGCTGTCGAAGGAGAGTTTGTGGAAGGGTTGGAAGGTCTTCCAATTGGACTCACAATGGACGAAGAAGGAAACGTAGGCTTGGGAGACTGGCAAGATTGATATGGGACTAGACTTTATTGTCTACAACGTAGCCACCTACTGCAAGAGCTCTTATAGAATGCAAGCAAATACAAGAAAATCTATATTTGGTTACCGACTTGAGATTAAGCCGAGATGGTGTTCAGCCAGGCTGGAGCAGACTGTGCATACCCCTGCAAGGTCACAAATCTGGGACGACGTCCAATAGCACTCATGCTCAGCCTGCATCTTTTCAAGCACGTGGTGAGGGGTCTACGAGCTATTTTCCACGACAACTCCAAACTTGCAACATGTCAGCCAACGGGTTTCGCTATATTCCGCTTGGATCCCAGCCAGGTGGGTTCCGTCTTCTCACACTATCAGCGGGGAGCCCAGATACGCCGTTGCAGTGTCAATTATCCAACTCCAGCCTCACCACCCGCCCTGTCTACGACGCGTTATCCTATGTCTGGGGAAAGCCCTCGGATCCCAATGACTCGATCAATGTTCTAGTTCTCGATGGGCATCATGTTCCAGCTACGGCAAACCTCGTTTCGGCTTTGCGGCATCTGCGTCCACCTGTCGGAGCGCAACCAATCACCCTCTGGGTAGACGCTGTGTGCATCAACCAAGCAGATCTGAATGAACGAGGCCAGCAAGTGTCGATGATGCGAGATATCTACGCATCAGCTGAAAGAGTTGTGATATGGATTGGAGAGGAAGGTGATGGCAGTGATGATGTGTTTGATGCGCTACCAGTGATTACCGGGCAACAGGGCACTGACGACCAGGCTGCTGAGAGGTTGAGTCTGATGCATGAATGCAGCAGCTTCTTCGTCAGCGTCTCCAGTCGTCGCCCATGGTTCTCACGGACTTGGATTCTTCAAGAACTAGCCATGGCCAAGCACGATCCTTTGGTGGTCTGTGGATGGAAGTCTGCGCCATGGTCACTATTCATCAAAGGGTGGGAGGCTATTGCAAGAGAAGCATTCACGGAAATCGGCTTGGTCCATAAAACAAATCCAAAGCGAGAAGGACAGGGGCAGGCCAACAACAGCCGCACTAATGACGATGGCATTCAGGTGGTGGCATTGCTGAAGCTTGACGTCTTGAATGACCTCAGGGAGGGCATGCAGCTCCAGGGCGGAGAAAGTATGAGCAAACTACTGGTACTGTCGAGAACCTCAGAAGCCACCGACCCAAGAGATAGGGTGTACGGGCTTCTCGGAATGCTCAAAGCGGATGAGTCTGGTACAACCATCCCTGTTGACTACCACAAACCGACCGCGGCGGTTTATTCAGATGCCATAGCACACATCTTCTCTCAAGGAGACGGCCCATTCTTCCTGTCGGGAGTATGGCTTCCAGGGGTGTCTGCTGCCGCTCCTCGTATCGATTCACTTCCGCCAACAGTCGACCAGCCAAATCTCCCCTCTTGGGTTCCCGACTTGTCGTGCCAGATGGCCGGCAAGGCAATGAATACAAGCGGTATTCAGTTTCATCCCCCAGCGGGAATCAGTGCCTCTGGTGGTGGGGCTGGTTGCAACAACGGAAAAAGACTGGACGATGAAAGAACGTTGCAGGTAGAGGGACTGTTTGTGGACACGCTCGACCAGGTCATATCATTGGGCACATCTCTTGATGCGTGCATCGAGAAATTGCCTGCTCTAGAGGCTTTGGTGTCCGAGGCTAGACAACGACCCTGTCAGCTCGACCCCACGATTGCGCCCTTCATGGAGCAGTTCAAGAGAAAGGAGCCGTTGTGGAAAATACTGATATCGAACAAACGCCTGAGATCTGGTTATGATCCCGCCCCTTCGTCTTACGCGGATATGTATCAGAGCCTCTTTAACGGGAATATCACTGAAGCCAACCCCGGCCACAATGGGGAGCAAAGCGAGTACGAGCAGTGCTTGAAGGAGGCCATTGGCAGGCGCTCTCTCTTCATCTCCAAGAGCGGGTTTGTAGGCACTTGTGTCCCAGAAAGTTGTGTGGGAGACACGGTTGCCATTCTTTTTGGATCACCCGTACCTTTCGTCCTGCGTCCTATAGCGAAAACGGGGCCAGGTATGGTTAGGAAGGCTTTCTCTCTTATCAGCGGATCGTATGTCGGTGGGATTATGAGTGGTGAGATGGTGGATGAACTTTACTGCGAGGATGTCATGGATTCCACAACCTTTTTTATTCAGTAGTGCCTGGGTATTGATATCAAACAGGGAACCCCTTTAAACTTCATATCTTATACGAGCTCTGTTAATTCCCGTTCAAGTGGGAGAACTCATCCTCAGGCATGCAAGCGCAACGCGAGTCAACATCACAAGATTTTCTTGTCTCAGAATAATGCGGTATTAAGTATTACTTCAGATCTCCCAGTCAGCAAGCGAGTTTAAAACCCCTACATGAGTAGAGCAGCCATCAAGAAAACAGACATCGACACCCCAACAAAGCTTCCCATAACTTTGGATCCCGCCGAATCATCATCCTTTCCATTCGTGCTGTTCGAAGATCCCGCAGACCATTGAGTAGTGTTCCACTCCTCATACGTCAAACTGGTATTCAACCGAGGCCTCAAGTCAAAGTCAGCAGCCGTAGCAACCTTGGAACTCGTCTTGCCATCCCAACAGTGTCTATCAAAGCACTCCTGACACTGAGAAGGTGGCTTGGTGCTTGTACGCTGAAGCGCTCCCTTGATGGCAGCACAGGCGAGACAAGCCGGCCAATCAGGATCAACCGTGCCATTACCGTACGTGGCAATCTGGAAGGCATTGTCAAAGGCAATGTCGAGTTGCTCGTCTGTAAATTGGTCCAGGGTGTAGGAGTAGTTGGTGTAGCCAGTCCATGGCGCATTGGGGAGATAGAGAAGGAGGGGTGTGTCCTTGGTAGCGTTGCAACCAAAGAAGGTTGGTTGCTTGGTGAGGTTCTGAGCGACCATGGTGTTGACATCTGGAATATCGGGGAACGGAATGTTGCCCTCCTTTGCAGCAAGGGCAGTGTCTAAGGGCCAGTTAATATGTGCTCTCAACAACAAGACAAGACGTCAACATACTGATCAGATTGGTTCCGTTGACCCAACCATTCACGATGGAATCAGATGAAGCTTCGTACACGATGATCAAGTCAAGCTTGCGATCGGGGATGATCAGAGGTCGAAGGGGGTTGGTCTCGCCTGTGAGACTACCATCCACCTGGTCTTGTCAGCAATATCCCGTTAAGATCCGTCTTAAACTCACGAGAAGCAACTCCGAGATACCCTTCATGTCATTGTTGTAGTCCTCAAAGGGATTAGGGAATGTAGACCACAGCGATTCGTTGAACGTAAGATCAAAGTACTTGGCCGTCTCGTTCACAAGCTGAACAAGCGGATTATCATACTGATCCTCAGGAATAGGAATATCATTGATATCCTTATTCATAGTCTGTCTCTCCTGCAAATCTCTCTTCGCAAAGGTCGGAATATCATAAAACGCATCAATAAACCAAGCAGTAAACGCATTGGCAGTCGTCCCCTGCATGAGAGTGAGCTTGTCGAATCCCTGGACACACTCACTCGAGTTTTGTGCTTTGCCCTTGGACATGGCTGTTCCAAGCCACTTCATGGGAATGAAAGCTTGAACTCTGCCTCCGAGCCAGCTACCAAACTCGAATGGTGTGACTTCGTAGGCTGTAAGGTTGAAGCCATTCGTCTTGTTGAAGCCAGGATACATGAGCTTGCCGATCTCTGGGGACTTGCCGGGGATGACTTCTGCAAGGGCTAGGATTGGCATGGGTGCGTCGCCGAGGTTGAAGGCGGTGCCGTTGGCTGCAATGTCGGAGTAGTTGCTGAAAAGTTGGTCTTCAGGGAGCCACGTTCCCCAGAATTGTCCAAAGGTGTCTCCTACAGAGACGGGGAAACCGGCTTCGGCCTTGGCTCCTGTGTTTTCGAAGATTTCTTTGAGAAAAGCCTCCTGATCTCCATCAGGTCCAGAGGCATAAGCCGCCGAGAAGTTGGTGGCTTTTCGCAAAGCATCGGTTGTGCTAAAATTGTTTGCAGCGCTATCATCACATTAGTGTCCGTCAAACTGGAAGGAGTGAAAGGATCTTACAGCAAGGAAACAGTGACGGTCCCACCTCCGCTGAGTCCAGTGATGTAAGAAAGCAGCTGCGTCAAGCCTCCAGTGCGCGCCGCGATAGCAGCATCAGACCGAGCATCATATGCTTGCCAGATGCCGAGGCCTCCCAAGCCAGATTGTGTGCCACCGCCAGAGACCGAAAGTCCAACAACGGGAACATTGGTTGGCTTGAGCTTCTTGATGAAACTTGAGACATCAAAGTCGGTGATGTTGGCTAATTTGAGGTAGTCTTCCAGGTTGGGGATCATCTGCTTTCCCCGCTGTTGTCTCCAGGCGCTCTCCTCCTTCGAAAGACCCTAACAGAAGTCAGCTCAGGAGCTCCAAAGACGATCGTACGTGGCATACATCTGAGGGATCGCGGATTCTCAAGTTTGATGGACAATTGGTGTAGACGGGCACATAGGGATCAGCATCAGCGCCACTCTGCTGTGCTTGTGCCGTAAAGCCATTGCTGAGTAACGCTGAAAGAAGCAGCAAACGCTTATGGGCTGTCCAATGCATCTTGTCGTGTGTTCGTATGTTCGTAGCCTTGACAATCAGCCTACCTACGATGAACAACAGCAAAAGAGAATGGACAAGAAAACTTCTGTCATTTCTGACAGGACATGGCCGCTTATTATCCCTATCCACAGAACACATGCCGATCAACCGACCTCCTTTGACGGGACTTGTCGTCGTGGAAACTTTCACCTCGGAAATCGCCAAATCTGGAGCTACATGCCAGCCATTGACGTTGACGATCCCAGCCACCACTCTTGATTGGTCGTAAGGAGCAGAATATCCGTAGCCAAGTATCTGAAATAGCCCAAAGAAGAGAATAATCTCGGCTAAGATGGCCATGTCTCTGATGTGGCCGTTGTTGAGGCGTTCTGGAAGGAATGCGCTGGAAAATTACCTCTTTCTTTACGCCTCCTGAGTCTCAACAGAGGCCAAGCCTATGTTGCGAGATGAGATTTTCTTCCTTTGGATGAAGTATTCTTGATTCAGCTCTCAGAATCGTTGCGCAAAGACTTAGCACCAGCGGGTGATTGGCACTCGAGGCACGTTGTGTGAGCCCGGTTGGAGCCTCGGGCGACGCCCACCTGACGTGGCTGAACCCAGACATTGACAGGCAGGCACCTTGAGGCCCGTCCACACTCTAAACCTGCGGTGGGTAAGGGTATGCGGCTCTGTCCATCGTAGTACGTGACGATGGAATTCCACTTGGTCATGGGCGCACGATAGAGGCACATTGAAGAAAATATTCTAGGACATAGAATGGAGAGCTGGTCCAGCTGGCGTACTGGCGACGCCATTCGGCCCTGATTGAGAGTTCTGAGTATGTCAGCAGTGTTAGCAGCGTATTCGCGCCTCTTTCATACACCCTTGAAAGAATAAATATCTCAAGGAACACGCTTCTTAATCCACTCAAAGACTACCACTTGAATAATATATGAAGACGAAAGTAATAAAAATAACTTGGTAAATAATTAAAGGAATAAAATATTATAATTTCTATAACTTATATAAAAAACTATTATTATTTTTAAGACTATCATTAGAGTAGGAGATTATTGCCCTTATTTCTCGCAAAATATTCTTCTTTTTCTTAGGTACAACGCCCCCCATGTCCATTCAGATATCCTATCGCACCACGATGGATAGTATCATTTGTACCCCATGATATACTCCCATGAAAGAGTTAAATATGCTCAAGCTAATAGAAAGCAATGCATTGTATACCACCCCACGTAAAACAGAACCCCTTGCTGCTCGTCCTCTCATGCCATTGGGGTCCAAGGACAGTCCTTGACGTTCTTAAAAACGTCCTCACTCTGGGAGTCCCATACCTGGATAAGCGATTAATTCTTGTCCAAGGACCCTGCCGCATCCTTGAGCAATGATGAAGCCTGTGTGGGTGGAAAGGGTAGATTCTTTTAACTCGGAAATAAAGAAGGATGGTCGCCCCCAAACGCCCCATCCCTCTCCTTGACATTCTTATAAGTGTTACCCTAAAAATTACATTATACGTGATTATACATTCCAACAGTAGAGTACAGAGTGTGTATGCGTCAATGAAACAAATAGGGGGGAATATGCATCACCGTTCGGAGTTTGGCACGCGGGTGAAAGGAAACAGGACTGATCCTCACATACAATATCTATGGGTGAGCAGTCTTGAAATATCTCACACCGCGTGTACGGATGTTCTCACTGGCACTCGTCGTCAAGAATGGCCATGGTGCGTAATACCATCGACGCTCCCGATCCCTCAAGTGTAGAAAGTGTGCCAAGCCCCTGGGCCAGTTTGGCTCTCGATCTCCTGACTGCCGCAGGTCGCTGGTCAACGTCCAGAGCATCCATCCCTCTGTATGCTCGCCACCAAAGTCGATAATTCAAGCATTCTGGCTGCTATGGATCAGGATATTATTCGTTATAGCGCCCCCCAGGCGATCCCAGCGTTGTGCAGTTCGGCGACTAGGTTGCACGGTGCCGATACCTGCGCTAGCCAGGCTACCTAACTCAACATGTACTCCTAGGTCATCCAATAACTTCACAAACACCTGCAAGTCCAAAGTGCCAACGCGACACGTCTTCTTGTCCGGGTCACGTGTCCACTGGGAGGCCGACCACGCGTGTGACGACACATAACACACAGTCACAGAGAGGTAGGTCGTGCAACCCCGCCCAAACATCATCGCACCTGTTCTACCTTCACGATGGGCTTCGACTGCGGTTTCGACATTTACCCTCGACTGGAGGCGACTCCTGAGAACAAGGAGACCTATCAACGATTCCTCGACGAAATTATAGACACCTACAAGGACACCTACGATCAAAGAGGAAGACGAACGGACGGCAAAGTCCTAGAAATGCCAGAAGACTCCGATAAACCCAACAGAGCATACATCATGTTCATGGTTGGCGAATGCCCACACATGCCGAGCAGTCCCGACCATTGCGACTACTTCCTCCGCTTCAGCTCTAAGGTTAGCGGAAGTCTGACCACACCCGCTCAGTCGTACATTAGAGACGTGTACAAGATTGCGAAGAAGCATCTCGGTGGCAGAGTCCATTTCTGGCATGAGTTGAACGAGACCGACGATCAAAACCAGTGGGGCTGTTACGATTGGAATGAAGCGAACGATGCGTGGAAAAAGCTCTGGGAGATGGGAAAGGCGCAAGAGCCAGCGTGAAGAGTCATGCCTGGAAAATATGTAGATATATCATGGTAACTAGATTGGGATTTCTACCTGATATTGAGGGCCAGCATCTTCTTTCAGAGATTCAGCTGGATAGTGTTGAGTTGTGGACCTGTGGTTGGGTTGGAAGGTTATGGATCACGGACCGCAAGAATCGTGTGCCTCGTTTACAAATACAATCAAACGTTCATATCGCAAACAAATTGCCAGGTTCTTAAATCACCGAGAATAGTAATATCCGGGTGCTAATCTACTGTTGATGGCTCACCTCGTGAGCAATGTGTTCTCTACATTAAGTAGAAACTAGATTATGTACAATTATTAATTACCAGGTACGGGAGAAGAGAAGTTTTCAGCTTTTTTATGTCTTATCCAGTCCCCTGGTATCAATGTGCCTCAGTCCTGACAGTCTGCTGGGCGGTATTCTTCTCCATAGGAGGCTCAACCTCTCCATCAGTCGACTTGTTCTCATCAAGCTTGGCATCATCCACCTTGGTAAGATCGATAGTCTTGAGGAAGAACATGACAATGAGCATGGGTGCGAGAGCGGCCGTGGCGGCAATGGCGAGGAGCTGCTGGGTCTCGCAATATGACTTGTCGATGGCGGCGCGGACGGGGGTGCCCTTGGCGAACTTTTGAGCGGCAACGATGGACTTGTAGATGGGCATGGCCTTGGCCTTGGCGTTCTGGGGGAGGTACTTGACGAGCTTCTTGGGGAGCATGTTGTTCCAAATGGCACCACTCACACTGAGGGAGTTAGTAGAGTTCTTGTATAGATGCTAAGGAGACATACCTAGTACCGATAGCACCACCGAGGTTCATGGAAGCGTAGTAAACACCTGTGACAACAGGAACATCCCGCTTAGACACAAGAGCCTGGATGGAGACCTGGGCGGCAGTCTGGTAGAAAGCACGACCAACACCAACAAGCGTCTTGGCGGTGATGAAGGAGGCTTCATTGGCGCTTCCTCCGTTCTGGTTGACAAAGTAGATCTGAAGACCCTGGCCGAGGACAACGAGGGGAACTCCGATAAAGACAAACATCTGAGTTCGCTTGGTGTACTTCATGAGGACACCGACGAAGACGGAAGCGATCTGGAAAGCAACACGGAGGGCATTGCTGTAAATGGTCAGCATACGTATCTTGAAAAGGGGTATTAGAGGGCGTACTCAATACGGGTGGCGTGGCCTGGGCTGAATCCACCGGCAACCTGGAGATAGCTAGGGAAGAAGATGGTGAAGCAAGAGTAGTGGAAGAAGTCGAGCATGGACAGGATACAAGCCGCAATGACGGTTCGCTCCTTGATCATGCGGAAAGGCACAAAGGGTTCCTTGGCGAACTTGGCATCCCAGACGAAAAAGACGGCGACGATAACAACTCCAATAACCAGCATGGCAATGTATCCGCCCTGGTCCCATCGATCGCTTCGCTTGGCGCCAGTGAGGGAGAGGGGAATCAGGGTGAGACCGAGACCGACGACGAGAAGGAAAGCGCCCAGAATATCGAGATCGACCCAGAAGAGGTTGACAAGACGCTTTCCAAGAGTCTGAGACTTGTCGGCAGCATCCCAGGCACCCTCACGGTGGTAACCATTCTTGCGGGCCTTGCGTTGAAGGATGTACAGAGTGATGATGAGGGGCGCAGCACAGAAGGGGAGGATGATAGCCCACATTCCATATCCCCATCGCCAGGTCGAGTGCTTGAGAACACTATCGGCAACAATGGATCCAAGGTAAAGAGTCGGGATGGAGGCGACAGATTCGGGGAGAGATGTCCAGAAACCTCGGTTAATGAGGCTGGTTGTGTCGGCGATGAAGACTTGTTGCATGATGACGTATCCAGTGTCACCGATGGACTCAAAGATGCCTCCAGCCTGTATTTGTTAGTAGCGTTTTAGTATAAGTAGGAAGAGGCTTACAATGTAGGTGGCAATGTTCTGGCATGCGGCGTACATGACCTGCGACAGGACGAGGAAGAGGATGGAAAAGGTGAGACCCTCAGCACGACCAAAGACCTAAAGTTGTTAGATGACAACTATTGTAGTTGTGGTTTGAGTAACTTGCATTGGAGAACTTGGCCATGATGGGATATGTGACAAGACCGATAATAGTACCAACAACATTGGCAGTGGTCAAAGCTGAATGCTGCTTGAACTCGGAAGTGGCATAAGCATCATACACCTTGGTCGCATACTTGAGGAACGAGGTGATAAAGGTGGTAGCAAACAGACTATGGTTGTCAGTACAACTCAAGATAGAAATGTGTGTGAAACCCACCCCGTAAAGGCGATGATCAGGGCCCTCCGAGACCACGTCTCAGCCAGAATATCCGTATTCGTTGGGACATGGCGCTCCTCAGTAGTAACACCCTCTTCCTTTTTGGCCGCCTCGAGATCGGCCGAGCTTCGAGGATTGGACGCAGTATCTGCAGCCATTTTTGAAAGGACAGAAAGAAGAGAGAAAATTGAGTTGTTATCCTTGCTGTGGTTCACAATCAGATCCTTCCCAATGCAACGCTACGAGGGAGCCAACAACTCGAGTTTATATCCTGTCATTTTCAGACCCTCGTCGTCAACAGCGGAGGCATTTCCGCGAAAGCCCACATCCCGGTGCGGGTGCGGCGACAAACCGAGATCGGGCTCACTTCACATGTCATGCCACTGCAGAAGTAAAACTCTGAGCGTGGGGTTTTTGTACCCTTCTATGGAGCCATCTAATCTTATCAGATCACCACCTAACTGGCTGCTCGACGCAAGGATCGACCAGACTTTCAAAACACGGCGGCGTGTGGGTTCCACTTGGTTGGGCAATGACCCGATTTCTTTCTTGGCGTTGACCGTGATGGACACCTGAAAAACCGTGATCTAACCGTGATCTAACCGTGATCCAAGGGAAAAGGCCTCACCCTGTCCCTGCACGTCTTCTCCGCCTTGGGAATAGCTTCAAGGAAGAGGGCAACCCTGAACACGCGACATTTTTTAATGCCCACCTGCAAACGGTCAGATCTGGGAGCTTGGCGTGGGAGGTTAAACGAACCGAACCCGTCCTGCTGGTTCAGAGCTCAAGCTTGAAGAGTCCACCTATTGCAGAGCTAGAAGATCAGAGAGCTTTGTCTCATTCACCCCACTGTCGTCGGGTCATGGCGGCTTTCTAGATGTCCCCTTCACGATGCAGCTCAACGACGCGATCTCGGCTGTTCTTTTCTTGACACGAGACACACGTTGGAGCACATGGTCACTGCGGATGGAATCACCCCAAGTCCCAGTCCGTTACCAGTCTACTGGAACAAGCCTAGTTCAGCTCTCTGTCAACTCGACGACTCATGTTATTGATCTTGTGCAAAGAAAAAAATGTCTTGGTGACGCCGCCGAGAACTTGGCAGAACAATAAGACCACTTGATCTGACTCGCTTGCCACGCGGTAGATTATCAGCGCAGTTTATCAATCGCATCATCAGACGACCTTTATTCTCTGCCAAGGAGCGGCCGCGTAAATCCATCATAAACAAAAAATGTCAGACGCTCAATGCTGATCATCCGGAAACTCGGTAATACGGGAATATCCCGACATCCGGACAAAAAGTTCTGGATTCCTTCTCCATATCCCCGATCATCTTCGGCGACCTAGGTAATGAGAGAGGCAACCCGGGTCATTACCTCCGTGGGACACACGCACGGCCAAGGTTCGGGATTGATAATGGATGTCTTACAGGGCTGACCCATCGTTCTAGAGCTTAAAGCGCCACAAAAAGAAGAACATTTTTCGCTTGCTAGACGAGGGAGACATTTGTTCTCGTTCCCTGATGAGGTTCATGCATATTGACCGTTACCGTGGCGCCACTCGGAACAGCCCCCCCATCCTGTACGTGGGTAACACGCCCAAGCGTTTGGACTTGGCGAGCTAGAAAAAGTTCCGTACTTTGTTCTCATTTTAAACCTTGTTTATAATAGGTAATCGTGTCATTAATTCCCGGTCCGGTCCGGGGGGTCATGTGAAGGTTGTGGTCTTTTTAAAAGTCGGGCATTCCCACCTTTAGGCTGGGCTTCATTCTTGGTATGGGGAATGTTCGCATCCAGCATCTTAAAACCTCTATTAAATATTTTTACACAATAAATCTATAAGACAAAACAAATTCGGTATGTCGCTGAACTCCGGATGATGCTTTATGCTTTCGGGGGATTATATGTATGTTTGCCGACGTGGCAATTGAACCGTCTTCCTCCACTTCCAAACCATTTACAAAGAACACACTTCTATCAGCCCAGGTTATCTGGGCACTTGGCGCGGATTTGAGCTCCGTAGTAACGGAATACAATGGGGACTGGCGCCAAAACCAGCGCCAAGAATGCGAGAATGCTGTTTCCCCAGCCAAGGCCGACATGATTGTACATGGACAGACCTGCGAGGGGGAGCATGGCTCCGGCGATTGAGCGGAGGACTGTCACGGCTGCGACGACGGAGGCTGCGTAAGAAATGTAGGCGTCGATGAGGTATATCTGGAGACACATCTGTAATACTTGTTAGCGACATTCTGTCTGCGGGATGTGGGCGACTTACCATGATGCCCATCAGACCAAAGCAGAAGAAGGCGACGCCAATCATGGGCACGATCCAGTGCGTGTTGTTCTCTGTTGACCATCCGTACCAGAAAAGCGACGCGACAATGATGATGCCATTGGGTGCAATGAGCCAGACGGGAAGACGATCTTCAGGAACAGTCTTACCGTTCTGCGCGAGCTTCTTCTTGATGATGACATCGGTGATGACGCCAAACAGCATGACACCGAACAACATGCCAATACCGGTGGGGAGGTAGGCCAGACCAATTGTTCCAGTGCCAAAGCCATATTGCTGCGCAAATACAAAGGTAAAGGTACTGAACATAAGGTATAAAACACCATACACGATGGCGACGTAGAGGGAGAGAATGAGAACGGGAAAGTGAGTGAAGAGGAGCTTCATCGGGCGAATGATAGCGTGCTCAAACTGCTTGGTGCTAGTGAGGTTGGGATTATGCATGACCGAGTAAAGGTCCTGGTTACCCGTTTCCTTCCTAAGACGAGCGGCCTTCTTCTGGAGGAGAACGGGGTGGTATGTCTCGGGAGCTGCGAAGTAGCAGACAACGGAGAGTGCGCCAGCCTATCCTGTCAGTCTAGGGTACTCCCAAGAACAATTAAGGCACTTACAAAGATGGCAATGACCCAAAAGACCCATCGCCAACCGAGATCTTCGATCATGTACCCTCCCATCAACGGTCCGATGCAGGGTCCCAGCAACGGCCCCATAGCCCACACAGCCATAGCCTTACCACGCTCCTCAACAGGAAACATGTCAGAAATAGTTCCACTGCCGTTGGTAACAGGCGTAGAACCGGCAAAACCCATAAGGAAGCGGAAAATGATGAGCATGGGCATGTTTTGACTAAGGGCGGTGATGATGGTGGCGATGATGAAGAGGATGTTTGCAATGTTGAAGACGGGCGCGCGGCCGTAGATCTCGCTGAGGGGTGCGGCGAGGAGGGGACCGAAGGCGAAACCGAGGACGTATACGGATACCACGAAGGTTGCGATGTTTTCGTTGTCGTCTTTGAACTCGCGCATGATGTCGGGGACGCCTGGGGCGAACATGGAGGAGCCCTGTGATGGGTTAGAGGGGGGACTTGGGGGTGGTTTGGGGGACGTACGAGGGGACTGTGAAGCTGTTAGTATTTTGTATTTCGTAGCAGATGGAGGGGTAACTCACGTCAATAGGGTCATGAGTGATAGAGCGCCAATACATCCCCATTTCTTCTTTGGTGTCCAGTTCATGGGGTTGTTAGGATCATCGTCTCCATCCCACCCAACAGCATTGGGATCTTGAGGCGCAGAGCTCGAAGCTTCACCTTCCTTGCTATCACTCTGAACAGCTGCCTCCTCGTCTGTTTGTCGCTTCCCAGATGTGCTACCAGGAACCGAAGGAGTGAGTGTTCGCTGGCTCTCGGGACGAGCCATGTCGTCGAGCTGGATGCTCTTGGGAGACTCTTCTTTCTCAGCCATGATTGTCTGTCTGATGGGATAAAAGAAATAAAATGATTGTCACAGACTTGTCAACACCCCAAAACCATTTCCCAAAATTGGGAATGCAAGATATTTAAATGCTGGCTACATCTTGCATTCTCCTCATGTACACCTGACACCATAAACCAATCGCATCCCCGTCCGAACGAGAGCGATACCGAGAGCGAAGGGGAGGGGGGCCGCTAAGCACAGGAGATTGCAGCTCCCGACGAATAGTTATGCTTCATTCCCGGGTTGTCGGACCCGTTAAATACCCCGACCACACCCATTTCTAGACGTTTTCTGGGGTTGAGGGTGTCGGCGCCGACTTTATGCTATCCCCGCCCGGCACCTCGACCTTCCGGACGGTGAATTGTGCAAATCGTCCGGTTTTGTGCACATTTTATGCTCACGTCTCCGGGGGAGCTCCCTTTCCGGGTCCGACGCCACGTTCCACTTTGCTAGATGAATCAAGATTTCATCCTCGGTTTCGCTTTATTTCGAGTAGCATTTTACGGATATTGTGCATTTTTTAGAAATTTTCCGCGTATTGTTTTGCCAGAGTTAGGCCATGCAATTTACATGTGCATAGCTTCATAGCGGGAGAAAGACGATCGACCCGTATTTTATGCTTTCGATCTAAATGCTATCCGCTTCCCTAACCCAATCTTTATTTTCTCTTGACATGGATATGCTTGTAGGAGCCCCAGGTCGACATTATAGTCTTGTTTGGTGGTGGTTAAGGCGTCGTGTTTCTCTCATAATGAAGGCTGCGCATTTCCTTTCCCCGCAACTAGACTTGTGATCAGTTGAGTGACCATGTGCACCGCCCCTCCCAAGTGCATCAGAGCCTCGAAGCCATACCGTACCGCAGTGTGATAGCCCTTCTGAGGTCGAGGTAAGGTTCTTGAAGGATGATATTGCTCGAATAGAAATCTTTGATGAATTTTCTAGCTCCTTTAGGGTACCGAAAACCCCAGGCCGTTTGACCTCTATCACGTGTCACCGGAACGTCCTCCCACACCAAGATATACACCGACAGTCGCTCAATTCTGAGGATTTGTGAAGAGGTCCTGTTTAGATACCCCAAGAAGAAGATAGACGGGCATGTTCAAAGCAATAGCCTGTATTTTTTTTTGGGTATTAACTTCCATTGCACCCACTAACAAACGATCACCACAATGGATGCTACCATGGATGCTAATACAAAGGATTTTGTTCTTCTGCTGTCGGTGAATATCCTCAATGTCATCAAAGCCAGGCTAACCTATATTATTCTCCCGACGTATTTGTCGCAGGGACACATCATCGACCACAGATTGCAGACCCAGGTATAGAATTGCATCCCCATGAGAGCGAATTTCCTGCGTCAACAGCCGTTCGCTCACTGTGAACTCATGGCGAGCATATTCATCCGCCACCGCCTTCCAGGCGTCAAGGACCGAAGGCTCCAGCTGGAAATCCCACGTCCCACGCCAGGATACTGAAGCATCTTGTCGGCACCAGGTAAATGCACAGGCCTCCCCTTTCGCTCCGTTCCATAGAGTCATGGTCTCAAGTTTTGGCATGTTGAGTGCAGATTCCGCTGCAGCTTCGAGTATCCTTCTGATTTGGAACGGATTATTCTTGTTCATCATCCGTGAGGTCAATGCAAGGGAACGCAGTTGGGGCCATTGCCAATGTGGTTGGCAAGCGTTGAAGAAGTGACAGGCATCAACTAGAAAAGCGACCGATAGGTTTTCGAGTTGGCGGCTTTTTCTCGCGAATGCAGCGCCTGTCTTAATAGTCGTGATTCGAACTCGGTCTGGATTCAGGTGCGCGTTTATCCCTCGAGAATTCTGAAACACCTCGAGGTAATTTTCATTAAAATCCTCGAATATTCTAACAGTCTTTACGCTCGTCGAGAGTTGCTGGCTAATCATGTCTCCGTAGTCTGTGGTTCAGATGGTTAGACTTGTGGCTCGATGAATCTAGATAGGGTCTCTTACGCCAGTCCCAAACGCCTTGAGAAACCTTTTCGGATAACTGCCATGGCTCATATACAACCTCTCCTAGCTGAGGAAGCTTTGACCAAAGGTATGATAAAGTCGAAGGATCTATTTGACGACGACACTGTCTGCGGAGGACGAATTTTCTCACGGCTTGAACCGAAGGGAGCTCTGCCCGAAAGTTAAGAATAGTTGGTTCGAATGGTCGTCGTAAGGCATCTTCAGTAGGTGGACCGTGACACCATCCATGGTGTGGATAATGAATCGCACTCGAAAGCAGGCCACGTGCCAGCACACACCCAGATCCGAGGACTTCTGGCTCAGCTTCGCCCTTAGCTCCAAAGTAGCACCCCTTAAACCAGTGCTGTACGTCACTTGGTGAGTATGCATTAAGCTCCAGTGTCAAGCCCCCTCCATTCTGGTTCCAGTTGGCCAGGATGCGGAACAATCTCCTGATTGCTGTTGTCATGGTTTTTTGGTTGGCATTGCTCACTGTAAACGACTCCATCTTGGTGCAACTTTGGCAAGTATAGTCTCTCAGCTCGATGTTAAGCCATATGTGCTTGACGAGGCCTTTCTGTTGCTCGCCGAGTTGTCTGAGAAAGTCGAGGCATGCTGGAAGAAGTTTGAGGCGGGAAAAATTCTTCTTCTCAATGACACTTTGCCATTCTCTCGAGACTATAGCATAGCGCGCTATCTTGTCATGATATGTTAGTAGATTCAAGATCATGTCTCGTATCTCGGTAGGTAATGAGAACCAATTCAGCGTCATGTTGGCGTTTTGACTCCAAGTTGATGATGGTTGCTGTCAAGATCTTGGCATGCGCAAGGAGGCACAGAGTGAATGGACCAAAGGGAGGGGGAAAAGGAAGTTTATAGACAAAAAGCTCAATGATTCACTAAGGACACTTTGTCAAAGTTTACACGCGGGCAGGTACCTATGAAGTGATATTTGGAAGACCGCTTTGTACCTCGGCGTTGCCACGATCAAAGTTCATGCGGCGGATTAGGCAGTATACCGTAGGTAGGTACATGTGGCGCAGATTATGGTTGAGCGATATGATTCAAGAGTCGTCCATATCAGTATGTACATGTGTAGTCTGATTTCATCCCACTGGAAAGATGTTACCAAATTAAACCAGGGGCCGTATTTTGGTTGGTGTTCATACAGCATCTGAGTCGGAGGGCTAGAGGGCCGGCCAGCCGACACGGCCCCACAACCCATCCAGGCCCCGAATCTGAGTGTATCGGAACCGGAATATGGTTTATCCGAACACTCAACGTTGTCTGGTCGCTCAACACCAATTGCCCCGTCCCTACGACACAAGGCCAGCGACTGCGACCTGCCACGCATCGACGCGCATCCTTCTCCTCCTCTACCGCTCGAAGCTCTCTGTTAAAAACTGTCAGCTGTTAGTCGTCGATATCCCCATCCATGACCGCCCATTTCAGCGACATTCCGATCCAGTAACTACTAGACTCGTCACTACCAGAACTCTACGGTAGTCAACATGTCGCCCATTTCAAGCGTTCCAGACGTCCATCCGAGCACAGAACTTTCGCATCTGCAACCACTTTCTTCTGCTGCCTTGACCCCACGCTGATATGATGTCCCAACGCCGGCTCCGCGGAGCATACTCACCAAGTAACTTGCCGACCTCGACCCAGACCCCGACATTGCCGATGACGATGCCTCGAAGAGTGGCATATCTTGGGGGTGGACGCTCATATCACGCCACACCGACGACGTCGAAACTGCCAAATCAACATCGTTGTGGCACTCGTCTGGTATCATAGTTTCGCGCAGGCAGGTAGGTCGAGGGGGAGAACTTGCAGACCGAACACCTCGATAACCCTGGGGATGTAATGTCGATGAGGCCCCGTGATGTAGTCAAGCGGGAGGCGAATTGTGCATAGCCAAGAGTCGACTGGCTTATCGAGTTCAGCATGATTCGCCTATCGGTATTCCAACGTGCAAGATCTACGAACAGTGCTTCCTTAATATTGGCCAAGCCCAAAAACGCCGTAAAAACACACGGCCCCTCTTGTTCCTTCAATACCTATCTCCCGAAGCACACGGAGATTCTTCTACCATCCCCGAGCGGGGTTTTGGGGAGACTGGCACTAAGCGCTCCAAGAGATTCGACGAGGGCGAGTTTAACCAGCCTCTGGGGGATGGTAGTGTACATGCATAGGCTGCAGGTCTCCAAGATTAGCTTCCAGAGTGATAGAAACCGCCTTCTCATGACTGCAACCTCATATGGGTCTTGGCTCTCAAACAACTTGTGAACCAAAGGTCGAGTCCCGCTATCGGCTAGTTTAAATCCCAAGACTCATTGATCAAGACAGTTTAGAGTCTGATTGGCACTATCGAGAATTCACACTTTACACGAGATCGATCAGGGTTTATCCGCCTTTGTGGTAGAGACGAGGATCGTCCTTGAGATGAACTAGCCATCATCCTACAGACTCGAGGGTGTTTGCCTTGATCTCTGCTGGCTTACCAAGGTGCCCTCAGTACGGATGTACGTCGTAATAAGCTTTGCCCATCTCCTCGGCAGAAGACCGAATCTGTTGGTGAGGAACCCGCAGAGGCAAGGAAAGGGACCATGTCCCTGGCCATGATCTCGTGGTGACCCTCACCCGCATTTTCATGCTTTCGATCCAGTGTTACCCGCTCACCTAACCCATTTCTTGAGCTTCCTCTTGGCATGGATATGCTCGCAGTGTGTTGGAGATGGGCCCCTTGAGATTGTCTGCTGAGCTTCGGCGGTGGTCACTGAGGGAACTAGTCTCTTGCCATTGTTCGCTTATGAAGTTGATGACACCCTGTGATGCCATGTCAAAACATCTCACGTCAGCTCCCGCAAGATCCGACCTCTCCCGGATACAACCAGCCCTACAACAGCCCTACTCCGTACGCTACTCCGTACAGTGCAATTCCGAAATCATTCTTATCTGATTGGTCAACTCGCACTTTCTCGATCGTCCCATCCCGAGTCCAGTTAGAGTCTCTCCTCCTTTGCGCCCACGCTAGCAAGGTGCAGCGGGCGTTGCATCGCGATGCTAATGCTTCAAAAACAACCCCCAACCTGCATTTTTCTTCTTTGGCAATCATGTTTCTTTTCTTTAGACGCCTCTAGACACCATGGGCGTCCTTAATCAAGGCTCCCTCCTGCAGGGCCTCGCCGCTGATCTCGTCGATGGCAACTACAGCACCGCAGCAGTCTGGACCACGGCGTTCTTGGCGGGCGCCCTCGCGCTGTCTCTTCTCCTCTCGCCGCGATTGGACCCCCGCGAGCCTCCTGTAGTGAAACCCACCATCCCCCTCATAGGACACATCATCGGCATCATACGGCACCAATCGGACTATCACAGGATCATCCAGTGCGTCTGCACATTTTCTGTATCACTGTTCTGGATGGATCGCTGACGCCTCAGAAAAGCAATGCCAACCCTACAAAGCCCATCGCCACGCTTCCCATGCTCAATGGAAAGATGTACACCATCTACGATCCTCACCTGGTGCAGACGGCGCTTCGGTCGAGGATCGCCTCGTTCGAGCCGTTTGTGATTGACTTTGCGCAAAAGACGTTTGGCCTGAGCAAGGAGACGTTTGCCAAGGCTCGAGGCCCGAATGTCTTCGACGACTTTAACGAAGCCATCCACTCGAGCTTTCAGGCCCCCATGCTGCACAAGATGAATGTCCACTTCTTGGCTAGCATCTCTGCCAAGATGGATCCGATTAGTTTCGGCACAGTGCGTGTTGATGAGGTGAACTCTGGGAGGGAGGTGCTTGTGGATGGGGGTTTGAGGGTGGAGAATTTGTATCTTTGGTGTCGGGATGTTATGACTTTGGCGACGACCAAGGCTCTGTATGGGGATCACGATCCTTTTGGGCCTCAACCACATCTGGTTGATGAGTTATGGTAAGTAAACACTCGTGAGTACTTCAATTGCTGACTAGAAAGGCTGTTTGAGGAATCTGTCCCTTACTTCCTACTGTCTCTCTTCCCATCCATCACAATGCCCAAGGCATATCGGGCACGGTCGAAGCTGCAGGCTCTGATGGGCAAATACTACACAGAGGACCATGACATCAATGACCCTACCACGTCTCAGCTTGTCAAGAATCGTGCAGGCGCCCTACGAAAGCATGGCTTCGCCGGTAACGAAGTGGGACAGCTCGAGGTGATCCTACCAAATGTCGCGACTCTCAACGCCGTACCTACATTCTACTGGATGTTACTCTTTATCTTTGAGAGACCTGAACTAGTGAACCGTCTAAGAAAAGAAGTCGAGGCTGCAGCAGCGATATCTGACAGTCAAGGAAAACGCACAGCAACCTTCAACATCGCCTCTTTCGACGCAAAACTCCCTCTCCTCATCAGCTGCTACCGCGAAACGATGCGCCTCTCAAACCACTCTGTCAGCATGCGCCGCATCATGCAAGACATGACCATCACTGGAGCCGACGGCCAATCCTACCTCCTCAAGAAGGGCGTCGACCTCCAGCTCCCCGCGGGCGTGACGCACCACGACCGGAGCGCCTGGGGGGAAGACTTTGACCAGTTTGACGCGGAGAGGTTCCTCCAGAAGGCGGGGGACGCAGAGACGGAGCGGAGGCGAAAGGCGGCGTACTTTCCCTTTGGCGGGGGGAGACATCTGTGTCCCGGGAGGAACTTTGCGTTTGCAGAGATTTTGGGCTTCATGGCTGTTTTGGTGCTTGGGTTTGATGTTGAGCCTCTGGGTATGAGGTTTGGTGAGATGAAGATGCTTGGAGGACAGCTTGCCAGCGGGACTGTGAGGCCAGAGAAGCATGGAAAGGGACTTGGTGGGAAGATTACTAGGAGGAGTGGTTGGGAGGACGTTGAGTGGAGGTTTGAGTGCTGATCCTTTTGAGATTGGATGCGAAGCCATCTGTTTAAATTCATCATCAAATCGTGATCGCTAACTAATGCCAATACAGTGTCCAACTTTTTTTTTCTCTCTCATAAAATGTAGGTACCAGAAAGATGTCGTTTCTGATGCACCAAAAGGCCTCATGTTTCGCCCGTCTCTGATGTAACAAAAAATGCCTTGTCGCTCCGACACCAGAGACACCAATTCCCACATACATACATACATAGCTGCCCAAAGCAAAGCCTCGTTTCTGACTGACAGACCAAAATACCTCGTTTGTTTTGTTTTTTTGTGTGTGTAGTGTGGTGAAAGTGCAAATAAAAGGCAGACTACCATTAGTACAATCGTAATAAAAAAAAAAAAAACCCCGTGGCTTGAACGTGTGCTTCAGACTGGTTGGTTCGTGTGTGTTTTCTTCCCTCTCCCATGCGGCGCGTCTGAAATGTCTCAACACCCATCCATCCGTCTTTTCATTCCTTGGATTCAGAATGAGAATGGTGCCCGTTGGGCTGATAGCGGCCGCACCCGTCGGCGGGGTTCCCCTCGGGCCGCGGATCCTCCTCTTCATTGCTACCCCGGCATTGTGACAGATCGTGCAGTGGCGCATCTGGCACATTGGCGTTTGCTGCTGGACGCTGCAAGGGAGGAGACTGGCCAGGCGGAGGCTGTTGCTGCTGGTGGGGGACCACGAGGACAGGTTGGTACAGCACGCGGTACGAGGGGCTGTGAAGCCAGATGTCCTGCGGCCAGTGGGTTGCTGGCGGTTGCTGCTCGTCTTGCTGGATCGTCATGGTGGTGCGGTGCTCGTAGGGAGGGCTCGGGACGTCCGGCGCTGAGATGGACAGAGACTGAAGGCCGTCGAGGTTGAGATGATGCTGCTGATGATCTGCGGAAGGCATTGTTTGAGTTGGATCTCGCTGTTGAGAGTTTCTAGAGTGGTTGTGTGTTGAGTTGAAGCTGAAGCTGTCGCGGGTCGAGTTTTCTTGTTGTTGACGCGTGGGATACTGGCACATGGTTATCGGGAGGTTGAATCACTCTGAGCATTTCCCCTCTCCAAAGGTTGACTTGACGGGGGCAGGGAAGACGCGTTGATATACTCGGTTGACCTTCCCCTTCCCATCAGGCTTCGTCTTGTGCGCCCTGCTTGATCAGCAGGCTCTCGCCACGCTGCAGAAGCAATCAACTGCAATGTATGCCGGCGGGATTTCCCATCCATAGAGGAGACGGGGGAGACGCATCATGTCTTGGGCCCCATAAACGACCTATGGCCACGCACGGAGTATGTTCCGTTGCGTTAAGTGTATGCATCGTTGTCGAGACGTGTAACGCGAGACGTGAGACGGTTTGCGTGGTGGGTGTGGGTTGTTAGGGGAGGGGTTACCAGGGCTCTCTATATTTGGCTTGTCTCGAGTTAATCACGTAAACCCTACCAATAGAGCCAGATTGTCGAGATTAGCGAGTTATGCTTTTCAATCAATAGTCTACCTGCGAGAGATGATGTCTCACTTGACGGGAAGGGGGGGACAAGACAAAAAAAAAAAAAAAAAAAAAAGATCTGCTCGTCACCGTTGAAGGCCGAAGCCACCATGCACCCGGAAACGGCAGCCAGCAGCAAGCCCGTTGCGTTGTTGTCACTCTTACATTGTTTTCTCCTCAGAAAAAGAGTCAAGAAAGAGAGGGTTGGCTACCTGCAGCGGCATATCACCTCGACCCCCCCCAAAAGTTATGCAGGCCTCTTGATCCGGTAGGGTCCAGCATATGCGAGGGCGTGTGTGTGTCGCCCCTCGACGCGGTTGGCCAGTTGAGTGTTTTGACCTTCCAGGTTTCCGGAATTGTACAGAATGGCGCTGGACAAGCGAGCTGAACACTAGGGTTTCAGGGAACGTGTTTGGTCATGTTTCCCGGAGATGCAGAGGAAGAGTTAGTGTACTGTAGTGTACACCATACCACAGCGTAGTAGTCACCGCTATCCTTGTGCGACGTGATGAGTAACATGGGCTCTGACGTTCACACGGTCGGCAGTTGCACAACGGACGGGGTTAGTGATAAACACCGCTGTCCGGTAGATGATGGTGTGGTGAGATCGCGATCGGGCTCGGGTTTTGTCGATGCCAAGTCTCGGTTGAGTGTGGATTTTCAGGGTCCTTTTTGATCGGATCGTGGAATTATTTCTAGAACGTGCTTTTTTTATTCCCTTGTATGACCCGTACAATAGTAGAGTCGGTTGATGATCTGACTCGTGAGATGGGTTCGGTTTTGGTGAGGCTGGGGATATGCACAGTGTCCGACATGAACGAGAGGAGATTTTGACTGCAAACATATGGTTACACTGCGTTATTCTGTAATTAATTTGAATCACGCATGTTTTTCTTTTTAAATTACTATTCATGAGACTCAGTAACAACACTATCCCCAGCCAATTCCTCCCAAATTGAAGGAAATTGACCAAGTCTAGGGTAGCCAAACTAAACCTTCAGTAAGCTTAAAAGTCTATGACGAAACCACCCGCGCACTACGATCGAAGCCGTTCCCATCATGGCTGCTTCCGCGTCAGCGCGGGACAAGATAAGACGTTTATTCGCAATTGGTCGCGTTTATTGAAAAGTCCGAAGTCCGTTGGTGTCGTCATAGACGCCTCACAGGGTAACTGTCAAGTCGAGATAAAAATGCCGTGTTGGTTAGCTACCATGGATATCTTCATGTTCCACGACACTTTACACTCTAATTACAATGGCTGACGAGAGACCTACTCCTCGGGATGAGGATATTCCGGGCGGTTTCCCCATAACGCCCAGTGTCAGCTCGATTGATCAGTTGACGCCGACTGGTGATACGGCACACCGACTTGAAGCCGGCGTTTCGGGGCGACATGGCCCGGTCATCTCCGGTTGGGGTGAACCGGTGGCCATCGGGGCTTCGGCCGGTGGATACTTGGGTACACGACAGCAGCCACAGACGACGAACGTGCACCAGTACTACGATGTGATTGAGGGGGGCGGCCAAGATGAGAGAACATGGCACACGCACGAGCAACACGGGTCACAGCAGCAGGCTGAGCGAAAAGATGAACTTGTCTCAGACTCGGCTGCGGCTGTTGGCATGTCGAGAGATGAGAATTCGTCTTCAAGTACCATTCTACCACGCGAAGCCTCGACCGATGAGAAACGCAAAGAGACGGCCGTTCCTGGTGAACCTTCACCAACCGACGCCCCATCCTCCCCCGACGAACCAATCTTTTCACCCATTAAATCCCAATCAAACGATCCTGAAAAAGAACGACCCAACCTCGAGAGAAAGAAGACAATCCGAACCGAAGATGACCTCTTTCGCGTGTTATCCCGTCGCAAGACGTCGGCGAGCACGCCCGAGGAGGAACAAGAAGAACACGAAGAACTCAACCGTCTGATGTCGCGCATCTTTGGCCAAGCCCGACAGAAGCAGAGCGAAGGCGAAAAGACACGCCACAGCGGAGTCATCTTCCGCCGTCTCACAGTCCGCGGAGTCGGCCTCGGCGCAAGCCTCCAACCCACCGTCGGTGACTTTTTCCTCGGCCTCCCTCGGACACTTTCCAAACTGTTCACCCAAGGTCCCAAGGCGGCGCTCGCCAAGCCACCTGTTAGGGATCTGATCAGTGACTTTAACGGGTGTGTGCGTCCGGGAGAGTTACTCCTCGTGCTCGGAAGGCCGGGCGCTGGTTGTAGCACGTTTCTCAAGGCGTTTTGTAACCAGAGGGCTGGCTTTGAGGCTGTTGAGGGGGAGGTTACCTACGGAGGTACTGATGCGGGGACCATGGCTAAGGACTTTCGGGGTGAGATTATTTACAATCCCGAGGACGATTTGCATTATGCTACCTTGTCTGTCAAGAGGACTCTTCAGTTTGCACTACAGACTCGTACGCCTGGGAAAGAGTCTCGACTTGAGGGTGAGAGCCGTGCGGATTATGTCCGTGAGTTTCTGCGAGTTGTTACGAAGCTGTTCTGGATTGAACATACACTTGGGACAAAGGTTGGCAATGAGTTTATTCGTGGTGTATCGGGCGGCGAGAGGAAGCGAGTCAGTATTGCTGAAGCCATGATCACCAGAGCTTCAGTCCAAGGATGGGATAACTCCAGCAAAGGTCTTGACGCAAGTACGGCTGTCGAATACGTCAAGTCGATCCGCGCAATGACAAACATGGCTGATACTTCAACCGCTGTATCTCTCTACCAAGCCGGCGAGACTTTGTATGATCTCGTCGACAAGGTCTTGCTCATCGACCACGGCAAGTGCCTTTACTTTGGCCCCTCGGACAATGCGAAGCAGTACTTTTTGGATCTTGGATTCGAGTGTCCTGAGCGATGGACCACGGCCGATTTCTTGACTTCTGTCACCGATGAGCATGAACGCAGTGTTCGTCGCGGCTGGGAAGATCGCATCCCACGTACTGCAGATGAATTCGCCGAAGCCTACCGTCGAAGCGACGCCTACCAAAAGAACCTCGAAGACATTGACAATTTCGAGTCTGAGCTTGGCTGTCGAGCTGAAGAACGTCGCAGACACGAGTCTGAACGCACAAAGAAGAAGAACTACGAGATTCCTTTTCACAAACAAGTTCTCGCCTGTACGCATCGACAGTTCCTCGTCATGACTGGCGATAGAGCTTCGCTGTTTGGTAAATGGGGTGGTCTTCTCTTCCAGGGTCTTATTGTTGGAAGTCTCTTCTACAATTTGCCTGAGACGGCTGCGGGCGCGTTTCCTCGCGGTGGTACACTTTTCTTTCTGTTGTTGTTTAATGCTCTTCTTGCTCTTGCTGAGCAAACTGCTGCGTTCGAGTCCAAGCCTATTCTTCTCAAGCACAAGTCATTTTCCTTCTATCGACCGTCTGCGTTTGCTATCGCACAGACAGTTGTCGATGTCCCCATGGTGTTTATCCAAGTCGTCCTGTTTAACGTCATCATCTACTTCATGTCCAATCTGGCCCGTACAGCGTCGCAGTTCTTCATCGCGACTCTGATCCTTTGGCTCGTCACTATGGTGACGTATGCCTTTTTCAGGGCCATTTCGGCATGGTGTAAGAGTCTTGACATCGCGACCCGGTTCACTGGTTTGAGCGTGCAGATAGTCATCGTCTACACAGGCTATCTGATCCCTCCCGACTCGATGCGTCCTTGGTTCGGCTGGCTGAGATGGATCAATTGGATTCAATACGGATTTGAATGCCTAATGGCTAACGAATTTACTGGTCTCAATCTCGAATGCTCCCCGCCGTACCTGGTTCCTCAAGGCCCCAACGCTCAACCACAGTACCAAGGATGTACCCTACCGGGTTCATCTCCTGGAGCATCTTCCGTTGAAGGATCAGACTACATCCAGCAGTCTTTCAGTTACACTCGGGCTCACCTATGGCGCAACTTTGGCTTCCTCTGGGCCTTCTTCCTCTTCTTCGTCTTCCTCACAGCCCTCGGCATGGAACTCATGAAACCCAACGTCGGAGGCGGCGCCATTACCGTCTTCAAGAGAGGACAAGTTCCCAAGGCTGTTGAAGAGTCGATTGACACTGGTGGGAGGACCAAGAATGAGAAGAATGACGAAGAAGCTGGTCGTGTTGTTTCTCTTGCTGAGGGCGTGAGTGCTGAGAGGCCAAAGACGGATCAGCAGATTACGAAGGAGGTTGGTAAGAATGAGACTGTGTTTACGTTTCAGAACATTAACTACACCATCCCGTATGATAAGGGACAGAGGAAGCTGTTGCAGGATGTTCAGGGCTATGTTCGTCCTGGAAAGTTGACTGCTCTGATGGGAGCTTCTGGTAAGTCACTACCCCGGCAGTATCGCTGCAATGACTAACGAATTACAGGCGCTGGAAAGACGACGCTCCTCAATGCCTTGGCTCAGCGACTCAACTTTGGAACAATCACAGGCGACTTTCTTGTCGATGGTCGACCTCTTCCCAAGTCATTCCAGCGAGCGACCGGTTTCGCAGAGCAGATGGACATTCACGAGCCAACATCTACTGTCCGCGAAGCCTTGCAGTTCTCGGCTCTCCTTCGACAACCCAAGGAGGTTTCGACAAAAGAAAAGATGGAGTACTGCGAGACCATCATTGATCTACTCGAGATGCGTCCTATTGCTGGTGCTACCATTGGTATTGTTGGACAAGGTCTCAACGCCGAACAGCGAAAGCGATTGACGATTGGCGTTGAGTTGGCCTCTAAGCCTGAACTTTTGATGTTCCTCGACGAACCTACTTCTGGACTTGACTCTGGGGCTGCATTCAACATTGTCCGGTTCCTTCGAAAGCTCGCAGACGCAGGTCAAGCTGTCCTCTGCACCATCCATCAACCTTCTGCTGTCCTGTTTGAGCATTTCGACGAGCTTCTTCTTCTCAAGTCTGGTGGTCGCGTCGTTTATCATGGTCCCCTCGGTCATGACAGTCAGAACCTCATTCATTACTTTGAGTCTAATGGTGGTCCCAAGTGTCCGCCCGACGCGAACCCAGCGGAGTACATGCTTGACTCTATTGGTGCTGGAGATCCTGATTACAACGGTCAAGATTGGGGAGATGTCTGGGCCAACTCTTCTGAACGCGAAACCCGATCGCGTGAAATTGAAGAAATGATTCAACGACGTCGAGACGTGGAACCATCTCAGAGCCTGAAAGACGACCGCGAGTATGCCATGCCTCTCTCCACCCAAACATGGGCCGTTGTTCGTCGCTCCTTCATCGCCTTTTGGAGATCTCCCGAGTACATCTTTGGCAACTTTATGCTACATATCCTCACCGGTCTATTCAATTGTTTCACCTTTTACAAGATTGGCTTCGCATCAATCGACTACCAGAACAGACTGTTCTCCATCTTCATGACACTCACCATCAGTCCGCCGCTCATTCAGCAGCTTCAACCCGTGTTCCTCAAGTCACGACAGATCTTTCAGTGGCGCGAGAACAATGCCAAGATATACAGCTGGTTCGCATGGACTACTGCCGTCGTTGTAGTTGAGATTCCATACCGCATCGTTGCGGGCGGGATTTACTTCAATTGCTGGTGGTGGGGAGTCTTTGGATGGCGAGCTTCAAGCTTCACTTCTGGCTTTGCGTTTTTGTTGGTCTTGTTGTTTGAGCTGTACTATGTCAGCTTTGGACAGGCAATCGCCGCTTTCGCCCCGAATGAGCTTCTCGCTTCCCTTCTTGTACCCATCTTCTTCCTCTTTGTTGTGTCCTTCTGCGGAGTCGTTGTTCCTCCTGCTGGATTACCGACTTTCTGGCGTGAGTGGATGTACTGGCTTACACCCTTCCACTACCTCCTCGAAGCCTTCCTCGGCGTTGCGATTCACGATCAACCAGTTGAGTGCAAGTCGGGCGAATTTGCACGCTTTCGAGCACCATCTGGTCAATCTTGTGAGGAGTACGCGCGGCAATACATCCAGCAGGCGGGTGGGTATGTGCAGACAGGTGAAGGGGGACTGTGCGAGTTTTGTCAATACGCGACTGGAGACGAATTCGGTGCTGGATTCAGCGTTTACTACAGGAATATTTGGCGGGACTTTGGAATCTTCTGTGGGTTTATTGTCTTCAATTATGCCATTGTGTATGTGGCTACTTGGTTGAGGTTCCGGGGTAAGAACCCTTTCAAGGGATTGTTGCAGAAGAGGAAGTCTTGAGGGGTGGATGGTGTGTATTAATCTGTATGATGGGCTAAATAATTTGTACCCTCTTCTTTTCTTAATCTCTACTTACATACAAGCCGAGCATCGCAGTTCCTGATATGTTTTGTTCACTACCTTTCCACGAGACATTGCAAGAATGGATTTATAAATAGGCCGAGAGACTGGTTTAGATTCTTATAGACACCTCAGCCCTAATTCCCGAAACACAGCTTAGGGGTAAGGCCACGAGGGAACTTTTGTCACCTCAAGTATGCATCTGGTGTAAGCACTAGATGAGTGCAACATGCAGATGAGAAGGGGCAGTGATTCTGCTGTTAGACTAAGGCTGAATGGTGAATTACGATAGGACAGCATTTACGAGTCAGGGGCATACTCTTTATTTGATACAGTCTGATGACGCGTGAAATCGAGAGTTGATGGAGGAATGGCTCCAGGTACGTGTCTGTTGCATTATTAACGGTCCGAGACAAGGTTACCCTGAGCCTGAGAAGTCCTAGACCTCATTAATAGCATTGATCCCTTGAACTTGTATATAATGAGAGTCATTTACTGCGGAGGTGTTTTGATGTCGTGGCTGCAAGGACTCGGACTTAGCGGTAGCTTACAAACACCAAAACCCGACTGTCCAACAGCATCTCTTGTAATCCGAAAGGCGGGTCGATCTCTGCTTATTCTAGTGAGCCATTATCAATCATCCAAGCTGTTCGATGTAACCATGAATCTTAGCAGATGCATATAAATACACCAGCCGTCACTCACGCGACCTCACCCACTGCATCCCACATTAGTCACCATGTCCACCTCAGATCATCAGCCTGTCATTCTCATCTTTGGCGCCGGTGCCAATACTGGCTATGGCGTTGCCGACGCCTTTTCTCGCAAGGGATACAAGGTGGCCGTCGTCTCCCGTGGTGCGCTGGCGCCTGTGTTTGAAGGACGTGACTTTTTGCATGTCAAGGGCGATCTGGCGGATTCGTCTTCGGTAGAGGCGGCGTATAGACGAACTGTGGATGAGCTTGGAATTCCTAGCGTCGTTGTGCATAACGGTGGGTGATGTATCGCATACGGAAGCATCAGTACTGACGGCAGATTCAGCATTTGCCAGCACCATGGCGCTAGATAATGCCGATCCAATCCAGCTTCCAGTATCTGACCTCGCAGCTGACTTGGCCATCAACACCACAAGTTTGCTTCAACTGCTTCAGCTGGCGATATCAGGCTTTGCAAAGCTGCCAAACTCTGCATCTCGGACCTTCATCTATACTGGAAACAAGGCCAACCTCGAGCCTTTCCCTCCGTTTCTCAGTCTCGGCGTTGGAAAGGCGGCAGGTTCTCACATGATCTCATTTGCTGCCAAGGCATATAGCCCTCAAGGCTACAAGTAAGGTAGTTCCTACCCAAGTAAAGTGTACCGGGTATTGACGGGAGCAGGTTCTACTATGCAGACCAGAGAAATGAAGATGGATCGCCAGTGATGGCGGCCATTGACGGCAGCGCTCACGGGGAGTTTTATACTGAGCTTGCCGAGTCTAAGGCTCAAGGTCCATGGTTGGCCACTTTTGTGAAGGGCAAGGGATATGTGAAGTTTGAAGAGCAGAGGAACTGGTAGGTAAAGTACAGAAGCACGTCATTCCAGAGCTGGGGAAGCTGGTAGAATGCCACCGGAGCTTGCTGGTAACGCTGGAATAGGGGGTAGGTATGAACTCGGCGTCCAAGGAAGATCTATTCTAGAGCTGGAAGGTGACAACGGTTCTAGGCACAAGTTGTCTTAATATTAATTGGAAGCTGCGGGCACTGAGCGTGAACAAAGAGGCTTTCTCTATCCCATGACATGAACCTGTGACTACGATAAAATCATGGGTAGACTGGAACCAAAAAAAGACACACGAAGTTGAATTCAATCATCTCAAGACATGGCTACGTTGAAAAGAATAAATAACCCCCCAAAAAGAAATCGACTTTTGGTTAAAACGTATTAATTTGGTGTCCACGCGTTGGTCGTCCAACTCTCGGGGCTGATATCCGGCCAGTAGAGTCCCTGTGAACCATCATGATACATTGACGCATCGATGAACTGCAAATCCAGAACAGGCTGAGAGAGAAGCTCCTGTAGTGAGGGCTCTGACAATGCCATGCCTGCTGTGGGATTGGCCCCTGCGAGTGCTTGACTAACATCGATACCGTCAAGTTGTATCAAGTTGGCGTCTGGTAGAGGGGTAAAATCTCCTCTCCTTGACTGGACTGCCGCCATACAGACCTTCATGGCGTCCAAATGTCGACAGAACTCCTCCGCGGCAAAGTTGCCATTCTCTTTCAGCTGAGCCAGGAACTGAGCGGCCGACTCAAACTGTTCCTTGTCACTTCGACACTCCTTGCCGTCGAGGAGACTCGAAATCGCCAGAACAGTGGCTGCAGCGAAGAGATATTGGGTATAAAAGTAGTCAAACGTAGCAAAGGATCCATCAATCCAGCAGTCGATGAGCAAGCGGCACGAATGTCGTGCACATCTTACACAAGCCTCAGACAGGGTGACAGCAGAGGCAGGAATCTGGGGCTCTGTCCTTGGTTGCGTCTCCCAAGCGGCGACATGAGTTCTTAGGACATGGAGGAGAATAGGTCGGGTAGAAGTGATGGCGACCTGTCGGATGTTAGAAGCAGGGTAACCTGAATTTGAGGAACACATCCTTACCTGGTTGAAGTAAAGGTGTAGGGAGAGAGGCTTTGGACTTGGTTCAGGACCATCCGTGGACTCGATATGTAGATGAGCTGGCAACTCTTCTACGAACGTACGTAGATCTCTCAAAGCCTCTTGCACTCTCTGAGACAAGGTCTTTTGCTGAGGCCTTCGTGTGTAAATCGAGTTAATCACCCGACCTGCGAGGCGAGCCAATCGTATACTTGCGATAAAGTATGCCGAGTCTGCAAAGTCGTCTGATGGTGTTTCCAATACCGGATCCGAAGGGAAGTCAACTTCAATATCGTTATCTTGTATCGCAACTGGATGGCCAAGCCTTGATGCCCACATCCGATCGAAGCTGTATGCAGTCCACCACACTCGATTCCTGTGTTCTCTGGCAGCAGCATCCCTTAGTTGGGATTCTGGGACATTGAGATGCAGTCCCATGACTACAGAGAGGCGAACTGACGAGCCGGCAAGAGCATATGCCGTGTATCGACGGTTCAGTGCAAGAGAGTAAAAGGACTTAAGATGGTTAGCCTGTGTTACTGGAGGTACGGGTCGGGTAGCCTACTAGAAGCAATCTGATCTCGATAGCATCAATTCTCGGCCGTTCACTGATGATGCGGAGTACACGAGTCGCACGAGCAAAGTAGCACATGCCCGGGAAGTTCTTCTCTTTCGCCGCTGTCCGTGTCGAGTACATCTCGCCAATGGCGAACAAGGCCCATAGTTTACTCTTCAGAAGCGAATCGGTGGAATGCGGGTTCTGGATCGTCTGCTCCAGTCCCTCAAGGATTTGACTCTTCCGAACGATATGGTAGCACCGACTGACATACTTGAGGGCGACATTGACCAACAACCGTGCTCGAGAGGGAATAGGCCAAGGACAGTCGGCATCAGAGAGGGTAAGCAGTCTATCATCCGGTGCGTAATTGACTCTGGGAATATGGCTGTGTCCAGGCTCCGAGATGGCTTGACGGAAACGTGTGGCAAAGGCGGCATCTGATGCTTCACCGATCAATACCGGCGTGTGAAGAACATTCATGTCAAAGAACCAGGGACGTTCCTCCAACAGGGTCCCTTGAAGGGTCGAGGTCGCCTCAGCTTGGCCATTGGTAGTAGGGGCAATTGGAGCATCCGGTGCGCCGAGTTCAGGCCGAACTTTGGTGTCCGTATCCCGACTATTACGGAGCCGCTGATTTTCGGCGACAAGGTCATCGATATATCTACCACGTCAGAGAGGAAACATGTCAGGCCATGCATCAACTTACTGTTGGCTGACCTTTACCAACCGGTTCTTCCGGGGATAAGAGCACTCGGCACCCTTGCTTGCCTGTCGGCAGTTCTCGCAGGGCTGTCCTCCTGAGCACTTTACCTTTCGGGCGTGACACCGACGGCAGCTGTGTTTTGGATATGAATCAGCAAGGGGGTTCACGGGCGCGTGATAATGTCTCACTCTTACGCCGTTGATTTGGTCTTGCGCTGCCGCTTGCCAGAGATACTGCTGGCCGGATTAAGAGAGTCGATATCATCCTTTCCCTCTGCCTCCGACTCACGGGGACTCTCATCGTTCGAGGTCATATCGGCTACTTGCGTTTAGCCGTCTCTCGATTCGAGTGGACTGGCTGGAGTGGACTGATGGGTCGTCGGGCTTCAACCACAAAGGAGGCGGAAAGATGGTAAAAGTCGCCGCACGCAGGTGGGAAACCTGGGGATCGTCGGTAGCGGCAAAACGCTTGATCTTAACAAATCTGGGGATCCGGTTTCTTCCCGATTGGACATGCGTCTAGTCGATCTGGTCGTAGCCGTGATGTCGTGTGACTGCGAAGATCTCTGGAAGCGGAATGTCACGCCGAATGTCCGCGGCAGAAGGTTTCCCCTCGCCGGAAATGACTAAGCCGAAATTCCGACCGGATCGGCAAAACTGAGGTTCCGCCGATGACATGCCGGCTACTTGACCCTTTAAATCGGCATCTCGACAATTGATGCCGAGGTCTTTGTCAAACTCATGATTTGCCAGGGATAAAAAAGGGTGTCCGACACCGCAAGATGTAGTCATGAAAGGCCCACTTATCGTGATGCCTGCTGATGCAAAGCGAAAATTCCTTCGCTTGGGTATTCATGATTTCGAGGTGGTATTTGTACTCTTCAGGTCCCCGGCTTCTTTTACAAATGCATATTTTTTGAGCCTCATTGCAATGCTAACCGGAAGTCGTTCGTTGACAAATGTTGTTACCGAGGTGTTGATTGCCCCGGTTCGAGTTCCTATTTCAATACATTTTGTTTGTCCCCTGAATTTTTGCCAAGATGGCGAGTGAACCCAAGTCAGGGGCATTGACTGGTGCCCAACCATCAGTGACGCCTCTGCCTCCTGTCGGTGCCATTGACGATGATGTGGCTGAGATTCCTTCTTGGAGAAAATGGGTGATCCTGTTCGTCGTCTGTTGGATGCCCCTTCCAATGACATTTTGGAGTACTGCAATTATGCCTGCTACACCAGAGGTTGCTTCTGACTTGGACATTGGGGTGACTACGATCAACACCGTCAATGCTGGCGTTTTCGTCGCCCAGGCCTTGTCTGGCCTGATTTGGCTTCCGATCAGCACAATAATTGGTAGAAGATCAACATATCTTGTTGCCAACCTTGTCCTGTGCCTATGCTCGATTGGATGTGCTCTGGCTCCCAACATTGCAGGGTTCGGCTCTCTCTGGATTATTGGCGGCACTACAGGGCCATTTTTCCTTGTCGCCGGACAGACCATTCTGGCAGACATTTTTGAACCGGCAAGTTTATCCAAAGGTCTATTAGTATTTAATATTAATATCGTGTAGACTGTTCGCGGGACGGCTGTTGGTTTCTTTCTTGGCAGCTGCGTTAGTGCAAACACCATCGGTGAGCAACATCATGGGTCACGCGACATCACAACTAATCATCCGCAGCCCCACTAATCGGTAGTATCATTGCTACATTCACTAGCTGGAGAGTCATCTATGGCGTCGAGGCCGGCATGTCCTGCTTCGGCTTGGTCCTTACTTTCTTCTTCATCCCTCGGGCGAGCGAGGTTGGGAACCCCAAGACTGCCGAGGCAATTCGGCCAAAGACACGAGGGGACATGATTCGGACGTTTAACCCTATGATTGTGTTTCGACAGTTCAAGTACCCAAAGGTGCTATTAGCTGTGCGTTGTATCCCCCCTACAACAAGACGTTTCTGACAGATAGTAGAACATTGCTTGTGGTCTGTTGGCGTTTAATCAGTATGGCCTGTTGAGTTCAGTCCGTCGTGTTGTTAACCCTCGATTCAACCTGAATTCTCCCCTTGAAAGCGGTCTCTTCTATCTTGCCCCCGGCGCCGGCTTCTTGGCTGGCAGCACACTTGGTGGGAAAGTGTCCGATATCACAGTAAGGAGATACATCCGAAAGAGGAATGGACAGCGACTACCGGAAGACAGACTCAACAGCAGTCTGCCGTTCGTCCTTTTCGTACTACCTCTAGGTACTCTTCTGTACGGCTGGAGTGTACAGAACCGCATCGGAAACATGGCTCTGCCAATTGTGGGTTCTTTTGTCCAGGGAACAGGCCTTATGGCGTCGTTCAGCGGGCTGAACACGTACGCTGCTGGTAAGCAAGGAATATCCTGCCTGAAATTCGGTGCTAATAGTATTGTAGAAGTCCGACCGGTATACAGAACGGCGGTCATCACAGGCAAATATGTTGTTCAATATAGTTTTGCCGCAGGAAGTGTGGGCGGTGTGGTACCCTTGATCAACGGCCTTGGCGTTGGATGGGCTTTTACCATCAGTGAGTATTCCATGATTGATCAAGACTTTATACTAATCTAATCAAGCTTCTTTCGCGGCCATCATTAGCGGCACGCTTGTTGTGCTGATTTCGAGATTCAGCAGAACATGGAAGCAGTAATAGTGACAACGAGCTTGGCGATTCACCATCGAGCTCGTCATCTTACAGACATGGAATATGACCCAAAAAGCATACGACGACGAAAAGTCTAGTTGATATTTATAGATTTGATACGCGGACACGAAACGACTCTGTACTAGATGGAAGGCGGAGTTGGAGAAGAACCGCATTAGAGAACAGCTTATAATGTTTGGAGATAGACTTTGTATATGAAGAAGTGTTTTAATTAGAATAAGCAAATAGATGAGTAATGTTACAATTCTCTGAATTATTGGGACCCGAAGCTTAGGCTCCTCTAAGGGAGCAGCAGATCGAGAACTTGGTGTTAGACATACAATACGTGCTGTCGACAAAGAGCCGTCTGTGACTTTGCACAACGCGGGGTAGGGGAGACAGTTTGTTCTTACTGGGCATGAGAACCAGAATATTGCAAGCAACAAGGCCGCTCAGATCAACGGGATCTTCAGCGACGGCACATTCAACTTGAGCCACACACCATGTTCAAAGTAGATGTTCTTAGTCGAGATCAAAATATCTCATATTGCCCGTGCTTCAAGCATACCTATGTACTTTCCGGGAAGTCAGCCCTGCAGTGCCATCTCGAGAATTCTCCTGGCCTGAGCATGCTCCCTCGTAGTGGTATTTGCAAGGTCCATAGCCGTCCATCCCTTTTCGTTTTGTGCGCGAGCATTTGCACCTTGGATTAGGAGTTGACGTGTGAGTGATGGTCTCCCTAGATGAACCGCCAGCATCAACGGAGTGAGTCCAGAGTGTTCTTGAGCTTCCAGGTCTGCTCCTCCTGCCTTGAGCAGTTTGATTGTGTCGGGGTTCGCTATGCCGCTGTTTATAGCGTGGTGGACCGCAGTGAAACCTTTCTTGTCCGCAAAATCAACGTCGTTGACTTCGTTCATCAGTAGCTCAAGTCCCTCGTTGAACCCCAGTCTTGCAGCATGATGGAGTGCCGTTAGGCCGGTCGAGTCTTGATCCTCGCATGCCGCCCCGTTGTCAATCAGGGCTTGCACCATCGGTTTGCTCGCTCGTAAAGTTGCCAGCATGACTGCCCGATTTCCCTGGGCATCCGGCTCATCAATGATCGCCCAAACAGAGCCCCGTGATGCGAGTAGACTGACTATATCCTCCCAGCCGCTCAGCACGGCATAGTGTAGAGCGGTAAAGCCAGCTGTATCCTTTGATATGGTCTCTGCTCCATTGTCGAGTAGAAACGCTACCTCCTTCAGCCGTCCACCGTGGCAAGCTCTGTGTAGTGAAGTAATCCCCTTGTCATCTGGACTATTGATGTCAGCTCCATGCTCGCAAAGCAGCCAAGCAATGGAATACTGAGCCTTTTTTAATGCCAAGTCGATAGCGCTAGGGGTATTGACACTCCGAAGATTCACTTTGGCCTTGTTTGCGATCAAGAGCCAGACGATATTCTTGCTCTGATTCTCGATGGCGTAGAGAAGAGGCGACCATCCTTTGCCATCAGTCTGGTCTATCTGGGCGCCATTCTTAATCAGGAACCAAACCATGTCTTCGTTCCTTTTCCGAACGGCCTCGATGAGCGGTGTCCATCCGTCGATGTTCTTCTCATTGACGGCTGCTCCGTGCTTGATCAACAGCTTGACCGCAGAGTAGCGCTCATAGCAGAAGGCCCAATAAAGAGCAGACATTCCGTCCTTTAGGTCCCGCTGGTTGGCATCAGCTGGATTCGGTTTCCGCTCTAGCAAATGCTGAAGCACCACCAAACTTCCGGCTCTGACTGCGTGGACCAGTGGCAGCCAGCCATCAGTTGTAGGACGGTTGAGGTCTACATCTCTTTCAAGGAGAAGATGAATCAAACAGCGGACATGGTCTTTGACTGCGTCTCTCAGTGGAGTCCATCCGTCTGAAGAGGAGTCACTGTTGCCATCAGTCCCTTTCCCCAGTCTGTGAATTATTTCGTGGCCGTGATAAAAGACCTCCCTCAAAGAAGTCCAGCCCTCGGTCACTTCAACGTTCACATCGGCCTGGCTCTTGATCAACAACCTGGCAATGGAGGTTGGTCCGTAGCGTATGGCAGAGGACAACGGTGTCAGCCCTTTTCCCCCTTTGATGTCTATCCGGGCACCCCGATGGATCAGGGCTCGCACAGCAGGTAATGCATCTAGTGTAGGCCCCATGAGTATCTTGTGCAGAGCTGTATCGCCAGTCGCGTCCCGAATGTTGGTATTCGCAGACTTCCGGATTAGGTACTCCAGAAGGTGATATCTGCCATGGATTGCAGCCCAGTGCAGGGCAGTCTGACCTTTTGAGCATTGAGAGTTAATGTCAATGCCTGCTTTCAAGAGGCGTTTGATCCACGGTAATTGGTTGAAGTATACCGCAGCATGCAACCCAGTTATCCCACCAAAGGTGCCCCCAGACATCTCTGGAATGGCTCTGAATGTCCTTGTCAAGCTGTTGCTGTTTCCCAGAAACATATCGACCAGTTCTTGAGCGTGGGCGTCGTTTGATCGGCCAAGATGTGAGCACCAATGGGTCACGGAGTAAGCCAGAAGTGGGCTATGGAATTGCCAAGTCTCATCCATCAAGAGAGAGATCAGACATGTTTTGGCTATTCCCAGGTCGGCATACTTGGGCATGACTTGATGTTTTCGCAAGTGAGTTTGTACCGATTCATGGACAAGTCTAAGGGTATTCGTTTCGTGGTCCTCAACGACAAGCCCGGCGCAGGAAGCCATCAGGGAATCTTTTGGGGGCCGTGACTCTGGATGATACCGACAACCTTTGCTCTTGTGGATAGCAAAACTATCTCCGACTTGGTTCACAGTCAGGCCAACCTTTGCATGTACGACCCAGGTAAGAACGTGCTTGGCTAGATCACTCTCGAATGGGTTGTCGGTTCGGAGAATTCTCCGAACTGATGTTTCGAATGCACGAGATGAAGTAGCAGGAAGCCGACGGAGAGCGTCTTTGATGTCGGCTAGAGTACCTTGCTTGCTTAGATTATCCATGTGCAACCTGGCTAGAAGGAACCTGATGTCAGTTAGTAACTGGTTAGTTACTATTTGGGGATCTATTTGGACATACATTCCACTCGTCATGGTCAACTCTGTCACTCTCCCAATCACATCTTCTCGATGTTTCGTGTCTGCCAAGACGCGATGAAGATCTGAATCGCCATCAATGCGGTATTTGACGTATGTCTCGATATCCGACTGATTGGGTGTTACTTGTAGTGTCTGACTGACCCCAAGATCGCGGGTAAGTGAGTCACTTCTCGACGTGAAGAGAACCCTGATGTTGTGTGGCAGCTTTTTCAGAGCTTGGTGCATGCTATGCCGCGTTCTTTCGTCATCACCATTGGTGCAAATGTCTAGAGCATCAATGACTAGGTAGACGGTCTCGAATGTGGAGGCTTGGGCTTTGAATAGCTTAAAGTATTCGAGTGGGTGTATGGGAGCTGACCCTCGAAACGAGTTGTTGAACTCGGATTTCAGCGCTTCCGCGACACCTTTGGGTCCTTCATGTTGCAGAAGTTGCGCCAATAGGGTTGACCAGATACGGGCGACTGGAGGTGACCTGTCGTCTCCTTCATGAAAGTAAAAATAGATACATGCAGCAGAATCGCTCCGTTGCTTGATCTCGTTCCTCAATGTGTCTATGATGAGTGACCTGGGAGGGCAGTATCAGCATAGAGTTGAGGTCCCTTGTACATTTGGTTACCAACGCAAGCACGGTTTTACCGCATCCCACTCGGTAGGCAAATGATTAGCGAAACTCCCAAGGACCCAGGGCGCATTCACCGATGCCACTTACGGATTCCGTGCATGCCAAGACAGCGATGAGAGGAGTTTGACGCATCTCTCCATTTCTGAATCTCCTTGGTGGATAGTGTCCATGTCCCAGTTTTTGGTGTTACTTGGTTAATAATCTCGAGATGGTGACGGCTGGGGTCTAGAGGTGAATGTTCAGGCTGGCGCATCAACCAGTCGACCAAGATGGACCCTTTATATGAGAAGCGAAGTTAGTAAGGATTATACCTATTGTAAGACTAGCGGCTAACTTACGAGTCGGTTCGGTTGGCTCTTTTCCGGATCCTTCGAGTCCTTGAGCTAGATTCCATACTGATGGTATGCCTGACACGTCGGCTGGCATGTTGAATGCAAAGAACTGCCGACGATCGCTACGATCGTTGTACTGTACGCCATTGCTGCTGGCAACGTTTTGATCCCCATCTCCGGGGCCTAGATATTGACAGCCCGACGCACTGTTATTGGCTGAAATAGCCGGTCTCGAGTTGCCAGAATTTGGCGACTCCATGCTGAGTAGCCGTGATCAAGTCCCGATCTCTGCTTGTGGAAGGCGATTGATTGCTTGCCGGTGATGTCTGAGCTAAGATGTTGTTTCTGGGAAAATTCAGCTGCCGGAGCAGAATCAGGCTGAAGGAACGATGTGTCATGGTTGTGACAGATAATGCAGTAGGCGCCACCACCCAACCGTCTCGCAACACTCCCTGCTCGGAGAGGCAATCATTGTGCAGGCGGCTAAACTGCAAGGCAACAGGTCATACGACTGGATGCTGTAACGCCTACTGGCTGCAAGCTGGTCATATTCAGCCACATGCCAAGCCATTGACCCGGTGTGAGAGGGAGCTGAAACTGCCTTGCTACGCTCCCGCCCTCCTACTCCCCAGCCTCTTCTCCGGGGTACCTCGTGACTGGCCTTTCCCTGCAACCAGGCTCTGAGGCCTCTTTCTCCTATCATCATCTTCCCCCAACATCTTTGGCACCGTGGATTTTCTGTAGGCTGTCATACTACATTTCTAGCCCTCACCGTGCTCCAGCTCTCTACTCCTAACTTCTTCCACCAGTCGTTTTGAACCTCGGAGTCTACCATGCCCTTGGTCAAAAGGCAGCACAACACAAGAAAAGGGAGAAGAGCGAGGGCTAAGAAGACTACGGTGGAGACGGACACGTCCTCCGACAACAACTATAACGAATCTGACGGCTTGTACGACGACAACGACAACGACAACGACGACAACCCCGGGCAATCCGATCGTGCTTCAACTTCAAGGGTGTCCAACAATAAGGCCCCGGTTACCCCAGTTCCCCCAGTTCCCAAAGAAATCAATATAATCGGACGAACCGGAATGGATTCCCAGGCAGCAGGCTGGACAACCAATAGCTTGGGTGGCCAACCCTTGGTCCTTAACAATGGGATGCTTTACCCGCCAGGCCCAGATTGGCGTGGAGGGCACACACGACAATACCAGCCCAGCTACGAATCACAAGACCATGCTTCAGACGCCAGCGCCCCCTATATGGGGTATCCATCCAACAACGTACAGTATCCTGCAGCCCCAGACATGCAGAACATGGGGCCGTCTGGTGCTTCCAGTGGCGCGCAGCAAGCACTCTCTCCATATCAACCTCCCAATCCAAATGGATACTATCCGCAACAGTATCCTCGTCTCAATCAATTCAATCCTTGGGCAACGAGAGGATATCAGACTGTGGGGGGCACGACGCAAAGGCATCCGACATCACCACCACCTCCTCCTCCTCTAGCTACTCCTCCCCTTCGTCCTCGTACTCCGAACGAGGACCCTGAAAAGGCCCGCCTGGAAGCTGAGATCGAAGCCTTCAAGGCGATATTAGAGAAGCAAAAAGCGACGGAAGAACAAAGGGAGGCGGAAGCGAAGATCCGCAAAGAAGCCGAAGAGGCTTTTCACAGACGGATGGAGGACATGAGAATGGCCCAAGAGGAGGCCAAAAAAGAAATCGAAATAGCCAGGTCCCAAGCTGAAGAGGCAACAAAAAATAGAATTCGTGCTGAACAGGATTCAGAAGAAGAGAGATCAAAACGCATGAAAGAATTTGCAGAGAAGCTTGAAAGAGACGTCAGAGCCAAAGTTGAGTTGGAGAAAATAGCTGAAATGGCAGAGAGAAAGGCCAAGGCAAAGCAGAGTGAGGATCTCGAAAGACTGGTCAAGTTGAAAATGCTAAAGAGCATGGATGAGATCGTCGTCCTGGCAAAGAAGAGGGTACTTCACGACATGGACACGGAGGAGCAAGACTGGCTGATTAAGAGACGAGGCGAAACGGAAGGAGAAAACAACCTATCACCAGATGACGACTTGACAGAGAAGAGCAATACCTCGGTTACTCATTCAACCATACCACTACGGCACGCCAAAGCCACAACCCTTCGGTCTGTCTCTAGTGCATCCGTCCGGCGACAAGGCGTCTCCCCCACCGGGTCTTGGACAAAGTCCCCTCTCGCAGTTCCCGATCCCCCGGTGTTGGGCTATGCTAGCGATGATGAGGGGACTCTGAGTAGAGCCGGCACAGATATTTTGGATCCTTCCGAGTCTGGGCGCAGAAGTCAGGCACATCACGGACAACAAGGCATCTATAACGGACAACGGCACCGAGACATGTACCAGAACGACAGGACCGAGCAAAATGAAGCGTTAGTTGACCAGATAGCCGACGCCGTTGTGGCCAGACTGATGCAGTCCCCGTACAAGGAGGCCCTGATACGCCACCCTTCGCACAGTGGTCAATACTCTCCCCAGCCTCTTCGCCCTACGACAGAGCCATTCGACGCAACGCCGTATCGTTACCCGAAAGATGGGGCGCCTGATTGTGAAGATGCTGCAGGTCGCTTTCATAAGGGTGGACATCCAAGCGAGTCGTCCAGACGATTTTTTCGGCCTCCTAAGCCAGCTCATCTACGCGGACGGAGTATTAGAGATTTGGGCGGATCATCGTCTCTAGGCATGTCCCCAGACACCAGCCCATCTTCACCGAATGGAGCACCCCTCGCTCCAAGCGACAGTCAAAGATCAACACCACGCCGCCCACCCCTACCACCAGCAAGAAGTTGGCTTAAAACTAGTGAAAAACGGGGCCAGTTCGGGACGGCAAGTAGCTATTCCGATGTTGGTACTGCTATCCAAGAGTCTTCTGCAACAGCTGCGGCAGCTGGCAGTGACGAGACAACATGAGACCATCCCCATACTTGGATGGATGAGAGCCCTACAGCAGTTGTGCGTGCAAATGGATCAACTCTGAGAGAGAAGGTTGAGAAGATGAATGAGGACAATCTCAAGGCACATTTGTCCCATCAAGGAGCACGAGGGAGACCTTCAGAAGGCCAGCAGGCATATCTTCGAAGACTCAAAATCACTACCTCGGAAGCCTCCAACAAATCTTGGGAGCTGATTGCTGCAAGTGGTTCTGCCATGACTAAACTGGAGGTAATATCATGAGAGAGAATGTGAACATGGAGTGGTATTGAATCAGTCATCAAACTAGAATTTGACCCAGGGTACGAATGCGCATAGTTACACAGCAGCTACTTGCAAGGTATAACCGCAATTGACTCGTTTCTTATCTTTTTGATCTTCTAGCTGAGTTATCTCGTCTTCAACTATGATAAAGAACACATTTCCGACACACCATAGCATCATATCCCAATGCTCACACAGTGGCTTTTTTTAGCCTTTGTGCCGCCTGCGGGCTATAGGCAGTCGAAGACTCATACCTATCTGCATAAAATGAAAAGTCAAGATTTTCAAGGGGTATTCATCTTATCTTTTCTTGGTGTGCCCTTCTGATATTTCCTACCAGCTCATAGGCTATCTCGTAAATCCAGTTAATCCTAGCTCACTCGTTCTCTATCCCAACTCACAATGGTTACAGAAGATTAACTAATAATATGGAGACAGGATTATCAAGATGTCCAAAAAAAAGAGCCCCATGCTTGCAAAACCGATCACCATCCTTTTATGTGGGGAGGCTAACGTTCGTCTACGCCCTTGGCTTGACATTTGGTAGTCAATTTTGACATTTTTGACATGAAGGATGCTCCACTACGGTGTTCACAGGGTGCATTTCCGGGCTCTATCGACAATAAACGGGACTACTCGCCGTGAACTCTGAGTCAACCTCGACCTGTGGTATATAACATGAACCTTTCAGGCACCCTGAACAAAGCTTCGACATGGTGACTTTGTTATAAAAATGGCGTCTCTCGATGCATTGGACCAGAGCGCAGAAATAGCAACCATCAGTACTTCCTTCAAAGCCATCTTTGACAAACTTCTCGAATCTACACAACAAGTTCGCAATGATCCTATGCTCCGAGTCGCCCAACAGGCAGACCTCCCTCTCCTCAAAGAACTCAGCACCCCCGGCCAACCCAACGACATAGACAAAGCCATCCAAGATGCCTTCACAATCTCTGACTTTCGCCTCCGCATGAACAACCCCCACTTCTTCGGCTTCATCCCCAACCCCGTCTCCCCGCTATCATGGATAGGCGACTGCCTCTCGAGCGCCTTCAACTCTTTTGCGGGGTCCAGGCTGCAGGGCTCGGGAGTTGCTGTTGTTGAGCAGACGCTGCTGCAATGGCTGGCGGGACGGGTGGGATTTCCTGATACTGCGGGTGGGGTTTTTGTTTCAGGGGGATCCATGGCTAATATGACTGCTATGGTTTTGGCGAGGGATTGCATTTTGCAAGCTGGGCAGGAGGGATTGGGTGTTGCGTATCTGTCCGATCAGACGCATCATTCTGTGACCAAGGCGCTGAGGATTATTGGGATCAAACGCGATCAGATCCGTGTCATTCCATCGAATGGCTCCTTTCAGATACAGACTGCAGCCCTCAAGGAAGCCATTCAAACCGACCGCAAGGCGGGGCTCATTCCTTTTGTGATAATCGGGACTTCGGGAACGACCAATACCGGGAGTGTTGACGACCTAGCTGCCCTTGCACGAATTCGAGATGAAGAGGGGATATGGCTTCACATCGACGGTGCGTACGGTGCATCTGCTTCGCTCGCAGCCACACGAGGTTCAGCTGTCAGCGGCCTTGGGTTTGCGGACAGTATCTCTTGGGATGCGCACAAGTGGCTATTCCAGACCTACAGCTGCAGTCTTATTCTTGTCAGGGATAAGATCAACCTGGCCAAAGTTTTCACCAATGACGGCGACTATCTTCGTGACGCACTAGATGACGAAGAGATCCCCAACTTTTGGAACTTTGGCATGGAGTTGACACGGCCGTCACGAGCTATGAAGCTCTGGTTCACGCTCCGCGTCCTTGGAGTAGAAAGGCTTGGACAGATGATCGATCATGGCTTCCAGCTAGCAGAGATTGCTCAGGAAGAGGCTGAGAAGCTAGCGAACTGGGAAGTCACCAGTGCTGCGAGCATGGCGATTGTGACATTCCGATATGCGCCCCCGGGCAAAACGAACGAGGAGCTGGATGAGCTGAACACGGTTATCTCAAGAAAATTAGTCGAGGGGAACATCGTAGGGATACTCACAACCAAGTTGCATGGAAATGTGGTTTTGAGAATATGCTCGATCAGTCCGCTGTTGAGTGGTGACGAGATGGCCGGCATCATTCGAAAAGTCGATGAAGTGGCAAGACAGCTAAATTCTTGTGCCCCTTAATGCTTGACTGTAGAGCTCTAATAGATGCCTACTATAATAGAGTGCATGTTCGTCTTGCCCTTCAACTGAGAGGCTTATATCACTGTCTTTTCTTATGGGAGCAGGGCTGATTATATAAAGTTCGACTTTATTTACTTAGATGTTGCATGTTCCCCCTCATATCGTCGGTCACTGCCTAACCGCATACTGCTATAATTACCTGTCAAGGGTCTGTAGGCTGACATGCGGTTAGGCTCACTGGAAGGAAATTCAGCCTGGGCATGACCAAGCCAGGGGGCTGAAGCCTTACATCAAGCTTCGCATGCACCCTTGCATGGAATTTTCGGAGAAATGCAAATCTTGATGGTCTTCAACTTTCCTCGGCACTTATAGTCCTTAGTTAGATATAGTACCTATCTGTGTTTACTGGTTTGACGACTGTCTCCTGCGTGCTAGTAGCCAGAGCAATACGACCAACCTGAGCTTGTGGCTCTACATCCCCCAAGAACAATCTCAAATCTTTCAGGTTTCTTGCCCATGTTTCCGAAGACCAGGTTGAAAGCGCAGATACACCCTCAACCTTATTATGGAGTAGAGCCAGAGTTGAAGACCCCAAAACGTCCGGGGCAAGAGTCATGACACGTAGAAACGCACCAAGAAGAGCGAAGAAGAACGCGGTGAAGGATGCAACAAGAAGAACAGCCAGCCATTTCTCGTCACAGTGAATAATATCCTCTTTAATCGTGTTTGTTCCTGTTATGTTGATACGCGAGGTTGGCTGCATGCTCGGATCAGAGGTGTTGAAGCTTCCAGTGAAGCCCGCTGGATTGATGCCGAGGTAAAGGATTGTGTTGAGAAGCTGTGCTAGACGCAGCCCAAACACGTTACTCCCAATGGTGTGTAGAGGAATGTCATCTAACGGGCGGCCAAGAGTTGGAATTGATGTGGTAAGATAGCTCAAGACTGGTTGCTTCCCGCCTGAGAGCTGAGCATTAGGAAACATTTGATCCGTTAGAAGTTGAATAACACTCTTCGCGTTGAATGAGGAGCCCATATCGAGGACGGTCCAGTTGTAATGAAAAGTGGGCTGGACGGAGCGGCGGACAGCGGACGGGTTACATATACTCCCTGATGGGTCCCCAGTGCAGAATACATCGACGTCGACAAAGGTTGTAGTGAGACTGCACTCAGCTCTGGTAAACACACCATCATATCCAGATTCGAATATCAGTTTCCGGGCGTCGCGAGTTTTGCCAGGGGCCATTAGCAGTGGCCGAACTGAGTAAGAGATGGCTATCCGGTACTGGGTTCCGCCGTTGGCAGTGAGCCAGTTGCAGTCCTCACCATTGTAAGGTACTGGGCAGTTCGAAGTGCTCAAGTTAGTGTAATCTGATTGATCGGAACGCTCTAAGCTCGGGCACGAGATGGACAAGTAAGAACCCGGAAGAATGAAGGAGGTATTTCCAGAGGCGGGCAAATTGTTAACAGGTGTTCCCACGAGGGATGGGTAGCTTAGGTTGGTGATTTTAGGTGTCTTGAGCCAGCCCTTGTCGCCATTTCCCTCAAGTGGTTCAATAGCAGGGAAGCGGATATTGCCCCAAAGATCTTGGTTTCGACCACTCAGTAGCGAGGCGGCCATTAAAGAAGCAACAGCAGGGGCTACGATTCTGGTGGAAGCTTGGGCGATTCCATTAGCGTTGCCAAACTGGTATTCCATAGACGTATTGTGGGCTGTTAACTGCGTCAAAGTGCTTGGGTAGCTAGGAAGGACGGAAATGACGCGCAATGAGGCCTGACTGCCCAAAGGGGACAATGTCCAGAGGCAGACAATGAAGATGCCAAGAAAGTTGATAGCTCGGAGCGTTATCTGCGTAGTGAAGGCGTGCGCCATGGTCTGGCTGCCTAGACATTGCTCTACTAGGCCCAGAGTGGCGCCCTGCCTAGTCTGAATGCGCCACGACGCGAAGCTCTTGAGGCTGCCGCCGGCTATCGCAGCAAAAAGCACGGGGAATATGGTTGGTGCCTGTTGCGGGTTAGAAAGCCGTTGGATACAACGGATCAAGGGACCTGACAAACTGGGCTATCTGGAACAGCTTGAGACCTGTAGATCCTGCGTCGGCGGACTTGCCATGGGACCGGTAGACAAGGAAACCAAAGACAGCAAAGAGGAGAGAAATAGACGCAACCAGCAGGTCGAAGATAAGGCGGAGGCCAATCGTCAGCCAAGAGTTATCGAGACGTTTCGGCTGGAGCCGAGTTGCCGAGTCTTGCCCAAGAGGTTGCGGTGCATCCCCCGCAGGCAACGCTTTGTAGAGAGGGGTTTTGGAGCTTTGCATTTTCTGGAAATTTGATGATGCCTGAAGTTTTTGACAATGAGTGTTGAGAGCTGTACGCCCACGAGTCGGACATGCTGGTCAACATATGTCACTTCGCATGCAGGTTGCAGCTGCGGGCAGGGTTTCGCTTCCCTTTTCTTGATTCCCCCGAACCTGGTTAGATTGAGGGATTTGATCGACCAACAGACAGCCTTTTCAAGGGTGAGTGCTTCCACAGGAATCAGGCTGGCAAAAATGCAGAGCTGGACGTACGTACCTACAACAACCTGGAAGTTTACACTCGATATAATTCTTTCGCGCACGGCTTAGTACGCTGGGTATAGCTAAAACGCCCCTAATCTATGAAAAAGATACCTCCTCGATTAGCTGGCTGTTTACATTTCTCACTGTGACTCAGGAGGAATGGGGATTACCTCCTCCCCAGCAGCAGTGATTCTACGTTGGCACACACACACCTCCTGCTGCGGGATGGGGTGCGCCACGCATGTTTGTTATTGGACGAGATAGCTCGGTTAGAATTCCTGACAAGGAATACCGCCCTCTCGCAGGTTCAGCTGAGATGCATCTTGGATCCAAGGCTCCCTCCATAAGCCATGTCAAAGATGTGAATAAACACCGCATTGTCTTGTGGCCGAGTTCAGCTGTGGCTGGCCTCAGATAAGTATTGTCACTCGATGAATCAATGATCATTTCGCTTTAGGTCCAGGGCCAGGGGATGGTCACAGATTGCCTTGCAGCCGACGGCAGAGGCGACGCCTGCGTTTCACTTGAGTGCAGTGAGAAGTCTAATTGCTCTAGGTGGAGTGCTATTAATTATCCTACGCCGGCTAGCCACTACCATATCGATTCAGTAAACTAGAAAAACCTAGTAGGTCCTAGGACCCCTATAAAATGTATATTTTATTCCTTATGCTGTCAGCAGCAAAAATTAATCTTCATAATGCAAGTTTATTTCAAGAAATGGTTAGCCTATTGCTTTCTCTTCTCAGAGCGAGCTCAGGTATAAAAACAAGAACGTAGTCCTCAACTAATGTTAAAGAATGTTACATCAACTGTTGAGACGACACTGCCTGGCTCACCCAAGCTTTTGGCTATGACAAGATTTCGAGGTTTTACGCTACAATTTCCGCCTGTAGTTGAAGAATACCTCAAACATACGATCCTTTTGCCCAGCGGTAAACTCATTTGTGCTAGAGAGGTCAGCGACCGTGTCCTTCGTAAACTTTGTCGCATTATACTCATAGGCAAGAGAACATACCAGTTGTCATTGGTGTAGCCCATAAAGTTATGGATTGGGTCTAAGCCCGGCTGGTCTGGACAACTATCCGACCCCACGGGACATCCAAATATCTGTGTTCTTTGTGCAGGTGTGTCGCCGACAAAGTCACCTGGTTCGGAGCAACCGCCAGCAAACGTGTGATTCAGACCGAACCAGTGACCGGCCTCATGAACCGCAAGGTGACCCAGGTTCCAGTCCTCGAATGCGCCTTGCTCGACCGTAAATCCCGGCATTGTCATGGCACTGAGCTGACACGAATCTAATCCCAAGGTCAAGTCGTCGCCCTCGGCAAGGACCGTAGGCCAATTGCAGTATCCCGTAGCGCCAGGCGAGTATTTGCTAAAGAAATAAATGTTGAGTGCGTCGTAGCCGCCCTTTCGGGTGCTCTTGAAATATTCCCTTTCCTCTTCTTCATAATTGACCCAACCCTTGTCCGGTCCTTCGTAGACGAGAAATGACTGGCCCGCATGATTGTCGACAACCCGCTCCGTCGAGTTTAGCACCAGGTTGATGCCGTACTTGGCAAAAGATTCCTGTAGAACCTTCCATTGCGCATCGACTATTTTCTCGGTAATAAGATTCTCATCTTCTTCGGTGCTGGCGATGTGGAAGTTGACATCTACAGTAAAGCTCTGGGGGAGGTCATTCCGGCGGTTGGAAGTAGTAATCCCGGAACGAGGGGCGATATGATCGTCTGGACCTTCATCGGAAACCAGACATCCATAGCCCCGGGGAGCGGTTGGTTCGGCATTGGTGATGACACCAAGGAGGCCCAACAGTATCAAACCAAGCATCGTGAAGTCGACTCGTCGCCAACGCAAACAATGATAACAATAATGGAAACTGTGAAATAGGGAAAAGGGTGATGGACTTGAGCTTGTATAATACTCTATAAACTATAAACCCCCCCACATCGTTATCAATGACCTCTTACTGCCGGCGGTTCTGCTTCTTTTGACAGTCAATACGACCTTGTCGTCAACTTGCCGTCTTGGCGAGCGGGGCTTTTAGACAACACCTTCCGTTCTTAGAGTGTTGCCGACCCCTAGGCCATCTGGACAAGGGATCTTTCGCAGTCACGCTAGCATTGGGATATGATGCTATGATGTATTGGAATTGTGTTCTTTGTTATAGTTGAAACCCGGCTCTCGATGGGATAACTAAGCCAGAAGATCACATGGTGCTAGAAAGCTGATGGCTGATGCGTCATTCCACCTACACCTCCACTTATCCAAGGTGGATATTCCGTGAGATATCATCATCTTGAAGACCTCCAACCGCCAGGTTTCAAGGCCATTCTTCTGAGAATGAGAGACAGCTGGCGTGACTGCCGCATGGATACACACTAGTTCTTCGCTACACCCCTCAATCATCTCGTTCGGCCGTCTCCTGGTCCCTTCGCTGGACGGGCTCTTCATCCTTGTTGGGCATGTACTTGAAAATGATGGGCAGGACAGCAGCAAGGATGGCGGCAGCCCCAAGAACAGCATTGGATGCTGCAAATCCCTTGAGGTTGCGAGGCCCTTCCGAAGCGGGCCACAGGTAACTTCCGTAGATGTAGCTAGTGTGGCCGAAAGAGTTGACAAAGGCAATGGCGATAGAACGCTTCCGCTCTGGCCTGGCCATGACTTCGCTCGTCCAGTTGAGAATCAGTGGCACGGTTGTGAACATGCCACCGACGAGGAAGCACATCATGACGTACTTGACAGTGTTGTTCCTAACGACAATGGCGATGAGACATGACAGCGCAGCGATGGAAAGAAGACCAGTGATGTGCCATCTGCGATCTTGAGTCTTGTCCGAGGTCCAGGACCAGAATAGCTGGAAAATAGCACCGCAGGCCCAGATGGGGACCGTCATCCATTGGGCAGTGACACTGGTATAGCCAAGTCCCTTGAGCATGGTGGGTATAAAGTACGAAATGGTCAAGCCCAGAATGTTGCAGGTATAGAGACATAGGAACAGCCAGGTTCTACCGTCTTTGAGGGTTGCCGCAACGGCCTGGAAGGGTGTCAAGTTATCCTCCTCGGGCTGAACAGAGGCGCTCTGGTCGTGGAGGATGCGGACGTGGCCGAGAAGTCGTTGCTCGGGAGTCAACATTTTGGAGTTTCGTGGGTAGTCGGGGAGAACGAAGTAGAGACCGAATCCGCAGGCAACGGTAACAACGCCTTCAATGAGGAGAAGCCATCGCCAGCCTGGAATTCCACGGGCTCCCTCTAATCGAGAAATAACGGCTCCAGCCATGATGCCACCGAGGGCGGGTGCGACACAACCAGAAGTGTAGAAGATGCAGAACCGTTTACCTAACAAGTTAGCCAAAGACACACGCTGCTGCAGTGGTGATGAATGCATACCAACTTCCTTCTTAGTATACCAGCAGGTCAAGAGGAAAAGAGCACCAGGAAAGAGACCTGCCTCAATGGCGCCAAGGAAGAAACGGCCGGCAAGGAAAGAAGATGGGTTCTTGCTTTGGGACATTCCGATAATCACACTTCCCCAGACGACACAGATGGTGGGAAGGTAGATGGAAGGCTTGATCTTCATCAGCAGCATGTTGGAGGGTACTTCGAATAGGACGTAGGCGACGAAGAATAGAGATACGAGTAGAGAGTATTCTGGAAGCAAAGGATGGTTAGTGGAAGTAATCGATGACCGAGGGTGTGACTTACGGTTCTCGCTGAGGCCTAGATCCTCACTCATTCCAGCGGCATTCGCATTGGCCTTGAAACCTATGTAAGTCGAGCCCTCACATATCCAAGGGAGGGACTCACAATGTTTCCTCGGTCGAGGTACGCAAGGATGTACATCCACCAGAGAAGCGGAAGCAGGATCATGTCGGCCTTCCTGACCAGTCGCTTTTCCTCTGTAGTTCCTGGGACATAACACTGGAGGGCTGCGACAATCTCGGCATCTTCTAGGGAGAGCTCATCGGTGGCAACCTTGGTCTCCTTGAGGCTGTAGTTGGAAACGCGATCCTGAGCCTTGGGCCCCTGATCTTTGGATGTTGCGCGCTCCATCACAGAGCAACAACAAAGAGAAGAAGATGGTATGATGGGATGAATTTGATCGAGTCCGGTAGCAAATGCTTCGATGCCGATTGCAGGATGAAGATTGGAAAGTCCAGGTGGTTGATCAGGTTATGTACCCCGTGTGGGAGGTGTTGTGTTGGACGGGAGAAGTTAGCCGCTCCACAGGTTCATGAGGGGGTGACATGCTAGTCAGTTAATCCTTCCGGGTTCAACCCCAGATCCCGGATAAGTTATCAAAAAGGGAGATAAGCTGGAGTTTACTGGATCCGCTCTGCCAAGAGTCTATCTAACTGTCTGGAGATAAGCACACACTGTAGGTATCTGGTTGAGAATCAGGTTGCCTGGAGAAGCATCCTTTTGGCGAGAACCAGAATAATTCTCTCGGACTTGGAGTAACAAACAGTCATGTCGCCTCTTTCATGTACACAAATGGGTTCCCACAAGATGCACCCTGCACTCATGTTTCTTTTTCCTCGATCAAGAGGATTTGCGGGGAAATGACGAAGGATCGCCATGGTCACTCAGAGGCGAACCTTCATGGTCCGATAGTCCGGTTTGAGTTGCGGGGAAGTTGGGAACCCGGCACGCTACCGGCACGCAGACCCAAAGTGACGGCCCGGTATCTTGGTTGGCGGTCTGGGGTAATGCGGCGCTAACGGCGATAGCTGCAAGGGCTGTTGCACGCATGCCATGGATAGAGCTGGGATAAGGTTATGGCGCGTAGCTGGAGCCGAGAACATGTGTGGTCGTGGAACGAGTCAAAGATGGCCTTGGACAGAGCCGGTGTGCCGGTCAATGAGCCGAGAAATTACGCTTCGGTACAGGAGCGGGCAAGATTTCGGTCATTGTTTGTATCGATAACGTCTCTAAAGGAGTTGTCAGGCACAATAGAGATTTCGGTCAAACGCTCAAGTTTCCACATGTTGAGGAACACTCTTAGATGTTATTATCAACGGCTCCTCAAACTGGAGCTCTTTGTAATCTGTACTTCGTGGCTTGACTCTTGGTTATCTCGATATAATAATTCTACCCCCATTCTACATGATCTTCCAAGCCTATGACGAGCCAGACGCAGACGCTGCCACAATTTGGCGCGCGATGTCGGGAAATGTGTCAGCCGTGATATCCATCTTGCCAAAGACTCCCTCGCAAAGCTCCTTCTCCCAAATAGTGCAGTACGCAGCCTTGAAACTATAGACAGAGTCTGGTCAGCAAGAGCAATCGTTTGCAAAGGAAGGAAACTGACCCTGCCAACTGAGCAGCAGTCACATCCCAATTGTGAGCGGCCGCAAACCACTTCTCATCATCACCCAGACGATCCAGCATAAGCTTATACACTCGGGGATCAGGCTTGCCAATCTTGAATCCGTCACAGGAGACAAAGTTCTCCTTTGGCATATGAATGCCGTTGTTTGTGAAGTAACCGCCCACGCGCTCCACATCGCCAGCCGTCAAGGCCCAGATGGTGAATCCGTTGTCTCTCAGTATCTGGAAACACTCTGCAATCCCAGGCCGTGCTTCCAACTTCATGTACTCCTGGAGGATATACTTCAAGTCGTCGTCGTTGGCGAACTCGTGTGGCTCTTGCACACCTGCCATGTATAGCATTCTGTAAAAGATGCTGCTAAAGACATCGCGGAATGTGATGTAGCGGCCATTCATGCTCAGATAGGTATACTCGCGCTCAGTCACCTCGATCCAGAGGTACCCAAGCAGACGAGGCTTGATGCCTTGCTCGCGCAGCTTATCGCCTAGTCGGTGGTCAAGGGCGTTGAACATGGCATCGTACGACACGCAAGTGCCGACAATGTCAAATACAACGTGTTTACTAGCGGGAGACATGGTTGAGTCGGTAAAACCGGGATGATGTTTGCGATGAACAAGGGGGCTGCGTAGGTAGGATGATGGCTCACTCTAGGCTTCCGATAAAGGCTTGGGCCATATAAATGGCAAAACCGGCTGACACTTTTCGGTGCCTACTTGTGCCGGGGGGAGAAAACTAACCGAGTTGAATGGCGGATTCGCTGTTACCGGCACACAACCGGCACACGTTGATCGACACCCCGCATTGTTGAGTGGAAATCGACTTCCGCTATCTATCAGCGTTTCATTCGCTTATGATATGTTATCCAGATACCTAACTTATTGTCAATGTTGATTTGAACAAGATTCGCGACTTTTTCTGTGTCTTTCTTTTAACTCCCTAGCCGCTCTTATCATCCATCGACTGGCAAATTCCACAGAGACAGATCCCACCCTGACCATCGAGTCAGACAGCCAACAACATGACCGCGCCAGTCGCCAACCCTGTCCCTTCCTTTTGGAACGCAGACCCTCACCCCCTAGATGATTTCCAAAGCACCAAGGACCTTCCCTCCGAAGTTGACATTCTCATCATCGGGTCTGGTATCGCCGGAGTCGGCACAGCCTACCATCTCCTTCAAGACAGCTCTTTCAAGGCCTCCATTGCGATCCTCGAAGCCAGGAAGCCAGTCTCTGGTGCTACTGGACGAAATGGAGGCCATGTCAAGCCAGATGGATTCTTGAACGTTCCGAGAACTGCCAAGATCTATGGCGCAGTGGCAGCAGCCGAGTTGGCCAAGTTTGAAGCCGCTCACGTGTACGCGGTTAAGGATCTTGTCGAAAGGGAAGGTCTTGACTGTGACTTTAATGTCACCAGGGCATTGGACGTTTTTCTGGACCCAAAACATGCAAAGCAGACGGAGGAAGCGTATAGAGAGTTGGTAAAAGCGAAGGCTGTCGATCTACACGATATCGCTTTTACGCCTAAGAATGACGCGGAAAGGGTAAATCTTACCTCTTGTTTGCTCTATTGCACTCAAGACGGTAGCTAACAGTTATAAAAACAGGTTTCTGGTGTCAAGGGAGCTCAGTGCTGTTTTTCTTACACTGCAGCCCACTTGTGGCCATCAAAGATGATCCATCAACTCCTAAGGCTCCTCCTTGACAAAGGCGTCAAGCTATACTCTCACACTCCGGTATCGTCGGTCTCATCAACTCAGGATAGCAATGGAGCATGGACCACGACAACCCCTCGCGGCTTGATCAAGGCTCGGAAGATCATCTACGCCACCAACGGCTACACCAGTCACCTACTGCCCGAATACGCGCGCTGCATCGTGCCGATCAGGGGCATCGCCTGCCATATCAGCAGCCCCAAGGGAACTGACACGCCTCATTTAGTCAATACCTATGGAATCCGCTTCGATGCCCGGAACAATGATTATCTTATTCCACGACCTGACGGTAGTATCATTGTTGGTGGAGCTAGACAACGGTTTTGGCACAACAGGGAGAGATGGTATGGCACGACGCGAGATGACGAACTTGTTGACGAGGCTGTGTCTTACTTTGATGACTACATGCAACGACATTTCCGTGGGTGGGAGAACTCGGGTGCCAAAGTCGAGAGCATTTGGACTGGAAGTAAGTTGGAACTGCACTGAACCTCCTTTTTGACCAAGCTAACACCTGCATCAGTCATGGGCTACAGCGGAGACTTCATGCCTCATGTTGGAGAGGTCCCAGACAAACCGGGTCAGTTCATCATTGCTGGTTTCACGGGCCATGGAATGCCACAGATTCTACTTTCGAGCAAGGGCATGGCGGCCATGGTGCGTGACGGTGTTTCATTTGAGAATTCGGGTCTTCCTCGTATCTTCAAGACTACCAAGGCTAGGATATCCTCGGAACGAAATCTCATGGAAGAGAGTCTAGAGCCGCTGTGGAAAACAGGTAGGGAGTCTAAACTATAGAGGAAAAGGAGGTGATGAGGTATAGGATAGATGAATGAGGACGAGAGAGTACTATCCACTCAATTTTATTGTCGCCATAGTTAATTTCTCGTCATACAAATACCCTAGAGTCTTTTCTTGACTCACTTATTTGCCAACACGGAACTGTTGGTCTCGATATAATACCTAGGGTAGGTGGGTATGCTAGAATGAACAATGGTCTTCACGGTGTTTCACGGTATTGGGCTTCAATACCGCCATGGTATTGATAGTATGTTTGTTGCTGCCATTGCGGGCTATGAAAAAAAAATAGTCTTCTACGAAGGTATTCTTAATGCCATTCTGTGAGACCTTAGAACTGCACCTGAATTCACTACTCTCAACCCCTGTCCTCGATCTCCTCATCGAGGGTCGGGCTTCAACTATGACAAACAACGCATTTTTAACACATCGTAGAATCATATTCCAATGCTAACACAGTGAACCCCTATCTTCATTCAAACATTTGATTGTGCCTGACGCCACACAAATGAAGTCATTAAAGCCAATGAGGGTGTCCAAGTTAGGTAATTCTCTTGTTGATCACAGGCACGCACCGGCACGCATCGGCACATATCGGCCGGCTGACATTTTCCGGCACGAAACCGGCACACAAGAAACACCTCAAACCATAGGAATCTCCTTCTTTCATCATTCCTCCACTATACCAGGACCTCTATTTACCTAAACTGATTGGCTTGGTTTGCTCAGCCTGTTACCATGTCAAGACCCACCGAGTCAGATCACCCTGTTGATGACCGGCACCCTCCGGCGTCACCCCAGCCGGCGACACGCAACGAGATAACCGTGACGGTTGGGAAGAGGCAAAGGGCCGTACGAGCGTTAGTGCTCAGATAGCGTATTATTGCATCACATGGCTAATAGGACACACAGGTGCGACCACTGCCACCGCCTAAAGGAGAAGTGTACCGGCGGAGTCCCATGTAACGGGTGTGTCAAAGCCAATCGCCAATGCACCTTCACCAGCACATTTAGACGAACAAGACGGCGGCGCGAAGTACAAAAGTTGGCCGAAACACTAAATCCAAAGTCTTTTTTCGACATCGACAGGATCCGCAACTTGGAATACATTGTCCAGCACTTTACGAATATCCAGGATTTCAGCCCTGCTGCGGTTGCGGAGACATTGACATCTCTGGGAACAGACAAGGGAAACTCGCCAACCCAAGAGAACCGGAATCATGATCAGGCTTCGGAAGACGTTCCTGGGAGTCAAAAGACGAAAGAATCTACTGCTATGCTAGGTGTGTGGCTTTAGATATCCAAGTTATAGAACTATTGTTTATTCATTCTACAGCCTACGAGGAGTTCTCTCATTCCGATTTTACTCGCCAAATCCAACAAAAATTAGGTCCTGACTTGGAAAGACCCAACACTGTAAGAAACGTTTCTGTCGATTTTTTTTATTTGCCGAGCTCATATGTATTGCCACAGGACCCGGCAGCCAGCGTGGCCACTGCAGAACAGTTACTATCATGGCCCTTTGTCGTACTCGTACAAGACGCAGTATCTGTATTCCCACCTGCCGAGGTCGCCACTACACTGCTCGACATCTTTTTCAACGTAGCTCAGACAAACTACTTCTATGTAGACGAAGACTATATCCGGACTCGGATATCCGAGATTTATACCAACGTTACTACGCCACTCATGATCGCCGACGCTCCATGGGTCTGCACGGCTCTCATGGTGTTTTGCGTCAGCACCCAATTTGCACACCTCGTTAAAGGAAGACAGTCCAACACGGGAGAGGCTGATGTTACTTCGGCTATTGACGACGCCCTTGCTTTGTCCTTCTATCGAAAGGCAACAGCCATGATTCCCGATCTGCTGACTATTGAAAGTGCCCAATGCGTGCAAGCCTTCATCTTGATGGGGGTGTACACGCTTCCTGTCGACCCTGCGGGCTTGGCTAGCAGCTATTATGGAATTGCCATGAAGATTGCGATACATAACAATATGCACTTGAAGAACAAGTCTAAAATGCGAGACGCTGAGATGCGTAACCGGATTTGGTGGACAGTGTATACCCTGGAGAGGTGAGCTAACCTTTGTCATTGCTTTAACAAATTGGACAGACCATCTGACTACTCACAGGCGTGTTTCTATCATGCATGGCCGGCCAGCATCCATCCAGAGATCACAGATAAGCACCGAGCTACCTGTCGATCGCGTTGAATTACAGCCGTCCGGAAGGCCCAATACATTCCACAACGCCATGGCCCAGAAGGACCTTACTGAGATCATGGAGGATGCTCGCGACAACATGTTGGTTTTTCCATCCCAGGGTACACTATTAAGCTAACCTTTCAGCTTGAGGATCAAGAAAGCAGATCGTTCCAAGCTTGAGCAAGTAGCCAAAGATGCCCTCAAGGTAAACCAAGCATTGGAAACGTGGTGGGATAGTCTCCCAGAAGAGACGTATTGCAAAGACTTGACGCCAGGCCAGCCACTCTTTCGATCCAACATACACCTTGCACTTACGTATCACCTCGTGCATATTTTTATCGGCCGGTCCTTCATCTTTGACGATTCTGATGCTGACAAACTTGGTCTGCACGGATGGGCCAACGCTCGCAATACTCTTATACAACACTGCATCCAAAGCGCCATTACATCAATACAGCTTTGTCAAAAGCTCCATGATGAGTTTGGCCTTTCCAAATCATCTTACACCGAGTTTACTTCTTGTTGCGCTGCGGTGGTAACTCTGATAGCTCAACGCATCCTCAGCAAGACAGTAGAATTCGGCGACATCTGCGACCAAGGAATCACATTACTAAAAATCATGTCTGGCGGCGTCTTTGCCAACACCAAAATCTCCGAGAAGCGAGGTTTGGAGATTTTAGAAATGACGCTGGCCAAGTTGGGTGCAAGTCATGGTGAAAGTCCGTCGTTGGGTGGTGCAGGTTATGATCAGTTTCGTAACTGGGTTGCGTTGCAGGTTGAGCCTGAGCCGATGCTCGGACAAGACCAGGCAGTGCCGACGATGGAGTGGGCGTATGGTAGCAGCCCTGAGGAGATGAACTTGATGACTGAATTTGTTCCTACTACTTTTGCTGAGCTTGCGTCGCTGCCTGGTCTGGAAAACTACTTTCAGAGCTCCATAGGATAAGTAACGACAATTTATTTAACTGTTTAAATGATTACGAAGCCTAATAATATGGGACAGACCGGATGTTTGAGTGAAATGTGTCGTCTTCCGAGAAAGAGAATGCCTCATGATTCGATACCTGTGGAAAGTTTGCAGTGGAGAAGAATGGAAAGGATGGAGGAACAATGGGCCCTGTGAGAGATTGGATTAACCCTGTGTCAGCTTTATCGTAAATTTCCAGCGAGTCTCCCCTGGGTCGTGACGGTAAGGAGTGCTTTACTGTCATGTCCCAGCACAAAGTCAGACGTCATCATGTCACGTTAGTGAACAATTATTGAATGGAATGCCTTTGAACTCTATTTAGATATATACATTGCTCATGAATCCCCCGGGGTATCATCTCTCATCTCTCAAATGCCTTCCTTTCATCGTTTGGTCGCCACCACCTCGACTATCATATCCTTCTGTACACGTATCCCAGTCCCACTTTGTTCCGTGTCCTCGTGATGGGGACTCGATATCACGGTACGAATACCCTCATGGCTGTGTACCGGCCTGGGAACCGCGTCAAAGTCTCCCACGTCCGAGACACCACTTTCAATATCGGCCAGTTGATGGGTCGAGCTCGTCTCGTCATTCTCCTTTTCTCTATTTGTTCTCGATATCGTAGCCAGTCGGATAGCACGGCTTGGTCGACTGATGGGTTGGCTGCTGTTGTTGTTGCCGTAGTAGGAGCTGAGGAAGCGGGCGGGGAAGATGTTCTTGATGACAGGTCGAAGTAGGGGGAAGCAAGCTTTTGGAAGTAGTTAGTCGAGAGGTTCAACGCAGGTTCAAGGCTGAGGGTTCTCACCGGATACAATGGCAATGTTGATCTCGACAGATCCCCAGACGCAGTACATGCCATAGTCATGGGGCATCTGAGTTGACTTGGGGTTATAGCTGAGGGCCTCGACAATAGCGAATACCGACGCGAGACAAACGCTGTGACAGAGTTAGATGTCACTGCATGACGACAGAAACCAGTAGCCACCTACATAGAACCAACGACGAATAGACCAGCCACAGCAATCTTCTGGCCAATGCGTAGACGGAGCTTGAAGACTTCGATAATAGGCAAGACCAAGATGGCAAGGTCCATCAAGAAATGCGTAAGCACCGTACTAAAGAAGAACTCCGTATCCCGAATCCTACAAACGGCATGGGGAATCGTCTTATCCCAGTACGCCTGAACCGGAAGGCAACGAAAGATGGTCATGAACGTTCGAACGATGATCCAAACGAAGCACATGACGATCATGATCTGCATGGGGAGTCGTATCGATGATAGCTGAAAGATTCGCCAGTAGAGGAAGAGGATGGCCAATTTCGCCGAGGCGATCGCAAAGGCGTATGTCAGGGAGTTGAAGAATCCGATGAATCGCCCATTGTGAAGGATTAGGTCTCGTTCGGCGTCGGTGAGGTCGTCGGGCATGTATTGGCCAAGGTACCAGTGGATGGTCCCTGCATTCAATTGTTAGACTCTGAAGGATGTGGATATCGTAGGTTGGTTTGTACATTCTAACACGGTCGCCGAGTAGAGACATCCGAATATCTAGTGCATCTGTAAGCAAGCTGATCATGTCTCGAGCAGATGGAGAAACCCACATAGGTAAGCACACAAAAGGTATCATCCCACCACCAAGGTTGCTTCGTTATCCTTCGGGCCATGAAGCGCATCACCATCGCTACCGTTGCCGCGATCCATGTGATGGCCGTCGACCAGTAGATGTTGGGCTCGAGCCCAGCCATGGTTGAGAAAAAGGCCACAGGCCTCGAAAGGTTGCAGCTTTCGACGACAAAACACAACAATGACGAGAATTACCTCCCAGCAGGTTTATGCCAGGGGGGCTCCCTCACCTTTTGGCTGAGGATCAGCGCTTTGACTTTGGGCTGGCTGGGTGGCTGGCCTATCAACAAGACTAGACCCCCATCATTGGACCGTTGACGTGAAGACCTGACTCGAACGCGACAAGCCACCATGGCTGAAAGCAGAGGTGGCAGTAATGTCCCCCCAAGTGTGTCTTGGCGGACTGGACTCGAGCCTGCCGGTTTGCTTGGCTGGGCTGCTTTCGGGGCTCATGTTTGAGCTGGGCGAGTCGATAGCTAGATCGAGACCGATTTGTTGGTTCGGTTCATCGGCAGCGACGGCTTCACCGGTAGACCAAGCCATCTGAATGCCTATGGTTAAATGCAAGAGTCATGAAGAGGCTTTTTCAGCATTATTCCAATTGCCAGGTCTCAGCCACGTCTTGGTACCGAGCATGAAAGTGAAGCCCCTTTTGCATTTCGAAATCAGCCACAGAACGGCACGCGAGATAAGAAAGCCCAAAATATCTGCCGGGGTAGTTAGGGCGGCATTGTTGGATCCGGGGTCTGGGAAACTCTAACTCGGACCCGCGTCCCGCCCAAAAACCCCAGGTTTATCGCTAAGCCCTGATTTGACGGGTCTCGACTTTGATAGCCCTGTGGGCGATAGCAACGCGGTCTGAAACCATTGTCATGTCGGTTCCTGAGAACTGACTCGGTGGACGGGGAATCGGGAAATGCCTTGTTCTCAGCTGAGCTGGTGGTGTCCTGCAGTGAGACGCAAGATGCAGGGACACCGCGCAGAAACCGTCACACTGCCGTTAACAGTCTCCACTCGATATCTTCAGCTCTTTCGCTTTGATGTCATTCTTGAAGAAACGCTCAGATCCCTCTCAAAACTCCACCGTAGCATTCCCCCTTTGACCGTGCACCACGGCCCGGACACTTGGGTTCTTCAAAGACGCATCGCTTAGGTCTGTTGACAGATCTGATCGAGCCTAGCTTCAAGGTCGACCCACCGACCGGTGAGGCAGCTAACGCGTGGTGGCTGCAGCGGATTTCGATAACGTGCTGAGGTGAACGATTAGCACCAACAGCTCGGGCCATTCGGAAGACCGTCCTCTTCGATCTTGTCTATCAGTCAACGGATCGCAGAATGTCATTCAATTCTTCAAGGGTCAAACGGTGCCGATCAAGGAGGGTGACATGCTTTGGGGTCCGACACGTGTCGAGCGATACGACGCGGCCGCCGTGGCTTTTCTCCCGTTGCTGAACTAGAGGTGAATGGCTGGGCTTAGCGCGGTGTGGTGGGCGGCCGCGGGATGGGCTCTCTTATGACGGCAGTCTGGGAAAGCAAAATCGCGCTTCACACTTTCCAGTGGTTTGTGGTACTATTCCCATGTGAGAGATAGTTAAAAGGTTGAATCGACGCGGTTCGTCTTGGAAATTCAGGGGTTATCATGATATTGACAGCTTTCAAGGTAAAGCCTTCGCAGCTCGCTTGGACCCAGGGGTTGCACTCATCACATCCGTGCCAAACTGCCCAATTCGGAATTTCTCAATGTTGAGTCTAGCTCTATTTCCGCCCCCTCTTCGGTTGTTGGTGAGGTTGGGGATATTTCCGCTCTTGGCAGTTTCCCAGGCTAATGGGTCAGGGGCACCATCCTGCAAGGAATAGTTAGTGGCTAGGACCCCTGGATAGGCAATCTTGCATTTATTGGAAGAGATCCGATGGGATCATGCATTTCGTTAGACGCGTGCGGTTGAGGACCCGGACAGTTCACATTGATGATCAGCCACGTGAAGTCAGAATTGCCGTTGGCATTTCAGCAGCCCATGCCGTAACGGGGCATCACTCCATGATACCTCTTCAACTCCCAGTACTCTGCATATCCAGCAATATTGACAGGATTGTTCTTTCCCTCCTCAGCACAGGGCAGCATTAGCTCATGATTGCGATAAAGGGTCCGGGCGTTGTCACGCAATGCACAAGTAGCTCCGTCACAGCCTACACCTCGCGAGGTTAGTGATGCGTCTCAAAACACATCTACCGGCTATCCTTTTCTGTCTGGTCCCTACTACTCGTTAAATAACGTCGCAGCGTTCACGGACGAGCCCGAATGATGTCTGCAGACCCAAGCTACAGAAAGCACGGGCTGGTAGGTGTCAAGACAAGCGGCATTAGGGCCGGTTGAACCAGCAGGTGCCTATCTCGGTAACGTCTGAACTGACCCAAGCTCAACCTGTCAAGTCTCCCATCGGTGTTCAAGGCCTTGTTCTGCTTGCTGTCAATTTTTGCCCCGCCTGTTAGTGTCCTTTCTGAGATAGGGGTGAGGCTGGGAATAGTAGAGATGACTGCGGTGGTTTCGGTGCGCAAATAGGGGGCCACCTTGAGCTCAAAAGTGATCGAGTCATTATTCCCTCCGATATCAGGGGGCCTTAAATGATAGATAACTGATAAGAACATAATTAGGTATCTTTGGTTCTTTTGGTTATAGATCTCATATATAGTAAGGCCTGACTCTCGCGTAGTTTTGGAAGGGCCCCGAATTCTCTTGATTGATGTTACCCTAAACATCTGTCCATCCTGTCATCGGTTTAATGTTTGGTCCTTGCCCCCGGCCACGCTTCTTGATCGATTCTATCCCACTAATCACTCAAGTGGTTCACGGGACTGGGGCTAATGTCCAATTATTCTGTGTGCTTGCATTCCGGCAAGTGGAAGCCTCCAACCTGACTGGCCAACATCCATATCTTGTCCGGCGCACCTTTGCTTTCCTGAACCTAGCGGTGTCTGGCTGCCTTTGTAACTAGATTCATCCAATCACGAATACTGCTTGTTTACTCATCCGCACTACCCTACCCCGCTTCTAGCAAATGAACTACAATGCTGGCGAAACCTCGCCAACAACCAACACCAAAATACCTAAGCAAGCCTTCCTTCTGGGAGACACGTCCCGAGCAGCATGGGTACCGCTACCTCTGAAACCTATGAAGATGTCATGTCGCTGCCGCACATGCCACCAGAATGGAGCGTCATTGGATTCAACTTTAACAACAGAAACACCGATTCGGAGCTGACGGTAATGTGCAATGGTAAACGTTTTGTCCTGCGTTTGTTCGCCGATAACTTGTCCGAATCACCCAAGCTGAAGGAGCGTTACCTCTTCTTTTTGCAAGTTGCCGAAGAATTTGAGCTCGATGGCTTTACTGTCGAAGACTTCTGGGACTGGGCTGCTGAGCCTCTGTTGCCCATTTTCCGAGATTTGCCCCCTCGAGACAAGACGCGTCAGCCAACCCTTGACGACTTTTTCAATCCTGAAACCTTTGTCTATACCTTGCGAGCCGTCTCCGATGATCTAGTCCCGGAGAAATGCGGAAATATAAGCCAAGAATCCATGTTTGGCGTTCATCTCCGTGACGAACTCTGCGCGCCGTGGACCTCATTCAAACCGTCCGAAATCAGAGTCTGTGAGGAGAAGACTATCGGGCCTCTTGATCAGACACCACGCAAGGTTCTCCTCAAGGACGATGTCGTGGCATTCTTGAAGCTCATGCATCGGGGCGACAAGCAGTTCCTCAAGACGGAGCTGGGAACTTACGACAAGATCGACAAGGCACAGCTTGACAGCACGACCAGGGTCTCACGCCTCCATGGTCTGGTGCAGGATGACAACGACGCAATTCTTGGCCTTTTGCTCACCTACATTGACTGCAAAAATCTGACCTTGTCTTGTGCCGTGAAGCCTGAGACGCCGATAGCCCTGCGCAAGAAATGGGCAGCACAGCTTCGGGACATAGTCACCCAACTGCACAACGCTGGGATCATCTGGGGGGACGCCAAGCCGGACAACGTCCTGATTGATAGCAATAAGGATGCGTGGATTGTCGACTTTGGTGGCGGGTATACAGAGGGATGGGTGCCTAAGACGTTGGCTGGGACGGCCGAGGGTGATCTGGTTGCTCTTGAGAAGATGGTAGACTTTATTAGCACGTGAGTTAGGGAAGGGCCCTGATTCATTGTTATACCTGCTCGTGTGATCATGATAGGCTCCTGTGATTCAAGATTACTTAAAGCACAACCCTTCGAACGCGAGACGCAGCATTATGACTCATCGGCTACACGATCTTCTGGGTCGGTTATCCCGGCTTTAACTATATCAAAGAGCGCATTTCTAATACATTATAGCATCATATCCCAATGCTAATAATGGCCCTTTTTTAGCCTTATTACTGCCTATGGGCTATAGGTAGTCAAAAACTTATACTTGTCTGCATAATGAAAGGTTAAGCCTCTCAAGGCGTATTTAGTTACTCTAACCTCCGTACGAGAAACAAGAGAAAATTGTCATTCCCCACCTTGACGACTGCAATTCTTGACACCCATCGGCTGCTAGGCATCAGCAGTTGTGGTAGCGGCCTGGGGAGCAGCATGGCTGCCCAGAGCGAGAAGGCCTAGAGCGGCAGTCTTTCGGTTGATGAAACCTATTTTGAACGAGCGGCAGTTTTAAACAAGAGGGTAAAGAATGGAAGTCAGTTTAAGTTGCTTAACCGAACAGGAACATCAAACTACGCCAGATTGAAAATACATTAATATAGTCTATTTTCTGGTCTTATGCCTACCTAGTTCAATATTCCCTTGCCATTCTTTTGTGCCTCCATATAATTCCACAAAGGGCCCTTGGGACAATCATCCCGATCCAAAAAGATCTCCACCATCCTAAGTTCCTTACCCTTCTTCAAACCCTCATGTTCAAGCACCTCCTTCAACTCACGCCACGTCTTTGCTGAACCGGTATAAGTTCCCTCCTTGGCTCCAAAGAAGGATGGCGCTTGGAGGTATCGCCAAGGCGTGACGTCGTTGTACTCTTCATTTCGCCCGTGGATGCATCGCTCGATTGTGTAGCCGTCGTTGTTGATGAGGAAGACGACGACGTTGAGATGATGTCGAACCATGGTTGCGAGTTCTTGGACTGTCATTTGGAAACTTCCATCGCCAATTACTAGGATGGTCTTTGCTGATGACAGACCATGGTAGTTGGAAGCTTCGAGGAGCTCCTTCTGTGCGAGGGCAGCTCCTTGGGCGCCAGGGAGCATGTACCCGATGGACAGCCAGGTCACAGGTGTGAAAACTCTGGTGTGCTTAGGAATGGCCATCTCTCGAACGCCAAAGCCAGCAGTACCTGTCTCGCCCATGATAATATCTCCAGGCTCAATGACGTTTGCCAAGGTCTTCCATAGCTTATCCTGCGCGAGTATCTCATCTGTTGGCTTATCCGGGATGGGGAGGAGGATGTCGCGTGGTAGCTTGGGATAAGGAGTGTAAGATGGCACTTGCTTGGGATCTAGTTCGCGCACTAGACGAGAGACGATGTTCTTGGGCGAAACATCTCTGAATAGCCGAGTACCAATCTGTACCCCGTTGATTGTAAACAAGATTGCGGCATCATCTTTCGGAATGGTGGTGTAATTGCTGCTGTTGGTGTTGCTGAAATGAGGACCAAAGAAAAGAACTAAGTCTGAGCTCTGATAAAAGTCCTGAACGGCTTGATCATCAAAGCACCCCTTGTAGACTCCGTGAAAGTTGTCTAATGTCTCATCTGTGAGGCCTTTACCGAAAGGCATTGACCATGTCGGCCACTTGGTATCTTTGATGAGAGTCTGAACTTCCTCACGGATTCTAAGCGGTCTGGTCTCGCCATCGACGACGATAACAGGCTGCTTTGCGCTGTAAATCCTGTTCATGACTTTACGAAGGACCTCGTCTTCATCCTCGTTGGGCTGTGCTTCTGGGAGGACGATTGGAGACCGTAACCTCTCGGCAGATACAGGCTTGCGCACCATATCAACGGGGACTTCGATGTAGACGGGTCGGCTGTGTAGGAGACACTGTCTGAGAGCCTCATCAATCTGCTCTGCGCTTGTCCGAGGGTCGTTCAGACAGGCCTGATACACTGTGACATGCGCATGCATAGCTGCGAAACGGCGATATTCACCATCGTTGAAGGTATGATGAATCATCCGACGAGTTTGCTGAGCCTCCCGGGTTGGAATGCCAACTATATGCACAACTGGAGCGAATTCGGCGTATGCGCCGGCAATGGCATTGATTGCAGATAGCTCGCCGACACCAAAGGTTGTGACGATGGCCCCAAGTCCCTTGATTCTCGCATAGCCATCAGCGGCATAGGCGGCGTTGAGCTCATTGGCGTTTCCGACCCATCGTAGGCCAGAGGGTTGAACGTAGTCGAGGAGAGTGAGGTTGTAATCTCCCGGGACTCCATGAATGGAATCAACGCCTAATTGGCGTAGACGAGCAAAGAGGTACTCCGCAAGCTTGATAGATGAAGTCATGGTAGCGGATGAAAGAGAGTTGAGGATGAAGTGAAGTGGGAGTGTAAGCAGGGATGATTGTGGTGATGCATGCGTGTTTAAGTAGGACGAAAGATGGGGTCGAAGGGTGTTGTAGACAAGCGGAATGCCGATACATAGCGATTTGGAGTATCGCGGGGTGAACGACATGCCGAGGCTTGCTTTCTCCGAGTGTGACACTCCGGACCCACTTTCTCTCCGACTCTCCGACGCCGGCTCCGGAGTGTAGACCACGGGATAAGAGACCAATACTCCGTTGGGATATAAATTCGATAAAGGCGGTATTGCTCCCCTTGTTCTCTTCTCCCCAATCCAAGTATACCCACTGAACCCCGTCTTCTTTCTTTACCCTTCATCAATAATCCTTCACCATGCTGCGCAAGAAGATTGCCCAGATTGAACAAAACAGAGCATCCTCTGATCCCCTTCCAAAAACCACCGCGCCCTACGCATCATCAACATTTTACAAACTCAAGAATGTCACAGACAAGCCAAAGGCGAGAAGATGGGACGACTACTTCAGCGTTGACAGTCGGAACCAAAACATTTCACCCCTGAAGCTGGCATCCAGGGTCTTCAACCATCCAGACATGATCAGTCTGGGAGTTGCTCGACCTTCTGCAGAGTACTTCCCTTGGGAATCTATGGACCTTTTCTGTACTGATAGTTCATCACCCGGCGCCAAGAGTCCTCTCGAGTCAGGTCTCCGAATGGGTTGTGCCAAGGGTGAGGATGACTATGATCTCGGTATCGCCATGAACTATGGCTACTCTTCAGGATCTCCTCATCTTCTTCGATACCTTACTGAGCATACGGAGCTACTACACAACCCTCCTTACCAAGACTGGGAGACTGTCCTCAGCTGCGGCACTACTTCTGCTATGGAGATTGCCTTTCGCATCTTTACCAACCCTGGTGACACTGTCCTTATGGATGGGTACATGTACTCAGGCACTCTTACTGCTGCTCAGTCCCAGGGACTGAACGTTCTAGGTATTGAGATGGATGAGCAAGGCATCATACCCGAGGATCTGGACCATAAGCTCAACGCCTGGGACTCAAAGAAGGGGCGAAAGCCTTTTGTTCTATACACGATCCCAAGTGGACAGAACCCAACAAGCACAACGCAGGGTTTGGAACGACGCAAAGAGATTTATCGACTTGCTGAAAAGCATAACCTCTTCATCCTTGAGGACGATCCGTACTTCTATTTCCAGATGGGAAAGCATACCACTGATGCACCTCCAACCGATCTGGACGACTACATCAAGAGCCTGCCAGTATCTTATCTGTCTCTTGACGTCTCCGGTCGCGTTCTTAGAATGGACACAACTTCCAAGATTCTGGCCCCCGGTTTGCGCTGTGGGTGGGTAACAGGAAGCTCTCAAGTCATCGAAAAGTTCATCTGTTACTCAGAAGTCGGTGTCGTCTGCCCAAGTGGCCCCTCGCAGGTCATGGCTTACAAGCTGTTGGATGTGAAATGGGGTCACGAAGGGTTCATCCGATGGTTGATGAACTTGTCCGCCGAGTATCGTCGAAGACGAGATGTCCTCGTCGCAGCATGCGAAAAACACCTCCCCACAGAATACTGCGTCTGGAAAGTCCCAGAAGTTGGAATGTTCCTATGGATCGACCTCGACTTGTCCAAGAGCAACCCCTCGATAAATCAAGTCAACGGAACCGAGCCGTGGCAAAAGTATCTCGACATTGAAGGGGAGATTTTCAACCGAGCGCAAGAAAATGGAGTCGTGGTTAGTAAGGCTAGTTGGTTCATACCTGATGTCAAGGATTTGAAGCAGGTTAGCTTTCGGTTGACGTTTGCCGCGGCGAAGGAGGATGCTTTGGATAAAGGGATGGAGAGGTTTGGTCAGGCTGTTCGATCGTACTTTGGAAAAGGGCAGCAGAATGGGAAGGCGTAGGGACGTCGCAGTGGAAGAAAAAGATAGTTAGCTTGGACGGAATACTTCCTCCTAGAGTAAATTGCAAGACATGGCAGGTATATCCAATGAATTCTATGATTGAACAAATCTATTGGACCAGGTACTTTCAGTGACAGTCTAAAGCTTTGCAAGTTCCTTCTTGCTGACAGGAACAGCCTGAGACCTCAAAAGCCTTCGCAAAATCTTCCCACTTGGAGACTTGGGAACAAGTTCCAAAAACCTGATGCCACCCTTCAACCACTTGTGTCTTGCCTTGTGGCTCTCAACATGCTCGTGAATAGACCTTTCGACTTCTTCTGTTGATAAACCACTGGCTTCTTTGCTCTTCACAACAAATGCCAAAGGGACTTCGCCTGCTCTATCGTCATGGACTCCGATGACGGCGCAGTCGGATACATAAGGGTGATCGAGGAGATGAGCCTCGAGCTCAGCCGGTGCTACTTGGTGACCCTAAGAGAGTTAGATAAAGCTTATCGGGGTTTTTTTTTAAACTTACCTTGACCTTGATAAGCTCCTTGATCCGATCCACAACCACGAAAAGCTCGAAGCCACCGGGAGACTTTCGCACAAGCACTTCATCGCCTGTCCTGAGCCAGCGTCCGTCTTTATCCCACACAAACGTCTCGGCGTTTGCTTTTTCGTTGTTCAAGTATCCTAGAGTGATGTTGGGTGATTGAACATAGAGCTCGCCGGGGGTCTCGTGCTCAGTTACTTCTTTGCCATATTGATCGATGATCTTGGCCTTGACACCAGGGAGCAGTGAACCAGAAGATCCCATAAGCGAATCTGTCTCACTGCTGTGCAAAACAGAGGGAGATGCTTCTGTTAGACCTGTCGCACGCGATTAGAAGTATTCCATATTATTTTGGGCAGCACATACCATAGCCTTGGCTGATTTTCCACTTGGGGAACAGTTCCAACATCTTGTGACTCGCCTCGCTACCCAAAGGAGCAGCTCCAGAGAAAGCAAGACGAACACTGCTCAGATCGTACTTCTTGCACTTGTCGTGGTTGCTTAGAAGTTGGACGAGAATCGGCGGTACAACGTATAACACCTCGATCTTGAACCGCTGGATGGCTGCCAACAGCTGATCGAGCTGGAATTTTTGGAGAACAATGACTTCGTCTCCTCGATAGTGCGCGACGTGAGCTACGACCACGAGGCCGTAAATGTGGCTGAAGGGAAGCACACCGAGAGAGACCTGGTTGTTCAAAACGCCTCCCCGGTGGTCTCCTTTCTCAAAAGTGTGTATCATTAAAATACACGCAATCACATTATAGTGAGAGATCATGACAGCTTTCTGTTGTCTGTTAGACAGTTGGGTAGAATAAATATCAGAATATTACGCACCGGAAGCCCAGATGTACCGCTCGAGTAAGACAGATAAGCGACTTGTCTCTTCCCTTGACCTGGAATCCATTTCTGAACAGGTACAGGCGGCAAGATCTTTCCTTCAGAGATCAAGTCTTCAATAGTTTTCACATTCCTGGGCGCTGAAACACCAGGCACTGGAAGAAGAAAAATGTTCTTCTCAGGAATCCCGACGGCGCGTGCTGCTTTCGACGCATTGTCGAGTAATGGAACACATGTGAACAAGGCCTTTGCACCAGAAGAGCGTAGTTGATGTTCAAGTTCCGAAATCGAGTGAGCGGCACTTGCAGGCGTTACAATTCCATCGAGACGGTGAACGGCGTGGGTGGCGGGTATGTAGTCAATCTAGCCCATTAGACAGGACACGATAGCTTAGTTATGCAGACTCACAGTGTTCAAAGAGTAGATAGCCACAACTCTATCCCATTCCGTTCCTTCGAGGGGGTGAAGATCGGTGTCTTGGCAAGCGCTCGAGCGAGATACTCGACACGCTCTGCCGTCTCTGCAGCGCTGCGAGATTGACCGGTTACACCGCATGTGTAAGGGCTCTTGGAGGTCGCGAATGATTTTCTCCTGTATGTTTCGCTATTGATAAACTCGTCAACGGTGATTGAATCTGGGATTTCTACATCTTATTAGGACGTGTTCTTGAGGAGCTGGTTGCTTACGAACCTGGAAGAGGGGGAACCCAAGGCGGCGGATGAAAGACCATGATGGCTTCGTAGGTCTGTGTCAATTGAGGGCAAAGCTGCAAGTATAGTCAGGCCGGAGGTATCTACGAATGATTTGTACGCCGCTTTATTATTCACAACGGAAGACGCGGGATGGATCGACGCGTTTGAGGGGGTTGCCTCGGTAGGCTAGGTCAGCTCCTCGGCAGTCGTCGATCTCGGATTTAAAACCCGGCAAGGCCAATCAGACATCAATCAATTAACGATGTCATTGCTCACCTGAGGGCGTAATCCGGGGTATTTATTTGCGGGGTCTTGGCAAATTTGGGTCAAAGGGGTTCACCGAGAATTGTCGGTGAGGGCATGACCCGTTGACCGTTGAGTGAAACAGTTATAGCTACGGGTTTCACTCTGTTTCCGAGAATTCACATCATTCATAGGTAGGTAGCTAGCCTTGTAAGGATGCTTGACATCGGAGGACCTAAGAGCCTGCTTGATTGAACTTCAAACGAGATCGGAGAAATGAGCCTCCGGTCGCGCAAATAATTCGGATCCGACGCTATCCGCTTCCCCTCTCTTTAAAAGACAACAACTTGGTGATTTCCAAGTCATGAAGAGCGCAAAACTTGGACACCTATAAAGATTGTTCAGATATATTGAAAAAAAAAGCCCATAAACATAAATCAAAACTCAATTGTTTAATCTCGATCCAACATGTCTCAAAACATTGTGGTTGTAGGGTAAGACCATCTAATCTCGAGAGAAAACAGCCCGTTTCTGACCGACTCACTTCAAGTGCCGGTGTGAGCGGCTTGACAACTGCACTTCTGCTCTCCAAAGACAACAAAGTCACTGTCGTTGCAAAGCATATGCCTGGCGACTATGACATTGAGTATACTTCGCCATGGGCCGGTGCCAATTTCTTGCCGTGAGTGAAACGACCAGCTGGTTAGGACATGATGACTACCTTGTTGCATAGAATGACGAGTAAGGAAAACTCGAGATGGGAGAGTAGAACCTGGCCAGAGCTGAAAAGACTGGCCGAAAACGTCCCCGAGGCCGGTATTCACTTTCAGAGTCAGTCACCGTTTCATTCTTCCCGCAGCTGAATAAATGTCTTACACAGCTTATAGAGGCCCGGCTTTTCAGACGAGACAGGGACATGAAGGGCTCACTGCATCCTACCGATCATCTCTTTGACCGTGAACCCTGGTGCAAGTCTCTGTTCCCCGACTTTCGGGAGTTGACAGCAGACGAGGTTCCAGAAGGGTACCAATCGGGCAGCGAATTTACCAGTGTTTGTATCAACACTGTGACATACCTCCAGTGGCTATTGGGTCAATGCTTGAAGAACGGAGTGATCGTCAAGAGGGCCGCTCTCTCAGACATCAACGAAGCCAAAACAATGAGCCACACCGGTTCCCCGGCTACCATTGTCATCAACGCCACAGGCCTAGGCTCTCTCAAACTCGGCGGTGTGAATGACACCACACTCACACCTGCACGAGGCCAGATAGTCTTGGTCCGTAACGAAGGTCCGATCATGCTTGGAGTCTCCGGCACAGACGATGGATCTACTGAGGATATGTATGTGATGCAAAGAGCAGGTGGTGGAGGCACGATCCTCGGAGGAACCTACGACATTGGCAATTGGAACGCCAACCCGGATCCCAACATTGCGCTGCGCATTATGAAGCGGGTGGTCAATTTGTTCCCCAGCATTGCTGATGGAAAGGGCATTGAAGGTCTGGATGTGATTCGACATGGTGTGGGCTTGCGGCCGCTGCGAAAGGATGGAGTTAGGATTGAGAGCGAGAAGATGGATGATACGACTTGGCTTGTTCATAACTATGGGCATGCTGGTTGGGGATATCAGGCATCGTACGGGTGTGCTGAGAGGGTCGTTGAGTTGGTTGAGGAGATCAAGCAGCGCAGCGTGCGTGCATCCAAGCTCTGAGTGATGGCATTAGGTGGTGCCATGTTTGTTTGACAGCTTCGATGTACTACGTAGTAAAGCTAGGTCTTGATGTATCTAATTGTCAACTCGTTGAGCTACAAGCTAATCCTCAATCTCGCCTTCTTTGTTCAAAGTCGAGGGTCACCCAGTTGATAATGTGATCTTTGTGTTAGTGGAACCCCGCTCTCAATGGGATACCTGAGCCAGAAGACCGTCAAGGGTCACCAGATGATGTCTTCTAGAGTCAAGTCCATTGGCGCCCCATGTTCACTAACAATTAAACTCAATTGGCCTTCTTATCTCCTCTCGCATTCACTTCCCTTGTAAGACCTTGTATCTTGCGCCCTTGCGCCCTATTGCTTGTAATGGCGGGTCGGTTGGGCGCGGCTATTGGCGCCATCAGGCAAGTCCACCCGAATTAGAGGCTAGCAAAGGCTATCATAGGTCACTCGGCCTCGAATGACGCCCCAGTTTATCGGGTCACACGGCGTTCGTATTCACCGACTGACATTATTTGTCCGACTCCGACTCCCCTTGTCAATTTTCACTCCGCGCCGCTGCCACACTCTCCGATACTCAAACCTTTCTCCGATTTCGAAACATGGCATCTAGACAACCTGCTTGTGATCCCTGTAGGAGGGCCAAGCTTGCTTGTGATCATACTCGTCCGATTTGCTCCCGTTGTCGGAGTCAGCAGAAGCAGGGGTTATGCACATACAGGGTGTCTCCCTTCAAGAGGAAACGTGCAAGTGATTCTTCACCGCGACAAGAGAGTCGCCCTAGTCGGTAAATTTCACCATCATTTCGTCAGAGTTAATGCTGAATAATATGTGACCAGGCGTCGTGTCTCTCAAGATGCCTCCCCAACTCATCACACCTCCCAAACACCAGCCGCAAACAGGACCTACCTATATCCCAACCCAGGACATATCGGACTTTCAAGTCATGTCGCCATCTTCAACCAAATATTCCCTGACCAATCCGACACATCTCCGGCTGCTGCAACAGGCCATAGCGGTTCGCCGAATGACGTTAGCCCCGAGGGCCCTTCCTTAGACGATAACCCCTTGGCCAGAAAGGGAGCCGAGCTACTTAAACAACTCCTAGAAAAGTATAGCTTATCATCTATGGAGAACTTTGTGTCCTTCTGGATTGAAAAGGGAATAAATCTGGCTCTTGCAGAACCCTTTGTGGCTCTGTGCGCCCAAATATCCAACTACTCCTGCTTATCAACCTTTGAGAGACCAGATTGGCATCTCAAACTGGCCCAAAAATTGCTAGCCAACTCGATACAGCCCCTACAATATGACAGCAGCACCAGTTTCTCTGAATACGTGGCTCAATTTACCGGACAAAACACCCGCTGGGAGACCCTAGGTATCTTTTTATGCGCGGTTCTTCGGGCCTTGATTGAGATCCCCTTCTTCCCTACTCTTTACACCACAGAAGAGAGCCAGCGCGATCTGAAGGAGAAGTTGTTGGCTCTGATCGGTTGCTCCTTGGACGTTTGTCTGTCCTTGGATTGCTTAAACGACCTGCAACATCTGATCCAATACGAAAACGCAATTACTTATACATACACCAGCGGAGATCAAAGTAAGAAAGACCTCCAATTTCTCGTAAGGTATCCATGCTAACATTATAAAGGCTTCTTTTTATATCGAAGGCTAGGGGACGTCATGGCCTCTGTCTTTGCACTGGGATATCACGAAAACCTAGACGCCAAGACGAACACACCCGAGTTCCTCATCCAACTGCGGAAAGCCGCGTTCGCACGAATCTACTCGGCAGATAAGAATGGTTCACTTTTTCTCGGTCGACCACCACGTCTAAGCAAGAGATTCTCTTGTTTCCAGCTTCCTGATAGTCGCCTACCTCTAGACTGTGCTACAGCAACACTGGAGCCGATTGGTACTCGTGAATGGGATCCGGAATCGGTTATGAACTATAGAGCAGAGACTCGCTGGTCTGCTTTATGTGCGTTTGTGAAGGAAGAGGTGATGGAGCTCATGTTTGACAGCAGCTGCACTGACTGCAGGCAGAAGATTGAGTAAGTCGATCTGCACACATTGCCACTCATAACCTGTCTGATTATGCTTCACAGAGCCTTGCAAGAAATGGCAGACTCACAATGGAACGCTCTCCCAGCGCATTTTCGTCTAAGCACTAGCATTAAACAGCACAGCGAGATCCCGTTTGAACGTGATTTCGTGGCCAGCACACGCCTCAATTACCTGCACACCACGTTCCTTATCCGTCGTCTGGCATTTGATCGCTTATCCGAACCAGCGGCACCTCTGATTGAAGCTTCAATTGAGATGCTCAAGCTGGCGGTCGAGGTTATGGTTCTTCGAGAGGAACTGTCGAACTCGGGCACTAGACTGACTTGGAAGGTTAATTTGACAGTCCGGGGGTCCTGACCTGAGCTAACATGTGGCAGATTGCTCACTATGGATTGCCTGCTGCTGGAATAATTATCATGGCCATGTTAAATCAACATCCTACGCCGGCGTGCTTGCGAGTCTCCAGATCTAGAGTTCTCCAGGACCTAGCCGTCCTAGTAGCCGAAGTTGAAAGAGGCACGGTGGTCAAAGCAGAAGATCCCAACTACGCGATCCTATCCAAAGCCACACAGATCATCCAGCGATTTCTCGACTTTATTAACAGCGAGCAGAGCATGGAAACGGTTCCCCAGTTGCCAGAGCAGCAGCTTCAGCAGCCTGATGCCCCGTGGGGGCCGCAGTTGGGACAGGACCTAGAGTCAGAGTTTTCGTTCTGGCAGGGCATCGCGGATCATCCTTCTCTGTACAGTCAGTATCTCTTGCCTCCGAATGAGGGACTTGGGGTACCCTCTAGTATGCAGGGGCGAGAAGAAACGTAGGATCAGCCGAATAATATCATGACAGACAATCGACGGGGCCATTGGTCAAACTCTGTCATGAGAGCCCAAGAATAAACCCTATAAGGATATACTCAAGATCATGTCGGTTGGTAAAGAGAGATGGGATATGACAGCCCAGAGTCTCCCAGTCAATGTTGTCCATGCCGCGCAGTGTGAAAACATATTCCCAATACTCTGGGTACCATCCTGCGTACTCCCAATCCAGAAGGGCAACAATACGGCCGTCGCGCACCAGGATGTTGCGCGCGGCGATGTCGCCGTGGGTGAATACGATGGGGCTCTCGACGGCAAGCTGAGTTGTGATTTGGTGCCAGTACATGGACTGGGCCTTCAGCCGCTTCGGCGGCTTCACCAGCCAGTCATGGAACTCGGATACAGTGGAAAAGGGGCCCCCTGAGCGGGTCATGATGCTGGGGACGACAACGCCTTGACCGTCAAGGCGGCCGAGGTAGATGCCACCCAGGGCGCGCATCTGGGAGATGTATCCCCTCAGCTGGGCCAAAACTCCAGAGCGTTGGTCATCCGTGAGCCCTGGCCATGCCTGCTGTAGCGTCTCACCCTCAACGTATTCCATAGTGATGCGGTCCCAGTCACTGCTGATAACTTCGGGGACCGGGATGGTTGTGTGCGTCTTGACAACACGTAGGGCTGCGGCTTCGTTTGGGTGGTCATTAGCGCCCATGCCATGAGGGCTTGTAATGTACTTGGTGACATGACTGCCGTGGCGTACGACATGGCGATCTTGAGAGTGGTGTATCACGTCGCCTTCAGGGTATGGAGCAGGCTGCCTCGGGGGTGGGGGCGAGTCGCCGTAGAGGGCTTGTGTGCGGTCCTTGTTCCTCATTTCCTTGAGGCGGTCTAATCCCTTGGTCTTTTGAATATTGTCGCTTCTATAGCTCGGCAGAGGAGGTGGTGGTGGAGGCAACATCTTTGGTCGGTCCTGGTGCCGGTCGGGAAGTGTTCCTTGGCCTTGCTCCTGCGGCATTCTGTTTATTGCCGATTTGAAGCAAGGATGACGTTTACGAGTTGAGCGGTCCCTGAATATTGAAGTAGCTTCTGTCTATTGTGGGCATCAAGCTAGAAAATATGTTGGGATGGACGTTCAGAATGTAAGAGGATGGTTGCTGGTATGTCTGGGTTTCATGGAAGAGTTGGGAAACCTCATATGCCAGCAAAGGACACGGGCCGTGACATCTGGTCACGTGACTTCTTTGCACCAGGACCAGACTCAGCATCAGTTCCCCCCATCATAATTAAGAGTATACTCGATTCTTAACGCCGTTGGATCCTCATAGTATAATACGGGCACTATGCAGTGTATTCCTACCTAGGTTTCGATAGATGGAACATGGGATATGACAAAGATGAACACCACCCTTTCTAGCTACTTACTCTGAGAGAACTGCCTCCAATCGATATTGCAACTAAAGAACTGTTCCATATATAACTAAGGTTAAAATTTAGAACAAATGAATAACTTGCAGACCGGTTTCAATATGGTTGGCCAGCCCAAAGTTGACGGTGATGGTCCTCCTGCAACCCACGGGCTGGAGGCAATAAGACACGAGCCTACCTCACCAACTGCCACTTTCAAAGGTAAGCAAAAAACTAAATCCTGAGTGGTAAGGAGTTTTAGATTACCAATCCAGTTGACGAATCGATCATTGGGTGAATATTCTGCTCTGAAAGTGCACATGTTAAGGGGCTCATTTATCATCACTAGACGGAATCTTTATTCCACGACAAGAAAAGGGCGTATATCCATGATCCAAAGTGGTCTATTATTAATATCCGCCCCCCTTACAAATCAATATGCTCAAATCCTGTCCTCGTACGCCCTTGGAATAGATCATGCCCCATCTGATAGCACGCAAGACCGGGACGCGTCCCGGAAATCTCGTACCTGATGGGTCTTTCTTTTGCCGCAACTTGCAAGTCTTGGCAGAGAAGAAACTGGGTCAATGTGAATTATGGAAGACTTGAAATAGTGGCAGTTTGCTGGTCTCTGGGCCATGTTTTTCAGCTTCCAGGTATTAACTAAATCACGCCTCTTCAAACATTCGGGCACTACTATTCACCCATCTCATCTGCATCTTGTCTTTTATTCATCTTCGCAGTTTAAGACACAGTATACCATTCAGATCTACCCTGCATCCACCCATATCATGCCCTCCACGCTTGCAGATACGCCAATTTGGTGGCTTGCAAGGCAAATATTTGGCAAGAATAAGTACCGCTTCTACGAAGAAGAGGATGAATTCCACTCTCGAATCAGTAATCCCGGATGGGATCAGAATTTCGACACCGTTGAGGCTTCTGTAGGCAGCAGCATTGCGTCCGCCAACATTAGCACATGCCCGACACCACTTAATGGAGCACTGGATCCCAACGCCATCGGAGACGAAACTGATGTTTCGAAACTACAATCACGACTAGATCGAGTCTCTTCAATGGAAAAGGGGACATGTCAAGGTGGGAGCGGTGGAAAGCTCATGGTCGTAGACTGGTACGGCGAAGATGATCCAGCAAACCCCACCAATTGGCCCTTGTGGAAGAAGGCCCTCGTCGTCTTGACCATCAACTTTACCGCATTCGTCGTCTACATGGCTTCGGCCATCTACACACCCTCTCAACCAGGAATACAGAGCAAATTCAACGTCTCAGCGACAGCTTCGAGCCTGGGATTAGGTATCTTCGTTGTTGGTTACAGCACCGGGTCTCTATTCTGGTCTCCCGTGTCAGAAATCCCAGCAGTTGGGAGAAACGGACCTTATGCCCAACGTTGGTCATCTTCTTAATCCTATCTGTTCCAACGGCCCTGTCAAAGAACTTTGGAATGCTTCTTGCCTTTCGATTTCTACAAGGCTTCTTCGGATCTCCTGTTTTGTCTACAGGCGGTGCTTCACTCGGTGACATCGCTGACCCCTTCGCTAAGCCATACTCTCTGTACACTTGGGCCATTTCGGCTTTTGCAGGTCCATCGGTTGGCACCATTATAGCTGGATTTACGGTTCCTCGACTTGGCTGGCGGTGGGGGTTATGGGAGATCCTGATCGTCGTGAGCCCGGCTCTAGTTCTTCTGGTAAGTCGTATTCGTCATGGGTGCTGCAGGCAATATGCTAATTAAGAGCAAGTTGTTCCTCCCAGAGACTTCAGCACCGACAATTCTATACCGCAGAGCAAAGCTGATACGTGAGCTCACTGGGAACGACGCGTATGTTGCCAGGTCAGAGATTGAATCCAGCAACGTCACTCTCATGGCCTGGTTCTAGGATATCTGGTCATCCCTTGGAAGATTAACCTTCTCGATCCATCAACCATGTTCACGAGCGTGTACTCCGGCCTCACGTACGCCATCTTTCTCTCTATGTTCGAGTTCTTCCCTATGGTGTACGGAGATATCTACGGAATGGCCCCTGGAGAAATAGGCCTGGTTCTCATCTGCAACATAATCGCAACTATCGTGGCTGGCGTGCCGTATCTTGCCTTTGTCTACTACAAAGTCAATCCGTCGGTTAAACAAGGACGCCCAATGTCGCCAGAACGCCAACTTCTCCCTGCCGTACTCGGATCCCTCCTAGTCCCAGCCGGAATTTTCATGTTTGGATGGACCTCCAGGCCATCAATCCACTGGATCGTACCGACAATTGGCGCGCTCCTCTCAACGTCAGGCTTTGTCGTTATCCTACAGAGCATCTTTGTGTACATCACCCTCGCGTACCCTACATATGCTGCTTCACTCTTTGCAGGAAACGGATTCATCAAGGGGTTAGTTGCATGTGGTGGCATTCTTTGGTCACATCCGCTATACCAGGGGCTTGGCCTATCCAAAGGGATGTCGGTCATTGGGGCTCTCTGTACGGCTTGTATTGCGGGTACTCTTATACTGTACGAGTGGGGTCACAAGCTCAGGGGAAAGAGCAGATTTACGGTTTAGGCTCCAAGCATGATGTTCTACTCTTGGCACTGAGCAAGTCATTGTTCAGAGACAGCTGTAGGCTGGCCAGAGACCATGGCACCAACTGCGGGCTAGACTAGGTACAGCAGAGGGGCTGGCGATGATGCCATGGGGAGAGAAATGAGACAAGGCGCGTTGGTGCAGTGGATGTGGGATACCGAGTAGGTGGATTAGAATTGGTCATGAACAAGAATGGAAAGAGATGAGTTAGACTAAGCTGGCGGAATTTATATTCCACCCCCTGTCGCTGGAGAAGGGTCTTGGCTCGGGCTTTACCGTGTTCCCGTCCGGTACCTAATTGAATCCGAGTCAAGTAGAATTATTAATGAAGTAGATACCAATGGAGATGTTTGATCTTCCTAAAATAGGCAGTTGGTGCCAGTCAATATTAATACAAGAGTCAACCATACGACATGGTATCGTTGTAGAGAAGCAACGACAAGAAACCAATTGAATCACCACAGTCAATCTTACCTGTATTTTCATCTTAAAAAAAACATGGCACCCAAAAGAGAGAGGTATGGCTCAGAAGCAGTGAATGCCAGTCCACTCGCCCAGCCGCTTTACTTCGAGCCATCCGACCGCACGGCAAAGAATCGTTTTCTCAAGTCACCTGTGGCTGAGGCTCTCGCAACTTTTGAACCCAATGTTCCGTCTAAAAGAGGAATCCCTACGGATGAAATTGTCGAACTTTATAGACGGTGAGGACTTTGACACCAAGTGAGGTCTCTAATGCTAAGGATATTGTAGTTGGGGTCAAGGGAAGAATAACTGGGGTGTCATTGTCACCGGCAATATCGACATTGACTATGAAGCCATTGCTGAACTGTCCGACATGATCATCACTCTCAATGATCCATTCGAAGGGAAAAGATTCGAGCAATTCCGGGCTCTTGCCACAGCGGCGAAAGCTGATGGAAGTCTGATCTTGGGGCAGGTCAGTCATCCTGGACGACAAGTCAGTGCTCGCTTCCAAATGCAAGCCAGCTCGACCTCGGCGGCCTACCGAGAGCAAACTCAAAGACAGCGAGTTTGATGGACAAATCATCTTCAGGGCATACTTGGCTAACTTGGTTCAAGTGTCGATGATGGTCTCGCTGGCCTTGATGCCCCTGTACCCATCCAGGAAACGTTCCTAACTTATGGCCCGCTTACTGTTCGGGGTGCGGTTGAGAAGTGCTTTGCCGCAGGTTGAGTGCGGGGGAGGGTTGTTAATTTAATTTGAGCAACGTGCAGTAAGGATATGCTCATGCATGACGAAACGTGTTGCCTAGCTTACGTGGTACATAAATGGTCTACCCTTGCTTTCGGGATAAAGAGAACTGTCCAGATTTCCAAAAGAAGCATCCCGCCATGCACCTGACACTACCTATGTAACTCACCTCTCACTTTATTATATGACAAGTCCCCAACAGGGAAATGAACCCCGAATGCTTCCCCCGTCGTATGATATGTTGGTTCGCTTAGCCACCTGCATCTCGGCGTGTTGGTTCGACTGTGCAGGATATCACATCTTTGAGCAGGGGGTCTGAGCTCTTTAAAAACCGAGCTGCGCCCCAGAAGAAGGAAAGAGGGGTATTCGCCTTTTGACATTCGACACACTGCGCGATTAAGAGTATTTCAACCATGTCTAACGACACAACCGTCAACCCAGGGCCGATCATCGAGCCTGACGACGAGGTTTGTAGCTCACATTCGTTATGTGGAGCATTAGTTAACCGGCTACAGGTGGGCGGAGATCAAGATTCTTCTCTTGGCACGGTATGGATCCCAACCTGTCTCTCTTTACCTGTTGAGGGAAACTGTGGTCTGATACGGTTTGTCAAATAGGACTTTGCTTCGTCTTCGTCGAGTATAAGGAGCTCTATCCTTAACTATCGACAAGAAAATGGGAGAACCTACCACCGGTACAAAGACGGCAGTAAGAAAACCTTTGCTGCTGACCTCCTTGACTGAGCTCTGATTCACCATCCAGAATACAACATGCCAAATGACGATCTCGAGTGTGAGAGACTAGGTATTTTCTGATCGCCATCCAGAAACATGATGTGCAAACGCTTACTAAAGTCAGATTTGCAACACCATCTGGTTACCCTCACCCTAGGAGGCCGACTGGGCATGGCACCGCCCAACGACCCCGACTCCAAAGTTGGGCGAGTCCTCGATGTTGGCACGGGCACGGGAATCTGGGCCGTGGACTTTGGCGATGAACATCCCGAATCTCAGGTCGTTGGCGTTGACCTCTCGCCGATTCAACCCAGTTTGTATGGTTGAACTTTACAACCCTCGCCCTGGTATCATGCCCGAAGCTAACAGATTTGTAGCGTTCCCCCAAACGTCGAGTTCTTTGTCGACGATATTGAAGAGCCATGGTCGTTCTCTAAGCCTTTTGACTACGTCCATAGCAGGATGATGACGTTTAGCATCAAGAGCTGGCCTGAATACATCCGCAACATCTACGAGTAAGTCCACGGTAGCCACAATGACGAGCATGCTCTCTAAGATAGCTAGTAACCTCAACCCTGGCGGCTATGTCGAGCTCCTAGAGATTGACCTCTTCGGAAAATCCGACGACGGCACCCTCAAGGAGCACCATGAACTTTCGCGATGCGTCAGGCTCCTAGATGAGGCATCCACAAAGATTGGCCGCAAGTTCCAGGACAACAAGAAAAACAAGGATATCCTACGAGACGCGGGATTCGTGGACATTGTCGAGACGACCTTCAAATGGCCGACGGGCCCATGGCCGAAGGACAAGAAGTACAAGGAGCTCGGCCAGTGGTACAACACCAGCATGGATGCGTTTCAGGGCCTTGAGTCGCTTGTCATGGCTGCTTTTACTAGGGCGCTCGGGTGGACCAAGGAGGAGGTGATTGTTCATCTCGCAATGGTCAGGAAGGAGATGTCTGATAAGAGCATTCATGCATATTGGCCGATGTAGGTGTTGCATGACTTGAATGGCTTGATTATTGCTGACTCGTTTAGATACTCGGTTTATGCGAGACGGCCTCTTGAATAAGTTGGAACAGAGGGTCTTAATGAGATCCAGGGGGGGTTATGATTCAGTTGTATTGTCGTCGATCCAGCACCTCTTGTGGGTATGACGCCAGTTACATACCGGTTTTCTTTCCTTGGGGTGTGGGTGATGATAATACATCGGTCAGAGAGTGGCCTTCTGATAGGAAAATTCGACTTATGATGACCTCGTAGTTTGAATAGATAAAGACTGTGTTGACCCAGAAATGCCGCACCTGCTAGTTTGGTATTGAGGGGAAGGCTTCCCAAGATGGCCTCATCGCTGCAGTACAACATGAATCTTTGACTTTAGTTGGACAGGAGCCAATGTGGCTCGCTTACTGTTTGGGGATTTGCTGTGCTGCTGGTCGGGTGACCTGGCAATGCAGATTGATTGGGCCAGCGGTTTTCCGCTCTTCACCTCAACGACCAAATAGCAGTCAGTCTCCTGCCTATAAACACCCACCTGAGACCTCTCCTATGTCTGAGAACATTTCCACCACTCCCACTCACAACTGCAGTGATGGAGCCCACGGCCGGAGAGCCCGCGAAGCTAGAAGAAAACCCAGCTTCGGAACAATATGAGCTGAAGCTTTACGACCAGCGGTGCGAGGCGGGCGTCGTACAGCGTTGCAACCTCTGCCGCAACATCGCCCGCAGAAGATTTCCCCACACGTTGAGGACAGAAGACAGTCTTTTCCAGGCCTCAGCTCCAAAATGCAGCGTGTGCGCCGCTGTATGCGACAGCTTGACAGGGATTCGTTCAAGCTTGTATCCCCAGTGGAACTCGCTGGACTTTCGTTTCAATGCCTGCAGGAAAACACCGCGATTCTTTGGTTCGGATATGACACTCCATGACAAATATGAATATAAACAGCTTCAGATTTTTACTGAGCTCGGTGAGTCTCCCGTGACCCGTGTTTGATAGTGGTCCAACATTTCTAGGTCAGTCAGGCTCTGAGCCCGTCATCGGCGCCGCGAGGAGCATTGCGGCAGAGTCGAGTTCAAGCCAATGCTTTGATCTCATACGCCATTGGATCTCAGAGTGTGCAAAACATCCAGCATGTGATCCCCCGTCTTCCTCCGCCTTACTTCCCACCCGCCTTCTTGATCTGTGGACGGGTGATGATGGTCTCATCAAGTTGTATGAGACACTCGGAGGAGAGACGGATCTGTACATCGCCCTGAGTCACTGCTGGGGCCCAAAAGGCCTGCCAGCTGCGGCCAAGACAACAAGCGCGACTATTAATGACCGCATGCAAGGTATTCGAATCGAAGCCTTGCCCAAGTCTTTCCGAGACGCCATCGCAATATGCCACGAGCTCGGAATACGGTACCTGTGGATTGACTCACTCTGCATCATCCAACAAGACAAGGATGATTGGGAGAAGGAGTGTTCCCGCATGAGAGACGTTTACAGAAACTCATACTTGACGATATCCGTGGCCCTCTCCCGTGATAGTTCTGAAGGATGTTTCTCGACGCGTCCCAGCAAGCATCTGTCCACAAAAGTCGGCTCCATCAACCACCAGGGCCAGGCCTACGACATCATGGCAAGAGAGAGGATCAATCACTACGAAATAGCGGCATCGGGTATTCAAAACCCGGATTTCCCCCTCTTTTCGCGGGCATGGACTTTTCAAGAGCGATTACTCTCTCAACGGGTGGTACACTACGGCGAGAAAGAGCTGATCTGGGAGTGCAATACCTTGTGTGACTGCGAGTGCGCCGCTTCTCGGGAGTTCCTGGCACCTTGGGAGTGGGAGAAAACTCCCAAAGTCATGTTTGCCGACATGATGAGTCGACCGAGACATGGGCCAGAATTTCGCCGTGACTGGGCTGACCTGATGCGGCGTTTCTCCCTCATGCAGCTCAGCTTCGACGCTGATCGCCTTCCATGCCTCTCTGGCCTTGCCCAGGATCTAGAGTGTAGTGAGACGGGCAAATACCTTGCTGGCCTGTGGGAAAAGGAACTACCTTGGATGATAGGGTGGATGAGTTTGGGGAAAGACGCATGCCGCCCATCCTCAACTCCCAAGCCCCCAAGCTGGTCTTGGACTTCAGTTGAGGGCATTTTGGTTTCCTGGAACTACAGTGCTGATTTGAGCGGCCACGGCGAGTGGACTACCGTGTGGTCAAATGGTAGGGACCTGAAAGAGCACAACGATGCATTCGAGATAGTCCAATGCACAGTCAAGAGCAAGGACTATACCCCTCTCGGGCAACACGACGCATTTGGTCGAGTCTCCTCTGGTTCACTCGTCATCACTGGACGACTCGTGTCTGCTGTACTGCAGGACGACTCCTTTTGCGAACGGAACACGATCAAGCAACGCTTCAGCCCAGATGTGCGGGGTGATCCGAGTCTCTATACCGCAGGACGGCCAGTCTACTGCCTCATGATTGGCGCCATGAGCACTGAGAGTTCCAAGTATCCCGGCCTGGTTACTGTTTCCTCCTTGATTCTGAGACTTCGGGAAGGGGATGTTGAGGGCAGACAAACATATGAGAGGATTGGACTTATGAGCCAGAACAATCACTTTGCTTGGAATGAGACGCCGGCCTGGTGGGAGGATGCTGAGAATGCCCTCGTGGAAATTACTTAGTGATATGGAATTACCTGTGGTTTTACTCATCCAACCTTTCCGATCAACCAGCTCGAGTTAGGTACCTAGAAATCTTCGTCCAAAGATTCTTGAATGTCTTCCTGATCTTATGCCTTATCGCCTCATTGCGTCTTTTAAACAACAGGCTCACTCGTTGACGTATCGACAAGTCCCGGTGACCGTCAGCTTCATCCCGATTCCTCACATCTGGCTTTCTAGATTCGCTTCCTCCTCCAAGCCTTTCACTGCAGTTCATCCTCACATTGCCACCCAGGCCTTCAATGTTGTCTCGCGGCGGCTGGCTGCAAACCCGATTAGAATCAATTGGATAATTACCCCCATCATTCTCCATATCAACGTCATCTCGATCCCCGCAATCGGCAACTTTTCCTTTGTCGGTTGTGCGGAAGGATGCTCCATCTGATGAGTCTGGACAACAGGAAGTTGCAGGAGTCAGATACTGCGTTGGCGGGTCTGTATCTTGAATGGACTGCAAATCTCTCGGTGAAATATCAGTAGGGTTCAACGATCTGGACGAGTCGGACCTGAAACTGCGGTTACTCGACACCCTCCCTTCAGAAGGGTATAAAGTGTCAGGTAGTGAAAGATGTTGACCTGCTCCGCGTTTGACTTCCACGGTTGGCTGGTCCCTCAATATAGACGAGAGTCCATTGCCCGGGCTAATTGGGTTAGATGGTTGGCGCTCTGTTGATCTCACATTCCCAAAAGCCTCCTCGAGAATATCGAGATCTGGGTTTGATTGACCGTCTAGAGAAGAGGTCGAGGTAGAATAGGTAGGTTTTTGAAATATGGCATATTCCTTAGACCTCTGCACACCAGGTTAGCAGACAAGTCATCTGGTGGCAAAGGAATGATATACCTCATCGTCGAACTCAGGGGGGAAGTTGTCATCGTCAGAATTGCGTCTTGGGTCGCCCCGGTGGCAATACCGATCGTTGTCTTTGCAACCCCTTAAAATCTCACCCAGCTCGGCGCATACCTTGTCCATCGGCCATCGGCCAGAGGGTGTTGGAACCAGCATATGGTTCTCAACCAGGTCCAGGAAATCGTGCATGGCCTGAGAGCAATGTTGGTTCCCATGGAGCATCCTGATCCACTAGTAATATTTAGCCCAGTATTCAAAAGTCCAGAATAAACTGCTACTCACCTTCATGACCGAGTCCTTTACCTTGGCCCCAGGCCCGTCATTTGGGGTGAAGAATCTGTTAGTGGGCATACCGTGCTTCTTGTCGGTTTTTGATCTGAGTATAGTGAAGCTCTCCAAGCGTTTCCCGGCGGGGGTCTTGAAGAAGTCCCCTCGAATTGCATCGTACCCAATGAGATACCAAGTGATGAACTCCAAGTAGACACAGCCCAAGGTCCAGATGTCATATCTCTGGCTGACACTGATCTGAGAGCCCTCATCCACTTCAGGTGGACAATACGTGGGGGAAAATCCTACTTCTCTGGCTTCAGTGTAGTTAACGGTGTCCTTGGAGTGGAATCGCATCAATGTAAAGTCGGCAACGACGAGATGCCCCCGTGATGCCCCTGCTTGTTCAAACCAAAGTATATTCTCAGGCTTGATGTCCCCATGCCGACCTCGGTTTCGGGAATCGGCCTGAGATGCGTCTCCAACAGAGCTCTGCCTCAATAACCAAGAGTCGTGTTTGTGAACCTTGGACAGCCCACTGGCCAAGCCCTCGCATTGCCGGATGAACCAATATGAGTCGTCTCGAGATGCGGCATTGCTCGGGTTGTTCTTCCAGAACTCGGCCAGGTTTCCCTGAGCCCAAGGGAAAACCATGAAACATTTACCTGATAGCTGATACGATAGTAGAAGCGGAATAAGGTGCTTGTGTCCCTTTCGGGGACAGCTGAACCGCCTCAATGCCGCCTTCTCTTTGTCAAAATCGGCACGATTCCGAAATTCTTTGACGGCAAAAAAGCATGTGTCGTACTTGGGTGGCTACGCGGGGTGAGCTTGTGTGCATCTCTCCTTGATGGGCCGCCTTACCGAGTCCGGGTCCCAGCGCTGATGGTCTGGATGAATCCTGACCCTGGATATCATTCCGTGGGCGCCTCTGCCTTTCGATTCAAGACGTTCCAGAAAGGGCATGCGGTGCTTCGGTTTGAACTTGTGATGCTTCACGGTCGAGAAATTAAAGACAGGTGCAAGCACCGCATACTGCCTCTCGCAGAAGCTCTCGATGTGGCTGTGTTTCCAGTTCTTGACGTGACCGTCTCCCCACTTCCGAAAGTGTGCCTTCATTGAGCGAAGCGACAGGGGCAGCTTGTCGTCGCACACGTCCTGGTCTAAGAAGTCCCGTATATACTTGACCTCTTCCATAAGAACAAGTGTTGCAAGTATCTTGATCCGCCTCGGTTCAGATCCGTTTCCACATATCTTGTCCCTTATCTCGATTACTTCAGTGTCGCTCATTTGCAAAGCATTCGCTATTATCTCGCCCACGAATTCCTTACAAAAGGTGGACTCCAGGTCACTTCGTGGGAGGAACTGAGGCGGAGGGTCGGCGTCATCGTTGTTTTGTCGATCACTGTTGTCTGGTCTATCATGGTCATTTGGTCGGAGTTTGGAGCTAAGTTCCTTCCAGACCATTGAGTTCGTACGTGGCAAACCGGAGTCAATCGACCCAACGACCGTCCCAATGTCTGATTCGTTGGTATGAGAGCTCGTAAGGCGCGTGTGCAGTTGAGAAGCGGCCGAAGGGTGTTTCTAGTGACGGTTTCCATTAGCCTTGACAAAAGCCACGAGAGGTTCTCCTTAACTGCGGCCTCACCTCAACCATCGCCATTGAAAAGAGGCACAAATTGTGTCGGATTGTTATAGTACTCTGTGAGGTTGACAAATAGGTGAGGAGCGGAGAGAGGGAAATTCACAAACACGACAAGCCCTGCAAGGTTGGAAATACAGCCGTGAAAACATAAGTAGGTTGAGCCGACTTTCACAAGTAGCAGAGCCTCAGGAAAGACCGGAGCCCGGCACCAATAAAATAAGACTGAAGCGGTTCCTGCAATGTTCTCTCATCTCTCATAACTCAGCCCCCAATTTGTCGGAGCAGAGCTGAGCCTGTAGCCGCTGATCGCTGTGACCGCCGCTGCATGGGATTGCCGTGGGTTGCTCATGAACCTGCAATCAGGCTCTGCAACGAGTGATCTTAGTGGTTGGTTAATCGTTTTTCGCGCATGTTGGTGTGGATACAACCCTTAACAGCCTTGGCAGTGGACCGTATTTACAATGATGGTTACCTGAAGTGCAAACGATGGGCGCAGAGGGTGATATGGCTGGAGAACCAGCACCTCAGCTGAGACATTTTGGCTTGCCTACCTCTCGTCCTCGATGGCCTCGGGCTTTTACCTAGCCGCCTACAATTCCCAGGTCAACTCTCCGTATTATGGCCTTCAGGAGCAATAGTGATAGTAAGTAAAATACTCTGTTCAGAAGGGTCGAAGATGGTTTTATGTGAGTTTACGGAGTTGTCATCGAGCAAGTGGCAAGGTTGATCGGATCGCCCGCCTTATGATGCCACTCAGAGGGAATCAGGCTGTGACAATCTCAAGTAGAAAAACAATGATCCAGTCAAACTTAGCCGAGAGTCGGGCAGGCGCGGGTCGGGGCGATGTGCATGCAGGACAGCTCGAGGGAGGGTGATAAGACATGCTGACAGGCTGGCTCTTAGATGCGGGAGGCCCATGAGGCCAAGCAGGTGGCGGGCTGAAGAAGCCCCGTGAAACCACACATGTCAGCTCGCTTGGAGAAGTGTGGCAATGACCTACCAACCCGCAGGCTGGGTTAGTCAATAGTTGGGGGCCAAGGTGGGCAAGAAATGAGGCCCCTGAAAAGCCCATGACCTGTCTTAGAAACCAGCCCCTCGCCGTCCCCCGTTCTCCCACATCTGCGTTTTTTCTTCTCCCGTTCAACACTCTTTCACCACCGATTTTTGATTTTCTCTAGCGTTGCTTCGACTTCCTTTCGCTACAGATCTGCCATCTCAACCCAAATCAATGGATGTCATAGAGCGACATATTCCAGCGGATTGCATCCGAAACCCCGAAGACCTCGTCAAGACTCTCCAGATGTTCTGCAAAAGGAACAGCTTCGAGATGGAGAGTCTTGAGATGAGGAACGACGCCTACATCATACGCGCTAGACCGATCTTTGTTCACAAGCTGGAGTCGTCAGTCCAAGTACTGGCATAACGTATGATACACTTGAAATATGGCGGCCAATTTGCATGCTGACTATGAAATCCTAGATTCTCACGACTTGAAGGCAAAAGTTTGCGATTGACAGCGATGTTTGGGGAGCTTGGGACTTGGATGTTATGATAACGACACCTTGTATGCTACGAAGCTTGTACAATAGATGATTAATGAAGGACAATAACCCATTCTCTACGTGTTAAACATGAAAGGACTGGAGCTCCGTGGCAGCTCACATCTGGCAGCACCAGTGGGTGCCGTGGCATATTTGTTGGCGGACTCGGCTCTGACAGCCCACGTAGGCCGAACCAGGCCTCACTCGCAGCCTGCTGACGATTGATCACACTTGGGTCATCAGTAGCTGCAGGTTCATACGCGAAGGGGCGGAGCTGACTTGGCATGTGGCACTTGTCTCTCTGTATTTGCTGATTTGTGCTGAGGGTTGGGCGTGACCGCATGCCTGTCTAGCCGCCCACCTGCAGAAGGCTACATAGGACCAACATGAGCTGAAAAGCCAGTGTTCCTTGGCAGCCTGGTTGTTGATAGCCGAAGCTGCAATGCATGCTTACAGGCGCCGTAGGCAGTGAGGTCGGCGAGTTGATATTCATCATGATCTGATTATGAAAGAGCACACTGCCCTTGCCTGTAGCCCCTCCCTTCTCTCCTTTTTACTTTCCCTTCGATCTTTACAGCCTTACTGCCTGATCCGTTTCACAGCGCCCGGGCCGATTCTACTGTCTTGACTTAATCCTAGAGACGTCGTTTAGCTGGACATTTCTACTCCTTTGTGGATTCAATGGCAGCCAAAAATCCCCCACACGAAGGGCCCATCTCTTATAGCAGCATCTCAAGCCGATGCGTCAACCAATCCGAAGATGAAAGCGACGGTGACGAACAAGAGGTCTATGACTATTTTCTGCCCCAAGACGAAATAGAGTCGCTGGTTGAGAAGCACAATGTGGAGCTCACTTTGAATGAACAGCTAAACAGTCCCCACGATGTTCAAGAATTAACACAGTACGTTGTAGGGAGCGCCAAGCAAGTGTTCCTAACCCTTATCTACTCCGACGCCATTGAGTACATCCGAGACCTTCAAGAGGCCAATTTCACAGATGGCGATCTCCCAGTACGCAAGAGGCGGTCCCGGACTGCCCCCGGAAAGACATCGATTTATAGGTCGCGTGTCAATGACACCTCGCCGTATACAAAGACAAGCCTGTCCGGCTTTCAGAAATGGACTGAAGTCAAACTTGACAACTTCCTTCACAAGCAATGGATTTTCCTAGCCCCAGTCCTCGCTGAGCACAAGTTCGCCCATGTGTTTCATCTAAGCTCTCCGCTCCCATACGTGCCCACAGAGGGGTCCGACAGGTCCTCAGAGGCTGGGTACTTTGGGGCTGTCAAGAAGCGCGGTCTTCACAATGGACATCATGCGTATCGCACTCTGTCCGAAGTAATACTCTACCAATTCCCCTCCCAGCAAGCCCGCTAATGTTATGCAACCAGGATGAAGAGACTGAGGGTTGTATCGAAGTTGCCGTGAAGAAGCTAACCATCCAAGGCTCAGCGGCCACTGATGTCGACAAGTTCTACAGCAAAGAAACGGAAACGCTTGATAAAATGAGGGAGCTGGATCATGACCATTTGATCAAGGCCGTTGCTGCGTACAAAAAGGGGCCTGACAGGTGTTTCGTGTTCCCGTGGGCTCAAGGAGGCAGTCTTCGAGACCTCTGGCGATCCTACCGAGCCATTCTGAATGAAGACTTGGTCTCCTGGGCTGTGAACCAAATGATAGGCCTCTGCGATGGTCTCAGAGAGCTGCATATTAAGCACATCCGCCATGGCGACCTCAAGCCAGACAACATCCTTTGCTTCATGTCCGGAAACGACAGTCCTCACCAGAGGACTTTGGTGCTTGCTGACGTTGGCCTCGCCAAGTATCACGCTGAATATACCCGAGACCGGACAAAAGTCACAACTACCAAGCATGGGAGCAGGATTTACGAGCCGCCTGAGATGTCCGTTAATGGAGGGCAGATTAAGGTCTCACGGAATTACGACACATGGAGCCTAGGATGCGTCTTCCTGGAGTTCACGATTTGGTTGCTCTACGGTCAAGACGGCCGCACCTCGTTCCGCCAAAAACTCCTCAACAATCCCGACATTGACAGATTCTGGAAGAACGACATAGATCAAAGTCCCCAAATACATCCAGTTGCTAGGGAATGGCTCGACAAGATATTGACCAAAGATCTCCAAGGTGTTTCGGCACTTCGTGACTTGGTCCTGTGGATCGACGAACAGCTTCTAGTGCCTGGTTCGGGACAACGCGCCACTGCCGAGGGCGTGTTTTCTGAACTGGATAGAATCAGGAGCAAGTCTTCAAGCAACCGTCGATACCTGTTCAATTCCGAGCTCAAAGAACTGGCGAAGCACAGGGACGGGTCAAACTTCGTTGCCGCGGATGACAGGCCCCATCCCTCTAGAGAAGTCTGTTCAATTCTATGCCAAATATTTTAAGTATTTGCACTGACTTTCAATACTCAGTACGTAAGTATACAACATCCCAACTGCCCTTCCACTTTGGCGGTGGCTGACGAGAGCCTCCTCGAGGGTTGAAGAACGCAAGTCGAACCTTCAGCTCATATTGACTGAAGCTGCTAACACTACACAGCCGGTAAGTCTAAACTGAACGAGTCCAACATTATTTAGGCGTTGCATTTGAGTAATCAATTTAGCGAACTAGTTTGCTTCATGACCAGTGGCGAAACGTAACAGACAGCGACACTGCACGCACTATCATCTCACATCTCGATTGGCCTTCCCTACGCCCAAAGACTGATACATCAAAAGTTTGCCATTCCTGCGCCTCCCTGAACTTTGAACTGCCTACCTTGGACTTACGTCGCAGCATTGAAGAGTTGGACAATGGCTCGGACGAGTGCTCGCTCTGCCATTTCTTGTTCCGCTGTCTTTCAAAAGTCAAGCTCACGCCTGACGAGCCAGTGAGGTTGTTGGGAGACGACGTCTCACATACACTCCGAGCCCTTCCGAGTGCTTCTCCCGTCATATCCATCTACTTTGACCCAGGTATGTGGTGTTTAGTTGTCACCAACAGGTGTGGGAGGATGTTAACCCCTTTCTAGCCTCTGAAGCCAACACTCCATCATACGCGCAGCTCGGCCTACCGATTCTTCCCGAATGCGCGAGCGAACAACAATTCAAACTTTTGAATGAATGGATACACCTATGCGATACAACCCACGACTGTACCTCCGCTCAGAAACACGAAGGACACATCGACATGATGCCTACAAGGGTCCTCCATGTTGGTACAGTCGACAACCCTTGCCTCCGACTTGTGGAGACGGGGGACAGTATCAGGGGCAAATATATCGCTTTGAGCCACTGTTGGGGGAAGCTCAAATCAGAGCAGAAGTTTGTTACTTCTGCTGACAACCTCGACAATCGCAAGGAAGAAATCGCATTCGATGAGATGCCGAGAAGCTTTCAAGATGCTGTGAGAACTACTCGGGCTCTTGGCGTTGCATATCTCTGGATTGACTCCCTCTGCATCATTCAAGAAGACAAAGCTGACTGGGAGGCCGAGTCTGGCAAGATGGAAGAGGTTTTCAGCTCGGCATATTGCACCATTGCTGCGAGTTCCGCTCGATCCTCGCTAGATGGATTTCTTGGGGACAGGATTCCGAGAGCTTGCGTCACTGTCCATACTTCTCAGGGGCCCATGTTGTACCTCGCTGAGGCAATCGATGATTTTCAGGCACATGTGGAGCAGAGCGTTCTGAATAGTCGTGGCTGGGTTCTACAGGAAAGGGCACTTTCTCGACGCACGATCCATTTCACATCAACCCAGGTCTATTGGGAATGCGGACAGGGTATTCACTGTGAGACATTGGCTCAACTTCGGAAGTAAGTAGACAACGTGAAAAGGCGATGGCCATATGAGTGTTTATCAATAACTAATACCTTTCAGTCCGCAATCGCAGTTTCTCGGCGACTCCAGTTTCCCAAATCTAGGGCTACAGTACTACAAGGACGAGCGAATTCGACTTGTACAGCACTTGTATCAAGTCTACTGCGCACTCCAACTCACAAACGCCGCCGACCGATCCAAGGCAGTTTTAGGTCTACAGAAACGGCTCTCCCGGACCTTCAAGTCTCGGGCGGATTACGGGGTCATCTGGGGCTACTTCGAGAGGACCATTCTTTGGCAAGCCAAGACCCCGAATGGCCTGCCACGTATATCGTACGGATATGGGAGGGCTGTTCCCTCTTGGTCCTGGATGGCGTCTACCGGGGAAATCGAGTACATGGATATTCCCTTTGGCCAAGTCGACTGGGTGGGAAATCCTACAAATCCTGCCGGCACCATACAGGAAGGCGCGGAATGGGATGGGCAGCTGACTGCTGAAGCAAACCAACTGTTAATTGACGAAGATGAGCTCTTGGGTCGAGCTGTCATTGACTGCAGCACGTTCAAGTTCGACTCGACCGTTTGGCGATGTGTTGTGGTTGGCAAGAGCAAAGTGGAAAATGAGAGCGGTGACGTCGATCATTATGTCTTGGTGATCCGGCCATTGGGAGGGTCGTCTCAGGTCTACGAAAGGGTTGGAGTTGGTAAGCTTCTGGGCACACATATCTCGACGGAAACCACAAAGGTGTATCTTAGATAGTTGGAGAGACATGATTCGAAAGTGCGGTGATCTGGTAGTTTGTTCCTTGAACTTGACTCTTTTTAATTATATCTTTTACTTGGTTTGCACAGATAACGTGCGGTTTCTCACCCTGGCCAATGGTGATCGCCATCGCTGTAGGGGTCGTTCTAATAGTCGGTGTATGCTCGTTCTACTTTCGTTTCGTCAGCACAATGCCCATGGTGGGAACTTGCAGTGCAGCCATCTCGGCGGCTTGTCATCATGATGACAGGCAGGAAGAGTTTTCTCGGCGGCCAGTGAAATGGGGGGCGGTGTTTATCCCAGAGACAGAAGGCCAGGGTTGGGTTGGACATCGTTGCTTTGCCAGTAGTCTTGTCAAACAGCCAAAGCCGGGGCGGTTTTATACAGGTAAGGATCCAGTATGTAAGGTAGAGTAGGTATAAGTCAGAATAGTAGTAGCCGGACGCAATAATCGTTCTCATTACCTTCTAGTTATATATGTTTCTGGTACACTGGAACGGTCGAGAATTGTCTCTGTGGAGGGACTCTATACGAGGGCTTAACGGGTGCTTGAAGGGAACGAAAAGTACACTATCGAGGACACTAAGCATTATGCAATTGAGAAAAGCGAAAGGTGACTTTAAACAACTACCAAGACAAGTTGGATAATATATGCTGCTCAACATGTATTGAAAATGATTGAGGTGATGCGTTGATGAGAAATTAGGGCGTAATTGACAGTTTCAGTAGGTATCAAGTGGCGATCCAAGTGATACGAGGTTTAAGGTGCAATGAGGCTGAAAGTACAAGTCGGTCGTCAAACTCCGCGATATAATACAGGCACCGGTCGCAAATCCAGGATGCCGACTCATCGCAAGTCAAAAAATGACGACTCCTTTTAACAAAGGTGAGCAGCGCAATCGCCAAGTCCGTCACCGAGCATAAACTCTCAATCCCTTCACGCCATATCAATATCAAAACAATTGAAGTCAAATCTTGGCGATAACCAAAAGCATCCCACGGGCAAGGAAACTGCCGAAGCCTCTGACGGAGTCCCTCGGCCGCTTGTAACATCGGGGAGGCCACCCCTGCGCTAGCTCCCTCGACGCGCCATCACGCGGCTGAAAAGAAAAAAACGACCGATCGATTAGCCTGATTCATTGATAGCGCCACCCGGCGGAAGCTTTGCTTCTGTTTACGATGTGTTAAAAATAAACAGTGGGATTGTAGCAGGAATGCAGGTTGAGATGTGAATGGGAAAAAAAACACAGGTCGAGATAAGGTTAATATGCTTGAATTAAGCGATGATTCATACATGAATGATTCCATCTCAATGAATCCTTTTGATGTGATTCTACTCTCAATGCCGCATTCTCTGTCGGGGATATCCTGGCCAACGCACCCGCGGGTCCCGTAAGCCTCTGCCCCCTTAGCCCCCTGTAAGCGCCGCAAATGTTCTAGAAAGGGCCTTTCTCAATAAACACCCTCGTTCCTCGATTCTGCTTGGGCCAGTCCTTAAAAAAAAAGTCAATCTTTCATGACCCGGATTTGTCTCTCCGCCCAGTCACCCGACTCTGACCCGGTTCATTATCTATTCTGAGGCCCCGATGCGTCCACCGTCAGACCATCTCATGATCTCGCGACGTTTGACGTAGACAAGTAGAGAAATAGTATAAGTATTCAAGATGGGCGATGACTCTGTTTTTCAATCCAATCTTCAATCGTCTTCCATCCATCCTTCTTATGCGACACATCCTTCTTGTGCGATAAATAATTACCTCCATCGGTGCAAAATGACCGGCCACATCTTTGATCCCAATAACGACTCGGACAAGACACTTGATCATCACCATTTTGTCCAAGACAATCGTCCCGAAATGTCTACCACGCAGACCTTCCGCATCGTCACGTCTGAACCTCGAAAGTTCGCCAACCCATCGCCGTTGGGTCTCTCGGCTTTTGCCGTCACCACTTTTGTTCTTTCGTGCGTCAACATGCACGTTCGTGGTGTAACCACGCCCAACATTGCCGTTCCTCTTGCTTTTGGCTATGGCGGTTTGGTACAGCTACTCGCTGGCATGTGGTATGCATTAATACCGCCCATCTATTATAGCATTCAACTCATTCATTTAGGGAAATGGCTGTTGGCAACACCTTTGGCGCCACAGCTCTCTCATCCTACGGTGGCTTCTGGATCGCCTACGGCATCCTCCTCACGCCGGCATGGAACACCCTCGGCGAAGACGGCCCCTACAACGGCGACACAGGTTCAGTCATGGGCTTCTTCCTCACCGCCTGGTGGATCTTCACCACGATGCTTCTCATCTGCACTCTAAAATCGAGCGTCGCCTTCTTCGTCCTGTTCTTCTCCGTCGACGTGACCTTCCTCCTCCTCGCATGCGAAAGCTACGCCAACGACCTGGGCAACGAGTCGGCTAGGGATGCACTCCAGCAAGCAGCCGGTTTCTTCGGTCTTCTGGCATCGTTCCTTGCATGGTACAACGCACTGGCCGGCATTCAGGACAGCAGGTTTGTGGACCACCCTTGTAAAAACGCCGTTGGAGCAATCCTTGCTAACCTTTTTCCAGCAACTCCTTCTTCCGTGTCCCCATGTTTCACTTTCCATGGTCTGATGCTGGTATGGCCATGCGAAAGGAGAGGGCGCAACACGATTTGGCTTGATTGATTGCAAAATCACGACACGACCTGGCTCGATCGCCACTTGGCTTGATCGCGCGACGTATTCTGTTCTTGTTTTTATAATAGATTATGAACTTGGGAAAGACAAAAGTAGGTTAGAACGGGACTGCTTTGACTACCTAGACTAGACAGTAGGCCATATTTAATGTTACCATTCTACGATTACCGTTTCAATAACGTCTGATACATAGATGAATTATCTGATACATTATTTTGACTCCTTAGCGGCGGTGTGTTTACACCCGGCTCGACCGAATTCAGGCTCAATAGAGCATTCTCCCCGTCGGTGATATTACCCGTGGCATCATCGGCACAATACACACCGACGCTAAAGGCGAGGACCGAACCACGCCACGCAAGGGGCTTGGCAGACATGCGCCATCGAAAAGCGTGGCGGGACTGCCTCGATCGGGTCTGCAAGGCCGATAGCAACCCCTGTAAGTTCGTTAGCATCTACCGACAGACAACGCCATGCAGTCGGCCCTTCGCTCGATCCAAATCTGCCGATGCGACCACCAAAGTGGTTCGGATTGGAGCACAAGGCTTGCCAAGACGATTTTTGGACGGGAAGATATCGGTTGAGGCATTATCTAGAGGTGTGAGAAGTAGGGGTGTACGATAAAGGTGCAGCCTCAAATTTGACAGCTTGGCAAGGCGAGCGAGGACGGAGATACGGTCCGAATTTCCAGAAATGTAAGTAATTTTGAATTGTAGGTCATGATATTCGGAATTGATATCTTCTGTCAAAATCTTCCCCCCATGGCTACTCCTTCTCTAATTAATTGCACCACCATTCTCTTGGAAATTTGATTGACTAGCTGAGGAGGCCAACAAATAATGCAGGTGTGCCATAAACATGACCCCTAACAAGCCCAAAAGAATAAACCGCGAAGCTTGATGAAAGGACTTGTTCCAGTATGGTAGACACTAGACAACTCCAGCGGATAGCTAGCAGAGGGGACATGTCAAACACCAAGGCGCAGCGCACTGTTTGAAGAAGCCAAGCTAGGTCGGAAATTACAACTTACTACACTACTTTGACAGTTTATTCAGCAGCTTCTATACTAATTTCACCACTCATACAACCCAGCCACAAAACATACCCGTTCTCTCAGTCCGGGGAGGCTCCAAGCTCCCTACCTACTATTCCCGCCGGGGTTAGCAAGATGCCCATAGCCAATTTCCGGAGCAGCCCAGAGATCCTCCAAGCCTGGCCAAACAGCGATACCTTTCTTGTTCTTCGGGGTCGCGTCGGGTTTCTCTTCTGCATGAGTAGCCTCTGTAAACTCCAGGCTCACCTCATCGGTGACATAACCATGGCAGGCGACATGAGTGCCGCGGTTCGTCTGGCTTTGGTCCTTGTAGCAGAAAGTTACGTGCAGACCTCGAGGATCCCGTTGACGGGTGCCGTCGATAGTAGTTGTGTCGTGCACTTCAGATCTGGTTCGTTGTTCGTCGTCAGCCGTCTCGCTAAGATATGACAGCTTGTGAGCATAGACCAGGGAGGTACCTAATGAAGATGAGGCCCATTCTGCGTGATGCGGCCTCTCGGGCTAGGCCATGACATGACTTGGATCCAAGCAAGGCGCTTCCCTACCCAATAGTCTGAATGAACATGGCGCTTCCTGATGTTCTAAATGCATACATTCCACCGTCAACTCGAGCCAGTCATGCATGACTTAACTATTAACGATTCTACTAAATAATGATGGATTGGTCAGGTGACTTTTTCCCGGCCGCCCACTGGACCTAATCTTTGTTCACGCGCCGGCCCCATCTTGAAGCACTTCATCAATCTCAGGAGGTACGTACCCAAACCAACTAGGTTCATCTCGCCATGCGCGGCATCATCTTTCATCATTTGAAGCGGCCAACCCTTCAAGGTCGATCGCCTTTCCAATTCCCTTTAGGCATTTTCCCACATTCAAGCATGACCACCACACCGTCCCCGCGCGTTCTCTATAAGCACATCGACGACGTTGAAAGGCTCGAATACTATCGGCCTGGAGGTTACCACCCAATTGAAATCGGAGACCATCTTCATGAGCGATATCGTGTGGTGCATAAGCTTGGCTATGGCACCTTCTCAACCACCTGGCTCGCCCACGACAAGGCCTTGTCGAAATATGTCGCCGTCAAAGTAGGCACAGCAGACTCGGATCAGAAAGAAGTCAATATCCTATCCCGCCTTTCCATCTCTACTCTCCAAGATAGAGGTCCCGGCCAAGATTCTATTCCCCCAGTGCTTGACCGTTTCAGCGTTCATGGTCCAAACGGGACCCATCCTTGCTTCGTCACCGCTCCTGCGCGATGCAGTCTCGCCGACACCAAGGAAGCTTCAAGCTCTCGCCTATTTCAGCTCCCAGTAGCTCGATCTCTTGCTGCTCAGCTCGCAATGGCGGTAGCATACACTCACAAGCGAGGGTTGGTCCACGGAGGTGAGTCTTTGTTCCGCCTCTAAACTGTAGTGTCTAAGCTTGACGTGTTGTTTCCTTAGACCTTCATTTAGGCAACATACTTCTTCAACTACCGTCCGCCCTAGATCAGCTTTCGGAGAAACAGCTCTACGATCAATTTGACCCGCCAGATCCTGAGCCAGTCCGCCGAGCTGACCGAGAACCGCTCGCATCAGGTGTCCCCCGTCATGTCTACTCCCCAGTCTGGCTCGGTGATGCAAGCGAAAAGATTGGGCTCTCTGAATCCAAGATCCTTCTCGCAGATTTTGGGACAGCTTTCTACCCCACCCAAGAATCCAGGCTACAGTCTTACACGCCCCTCGAGATACGGCCACCAGAAGCCCGGTTTGAGCCTACAACGCCGCTCTCCTTCGCATACGATATCTGGAGCCTTGCGTGCACCATCTGGGCCATTGTTGGTCAGAGGCCGTTTCTTGATAGCTTCCTGCTAAGCCAGGACGACGCTACGCGTGACCAGGTCGATGCTCTCGGTCGTTTGCCGCCCGAATGGTGGGAGAAGTGGGAAGCACGATCCAAGAGTTTTGCCGAAGATGGGAGCCCCAACGAGGGCAGATCTCCTTGGTCATGGGATCGGCGTTTTGAAGACAGCATCCAGCAGCCCAGGCGGGAGAAGGGCATGGAGACGCTCGGTGAGAAGGAGGGGCATGCTCTTCGCGAAATGATATGGTGGATGCTCACATTCCGCCCTGGCGATAGGCCAAGTGCCGACCAAGTCCTGAAGACGGCGTGGATGAGAAATTGGGCAATTCCCGAGTTGGACAAGATATCCAAGTTTCGTATATCTGGGGCCTACAATTGTCATCACCCAGTCAAGGCATAGTGTGTCCTGAGAAGAACGTCTTGGAAAGAAAGTGACTAGCAAAAGGGGGGGAAACTCAAGGTCCGATGTAAAGAGAAAAAAAACATCCGAGTTCAGGTCATGAAGTGGGGTTTTCGTCTAGTTACTGGTTTTCATGCTGTCATCAAACAGGCGGCAGAATCACGAAATAGAAACACAGAAGAGATGAAATGTCAAGCGTTACTTAATAGCACCGAGATCAGAGAATAAGAATGAGCTCATGGTGGATTCAACGGCCTTGGCCCTCCGGTTGCATGCCAAGCACCTCTAGTGAGTCACCATAGAGCCCTAGGAGGCCGATCCAGCTCCGACAACTTGAACGAGGTCGCAGTAGACCAGCAACCTGATGTTGAAGCATGTTACTCACCTCCAAGCGGCTTGAAAGGACATTTTCATCTCGTGGATCCCGCCTCAGAAACAGGAATGTCGTCGGCAGTGGCAACTTCAGAAGGTGGCACATGAAGGATCGTGCGTGCGTGGGACGTGGAGTCGTTAGCGAGAACCACAAAAAGAGATCTCGGCAGTGAGTTGACAGTTAAGGACCTTCCAAAGGGTGGTCTGTGATTTTGATGGGGAAAAGGAAGCACACTGCCCACATGAAGGGGAAAGAGGCTGGCTTGTGGGTTGTTCGGTGACAATTGGGTGAACATCACCAACGCGAGGGTACAGCTTTCTCTCCAAGTATATAAGAGAGTGCAAATAATATTAAACATCAAGGTGATGAATTTACTATGGAAAAATATTGGTGCGCGCCTCTCGTCGGGTGGAAGGACAGCCTGAGACGCTGAAACCAGGTTGAAAACCCTCGGCCACATGATTTCTTGATTTAGAACATGGCTTTTTCCAGAGTATACATAACACGAGGGAGGATTCTGAGAGAGTTATATTTCAATGCCGTTATTGGTTCTTAGCTAAGGCCTTGGTATTTGGCTGCTCTCGTTGATTTTATACTAGTTCATCAACCCACCTTTGCTCTCATCGGGACAAACTGCCGATCATAAGAGGCAGTAAAGCAACTCAGCTTCGACAAAAGACTATTATATTGGATTTGACATGCAATAAAGTATAAAACAGCCGCCTGCATCTTGATACATTTCTAATCTACAGTAAAACCAGGGAGTGTTCCTAGGCCTTGAGGACCCCCTCTGGGGATAGGGCAGCTGAGAACGGATCTTTCACGGAACCTTAGACACCTCGTAGGAGAATAAGCGTTATAATCATATTAAGAGACATTAGAGGAAAAGAACAAAGTTTCTGTGTTGACGGATGTGCCTAGGATATTGGTCAAGCCATTTGTCCTCCGACTCCTCCCCAAACCGATGAGTCACTTTAGCCTTCCTCAACCCCCCACCCCCTGGCCTATACTTAGCATTTGGATAGCTTGAATATTCCCGGAATCTAAATCCGAATCAAGTGGATGTCATGCAAGTTTATTTTCCCGTCGGTTCCCCTAGTGTGACCCTTGGACTGTCCCCAACGACGGCCGATGTCGCAGAGCAGATGACAGTTTAGATGACGGAGACAGGATCAAACAGCCCTCATGATGGTATCCACAACGAACTTGAAGGCCGGTGATCTAAATTTCCTGATCTGTACCTGGGTGATCATGATTGTGGTCAACGATTCGGCGGCGCTGGGTAAAGCCGCTTTCGGAGAAGCAAAAATGCGCCATCGCTAAGACCACCTAGTGACTGAATAGTCACTATAGTTCACTTTGTAATTCAACTACTTTAAATCAAGTTCAAACCTTCTTCAAGATACTAAAAGAAGCTCTTTTGCCGAATGAGTCGGGTGGTGGAAGGCCATGTGTGTAGGGCAGCTACCCGGGAGTGCCCCTATTTCCAGCTCAAACCTCGTTTTTTTTTCTGCCAAAGTGACCACAAGAATCACATGACGATGTGTTTTGAGTTTTTAACAGCATAGAACTACCTATTGTAAGTTTATTAAATAGAATGACCAAGTTGTGAGGTCCATACCCGTGCCAAAAACAGGAAAAAGATGACTGCAAGCTAGCTAAGCGACAGTTTTCAGATAAGACGAGCAGGAGTCAACTTCCGTGGCTGATAGAATCCAGAAAAGAATACCCAGTCGGCTAAATGGGATTCCAAGGGAATTCGATATCAGATATGAGCCCTGTTTATAATGTTGCCACCCAGATAACGGGCGACAACTGCAACGTCCAGACCCGAAAGAAGCACCAAGCGGCGCAACATGCAGATCTATTCCGATCACCCGTCTAGAAAACCATGTCATTGGACAAGATATGCATGCGGAAGAAGGCGGGAAGAATCCGAGGAAGCACACGATAGGCAAACAAGGAGGGTTACAAACACCACCAACCAATCCGATCAAAAACGGTCTTGAACCGTCGATCCCACGTTCTAGAGCCTCTTGATAGCGATTCCATATCCACCTGCAGGTTAGACCAGCACATGATCACACTCCTTCGTACTCAATCTCGATTTAGCTAGAAATGTGGCAAAAGAGCGGCCGCAGGCCTGAAACTCTCTGTGCCCTAACTCAATCTCTCTGGATTAGGTAAAGATATTGTTTATTCAACGGGTCTGACCGTGCAATCGGGTTAAGAAAACTTGAGTGGTGTGGTGACCCGGTCCACATTGTAAACGAGGGGAGAGAGGAGGGACATGGGGTTTGCAGAAACCCTGAAGGGTAAGCCAACCGAATGCTACCATGTGATTTTCTTCCCCCCTCGCAACAAAAGCGAGAGCGAGGGTTGGTTATGCTTGGAAATTGATGGGCTCGCTTGTGTGAGAAGGGGGGGGGGGGGGGGGAAGACACGGAGTTATGAAGCGTTTAAGCCGAGATGTGTTGGATCGTGATAACACCTTGGCATAGCGTAAATTCCTCGTCTAGCCCATGAATCCTTCCTGCGGTAAGAATCACAGCAAGACCTTCCTCTTTAGTGAAGCAATCATGAGCCTCCAATCTATCGGGGGACTAAAGGGAACTCCAAACAGTAGTTCAAGGATGACTTGAACATTTCTAATCAAAGCCATGCCGGACTCCGAACGACCTGCCCGTTTACCCAAGCCAAGCCAAGACACCAAACGACGCCCGTAGAACGCCCTATCAGGAACTAGCGAATCGGGGCGGCGTGCGGCTCTGCGGATGTGCCGCTCTGCCGTGCCGCCGCAGCGGACAAGACGAAAAAGCAGGTGCTTTTGATCTAGAATTACTCAAGATTTACTAGGTTTCAATGACGATATCGTGGGTGAATCTTGCGAGATTGAGTACAAAAGCCAATGAATAAATCTGGGGAAGAGTTTCCATTACCTACATGCCACGCGAGAAGCTCTCCACAGGGAGACGAACACAAAAAAAAGGGACGAGGTCTCAATACGCGCTAAACAAAGGGTCCTTGAAAAACCCGGATTCTTTTTGTTAGTGCCCGGGGTGCAAGGTTACATGATGGGGAACTCTCTTGGCTTGGCTTCAAAAGTCCGTGGGGCCACCTCATCGCAAAAGAAACCCGCCTGTCAAAAGTTCCCTCCCCTGGACTGTGGAAGTGCACGCGCGTAATTGGTCCTGATAAACGCGCTGTTGAAATAGGAAGCTGAAACCGTTCTACAAAAGAACATGGATAAACGCGGAGAAACGATGAGCTTTGGGTCGGTTGCCGTCGGGGGCACGCGACAGCGGCAATCTGACTTGAACCTTGTGAGCATTTCCCCAGGTCCAAAAGAGGAAGTTGAACAGAAAAAAAAAGGGTTCAATTTTACGAGATGAAAATGGGAAATGCGGGAAAGTTACAGAGTTGACATGTTGGTCCATCCATGTGGGATCTGGTGATTTTGGTTATTTGGTGGAGACTGGGGGAGAAATGGGTCAACGAGTGGATGCAACCATCTACAGATAACACCAAATCCAACATTTCACAAGACAATGATGCATCAAAAGACATTCCTTTCTATCCCCTTTTCGTCAAGAATCACACTCAAACCCTCTGCCACCACTGTTTGACCTCTTCCAATCGCGACGGACGTATCGCCAAGCTCCTATTCCCGACGGCCGCCCCCCCAGACCCGATTAGGAAGGTTACGGTTACATGAGAGCACCAAGGCGGCAAAAGTTCTCCCCCACAGGGCCTATATGACGTGCTGGGGGATATCACGCTATCTGGGTACATGAGCCGTGTGTGCGTGTCTCGGGGGATGACTTGCGATAATGGACTGAGTTGGCGCTCGTCGAATCTGGAGAGGGAAGTGGTTTGAGAAAGTGACGCCAAATTCTAGACTATTGCACTGCGAACAAAAGTGCAGTGAAAGGAGTAAAACACACGATTTGAAGCCACCACGGCCAACTTTTAGAATGATCGGCCAAGCCATTGACACCTAAGAAAAAGCCACATCACACGTCGTAGCAAATCTGTAACCATCAGGAGACCGTTCTTCTGCCATGATCGCCTCCAGCTGAAGCACCCAAAAGCCAGTGGAAAAACTAGACACTGCGACCTCCAAACTGCAAAGCCACATCCCGGAGACGATCGCCACATTAGCGCCGGCTCTCCCGATCCACTCTCGGGTGGCTGAAACCAATCAGAGTGTAGACATTACCTTTCGGAGCCGAGGGTGGCTTGCTCCGGAGACCGCCACGATACCTATTTCCGGAAGCAGAACCTCGGCATCTCTGTCGCCACGCCATCACTTTTTTACACTTCCTGAGATGAAAGAAGAAGGAGAACAAGGCAGGTTTTTTGCAAATCTCACAGAGGCTCAAAAACCTTGACAAACAAGCTTAATCCCCCATGTTAAAAACCACCTCCGCGGGTCGGACGCCGTGAGTCAAGATACGGCCTTCCACCCTCCGAGCCTCAAAACTTGTGGTTCCCCCCCTGGTCTTCCCGCTGCAGCGATCGACATCCACACCACACACCCCCTCGGACGGACTTTCCACCTGCCAAGTCGGGCAGTAAACCCTTGCACCCCTACAAAAAGGCCCGATCCTCGTACAACTCCACGGCGGCGCTGTCCCCCGCAAAGGGGAAGGACCCCCGGTGTGGGTTGTTATCCCAAACGTCTGGGACTTTTGTCGCATGCCGCTGTTGGTTGGTAAGGTCGATAAGGTCATTTCCTCTTGTGGGCACTTTGAGTCGTCGACTCCGACTTCTTGGTACTGCAGAGGTGAATGTCTAGGATGGTTGCGTGCGCTACCCGACCCATGGATGCTTCACTGGAAGTGGCAACGGCCAAGCCGTACTGTCGGATATTGATCTGTAGGGGGGGATTGAAGCCATTGACTCTCATATAAGACTGCTCTCCTCGTCCCCTTCTTCATCCTGTCTCCTCAGGGCATCCCTCGACAACTCCATTCCTCCTCATTGTCAAGTCAACACCAAACGGCCTCTTGGTCAATCACATAAGGCCTAGCTTGCCCAAGATGACAACCACCATCAACCTCGACAACGACGCAATCGCCCAGTCCGGGCTCGTCGACCCCGAGACCCGCGGCATCCCCCAGATCCCAGCAAAGGGCTCCATGGACGTCCGCCGCGAGGTTCAATCCGTCGACTCGTCGTCCGACGACGAGCTGCCCACCGAGGAGGAGCTCCAGACGCTGCGACGTGTCTCGGGAAAGATCAAGTGGAGCATGTACACCATCGCGTTCGTCGAGCTGTGCGAGCGTTTCTCCTACTATGGATCTTCGGTTCTGTACACCAACTTTGTCACTCAGAAGCTGCCTGAGGGTTCCAACACTGGTGCTCCTCTCGATCCTGATGGTCAGGCTGGTGCCCTTGGTATGGGAACTCAGGCTGGTCAGGGTATTTCTCTGTTCAACCAGTTCTTTGCCTATCTGATGCCTCTTGTTGGGTAAGCTAACTCACTCCCTCACAATTGATCAATTGCTAACAACATCCAGTGCCTGGATTGCTGATGCCCGCATCGGTCGTTTCTGGACTCTTCACCTCGCCATCGGTATCTCCACCATCGCCCACGTCATCCTCGTCGCCGCTTCTTCCCCCGGAGTCATCGTCAAGGCTGATTCTTCTTTCGCCGCCTTCATCATCGGTCTTCTCACCCTCTGCGTCGGTACCGGATTCTTCAAGGCCAACGTCTCTCCCCTCCTCGCTGAGCAGAATGAGGACACCAAGATGCGCATCGAGGTCCGCGATGGCGAGCGTGTCATTGTTGACCCCGCTGTGACAAACACTCGAATCTTCCTCTACTTCTACTTTGCCATCAACTTTGGTTCCGTCGGTGGACAGATCAGCATGGTTTACGTTGAGAAGTACCACTCCTTCTGGCTGGCCTTCTTCATCCCCACCATCTTGTTCCTGACTGCCCCCATCGTCCTGGCCCTCAACAAGAAGCACTACAAGCTGTCTCCCCCCACTGGCTCCGTCCTGTCCAAGTTCATGCGCATGTTTGTCTATGTTCAGAAGCAGTGCAAGCCATTCAAGCTCAACTGGGACCTCGCCAAGCCCTCCAACGTTCCCGCCGCTGAGCGCCCCGCCTGGATGACCTACGATGACGCCTGGGTTGATGAAGTCCGCCGAGGTCTCATGGCCTGCAAGGTCTTCCTCTTCCTCCCCGTCTTCTTCCTCGCCTACAACCAGATGACGGGTAACCTGACCACCCAGGCCTCCACCATGGAGCTTCACGGAGTCCCCAACGATGTCATCCAGAACCTGAACCCCATCTCCATCGTCATCATGATTCCCCTCATCGACCACCTTCTGTACCCCGGTCTCCGCAAGCTCGGCATCGCCTTCACTCCCATCAAGCGTATGACAACTGGTTTCATCATCTCCGCCTTGTCTATGGTTGCCTCTGCCGTGATGCAGCACTACATCTACAAGATGAGCCCCTGCGGCGATCACGCCAACGGCGTGGACGGCGAGGCCTGCGAGCCTGCCCCCATCAATGTCTGGGCTCAGTGTCTCCCCTACATCCTCATCGGTATCTCTGAGATCTTCACCAACGTTACATCTTACGAGTACGCCTACTCCAAGGCCCCCGAGAACATGAAGTCCCTCGTCATGAGTGTGAACCTGTTCATGAGCTGCATCTCTGCTGCCATCGGCCAGGCTTTCACTCCTCTGTCCAAGGATCCCCTCCTTGTTTGGAACTACACCATTGTCGCCTGCATCGCTTTCGTCGGAGGTATCGCCTTCTGGTTCTGCTTCAACCACCTCGACTCTGAGGAGGACAAGTGGAACATGCTCAAGGCTTCCGAGTACAAGGGTACTAACCAGCCCAACGCTCTTGAGAACAAGCTTGCTCACGAGCACGACGACGAGGAGGTCAACGCCCCCAGGGATATTGAGAAGGCTTAAATGTTTAATCATGTGGATATTATCATGCTTCGCTAGCGTTAGTATTATACCAATTTGTGCTTGCGCATTTCGCTACAATTAGTTCCAGTCTGCCTTGTGAAGATGTGCCTTGAGTGATGACCACACCCGCAACGTAGCAAATATCCTAGACCACTAGAGACTTGAATCAATTGAAGATGATATAGTGGCACTCCCAAATTTCGCATGCTGCTGAGTTTGCCGGCGAGACCGCGATGCCAGCGAGTTCCATGACGTATTGCGACATATGGACATCTGGGCTGGTGGGTAGCTGGGCACCAAATTCGACCTGGATAATCGGATATATCTAGACCCTTGACAGTCTGGGTCTTATTTAAATTGTTAGTTTCCAGTTTCTGGAATCGGGCTTTGCATTGGGCGACGTCGAACCAGCCACGGTCGGTCCCTCTTTGCTGGTCGGGTGAGTCGCTGGTCTCACTCATCCAAAGATGATGAATGAGGGTAAAGCACCTCGCGGAGGGTTCGAGGCTCTATAAGTGATTGTGCCCTGTGGTTTTGAGCATGTCTCTATTCTACAGCCGGTCTCTCGCAGCATTTACATCAGGATCGGTATAGCTGTTCGGCACGTCGCACCCTGACCATTATCTAGACTTTATTACACACGCAACAGTCATCACGTATGGAGCGAGGGTCCCAGGAACATTACCCAGCTTTGAGGCCTGAAAGTGATACCACTCATCTGGTAAGAACTTTGCATTTAAGATCTACAGATATGAAACTACAGAAAGAGAATACCCAGTAGAGAACGAGGGTGCTCAGATGCCAGTCCCAGTTCATCACGCTCTTCGGATGGACGATCGTGAGAGACGAGCACGGCCTGAATTCAAGACAAGAGTCTTCAAGTGGCTGGATGAAACCACCGTCAAGGTTCTCCCACATGAGGCCAAGACTACTGTTCTCTTCTGGTGCCAGTCGTTCGCGCCGGAACGGGTTCGCAAGGTCGAAGCAGCTCGAGCAAGGCGACCACCCTTGCGCGTTTTAATTCTGTTCACCTGATTGAGAATCGGAATTTCTCTGTCGTGTGTTGCCATCAGATGTGACATTATCAGTACAGACACAATGGACAAACTCGACGCCGACCCGTCGTCCCCTCACTTTGGGTCCACTCCAGTCTATGGAGAGCGGTGGAATCTATGGTTCAATGTTATAGTAAATGGGACTTACAGTCTTGAAATGCCAACCGTAATTCTTCTGCAGCAGCTGAGCGTTGAGCAGCGCGCTGGCTATGAGGTTGTTGTTTAGTTCGTACAGGGGGACAATAGCACGTCGCTTCGACTGCACAATACACCAGAATTATAGGCGATAGTAGCAAGGCCGAAAGATGTTGCTTCTCAATGGATGTTGTTGAAGAGGGATGGACTTTAAAGTATCGCCAAGTAAACTCTTCTGGTAAACGAGCCGCCACGGAACCTCCGATCGTAACGATGGGGGATGGCTTTTCTGCAGTGTTCCAAAACATTTCCATCGTTTCTTCGGGAATTTGCTGCAGTCCAAGATACTTAAAGAGAGCCCTTGTCAAAGGTCGAGCATGGAAGCAGAGGCAGAGGAGCATCCCTTTGGAGACCGCACGACGTGGCCCAGAAGAAAGGTATCGCCAGTTGGACGGCACATGTTCGTCGCACCGTCTAGTACCGGGTGTTTTATTTGATGCATTACTTCTCCGGGATGGCCAATTGGTGTAGGTGAACCTTTGGCGTTGCGATGCTCTGTTGTGATCCTACTGCAAGTGCTGTGTGGACGGTGGTCTGGCACTCGCACAAAAAGCTTCTTTAACATTGTCTAATGGCTTGACAACGATCGCGAACCAATACATATGTTTAAATATTTCTTTTCTGAGACGATAGAGTAAGTCCTGCCCACCGCGACTGGCGTCGCTCTTGAATGCGAGGAGCCATTGCCGCCAGATCAGCACACGTGGTGGCGAAGGGATCCATGGAAGTGTGAAGTGCGTATGTTACTTCTAATATATCTCAAATATCTAATTTATCTCAGACTATCTCATTAAGGCCATGTCAGAGATGTACTGTCCTGTCACTGGCAATACGACAACCCTCCAAGTCCCAGAGCGCGTGAGAAAGGAGCAACGAAGCCATCCAGGTTGAACAAAGAATGGAGAATAGCCTCTAAGAAACGACTCAAATTAATACAAAGAACATCTCAAGTCCAATTCCCCACTACCCGTGGCCAATAGACCCCCAACTACATACCAAGGCACCCTGATAGCCTCAAGAAACCTTCAAGCACTGATCCCTCTCTTTTTATAGCCCTTAACAACCATCGGGCCCAATCATTGCAGCAATGAAGGCCACTGTTAGTTAAGATTGGGATTCAATACTGCGATGTGTTGACAAGTATGTTCTTTGTCACTCCGGCTGATCCTCCTGGAGGAAAGGCGCCACCACCATCATCAACAAAGACAGATCGGTGGCGACAATTGTGCTTTGTCTCTTAGAGAAGACCAGTGGAATCACCGCCAACAGACGATTCCCTAGGTACTTGCCACGTCTCGCAGGACATCCGAAAGGTAATGGCCTGATTGGATCGCGAAGGCATCTCCGCAAGTCCCGAGGCCCGGCTTGAAGCCGTCCACAGCCGAGGTGAAGTCGACGGTGTAACTACAGGGGACTTGGATCACTAGCCAAGACACAAGGCCTTTCTCCTGCTTCTCGTTGATTTAAGTGTCGCTTTGGATATGGTGACGACATTGAATTGATCTGCCTTGGGACTTCAACAATGTCCCGCATTGTTGAAGTCTTCTCGCGGACCTATCCTAATCCGCTTTCCAGGTTTACTGAGCCCATCCTGAATAAGTTATCCCGGCAACTGGTCTTGCCTTTACGTTTTGCAATTGAAGCGTCGGTATTTGCCAAGTCGGGGTTCGCTTTATGCCATCTCAGGTCAACATCACGGCGCCATGAGCTCACACACCCAGACCAAATTCACTATCCAAATTGGCAACTTTAATCCTCCAGAGTCATTTTTCTAGCCCTGTTCGGTTCTCAATATTTATAGAACGCGCATCGGGATGACAGCGACCCTTTAGGGAACAAGGGCGACATGGCTCACGACCCGGACAGGATCAACAGTAGACACAGCTCGGTTGGCAAAAAGGATTATAGACTACATTAGCGAACGATGACAAGAGAACTTGGCCAAAATATTGTCTCACCATTGCAATTGGGGGTTGCTACAGAACACCGGCAGGGTAGAGGCGCATGGCATACCCGCGTGCCTTCGGTACCCATAGCTTCCAAGGGCAAAAGAGGAGCTATACATTGTTCGGACTCGATGTTCTACGGATATCTGACAGTTATTTCTTATACTTGACCAACCAGCTTGAAAGAGCAGCGGGTGTGCTCAATGGCTATGACTCGAGTGCTCATCCCGCCAGGTCTACTCCTCATTGTCCACCAAATGGAGGTCAACTTCAGTTCACGCTCAGCTCTTTTCAACAACCCAATTGAGGCATTGTTCAACTGTTGTCCATGATAGCTAACTTCACTTGACAATTGCAATAAATAATTCCCTGCCCTCCTTCTCTGTGGCTTCCTTTCCCCAATCCACAGCGATCAACACAAACAATAGTTTAATAGTCAACACTGAGTCTGCCCTCAAACTACTTCTTTTCTCTTTACATCCTTCCACCACCTTTCACTATAGCCGGCAAAATGAGAAATAAAAACAACAGTAGCAACAGCGGCCGCCCTCGCAAGAACGCCAATCCCCCCGTCTCCGTAGAGACCTTTATGCAGTCTCTGTTCATCCCGGACAGCAACGGAACAGCCCACTCCTTCCTCTATTTCCATAAGGACTTGCAAAGCATGCTACGGGGTCTGGAACTCTGGTCGCTCGCTCTACTAGGCTATTATGCAGCCATGTCCCTTCTCTGGAACGATAAGGCTTTGCAGGAAGCGCAGTTGCGGTACATGTACCGGTTTATCCCAGAGTGGTATCCGCATGTGGTTTTCGAGGACATGTTGTACGATGAAATGGAGGAACTCGTCATTACGTATGAGTTTGGCTGTGAGGAATATGTTTGGTATTGGATGTTCCGACAGGATCCAACTCAACCACGACAAGTCAATGGGGCCTCGGGGTCAGCTCCGCCAGAAGCTGCAGATGAGCGGCCCCAAGCAGACTATCCTTGGCGTCGTCTTAAGCCTCGACAGAACGTCTTTTTTCCAGCATCGTCAGCCCAACCCTTGTTAGGACCATTCTTGGAGAACATGCGAAGTCGATTCGGACCGCTATAAACCGGGGGACTGGGGCAGTAGGGAGCCGCTCCGCTCCCTACCCTACCGGTCAGCAGCAACTGCCGCTGCAGACATGGATGGTACAACGAGCCATCGCAGAACGGCCAGCAGAATAACTGGTCATCCCATGGTGGCCAGTTTCGTAACGATCGCCCCCTGCAGTAGATTGTATGGATAGAGGTGAGCGGATGCCTACAGGAGCATCGAAAGAGGTAGGCAGTTGATCGCAACACACACACTCATTAGACATACCCTTGAACCTTGACCGTGATAATTGTTATTGTGAAATGAAATGGGAAAACAGCGCTTTTCTATATGTACGTCTTATCCACGACAAGGTCTATAATCTATTGCTAATCTCCTCCAGCAACTGAATCTCCTCTTGCATGAGAAAGATGTGACTCGGCAACACCAACACACCACCCGGCTTGATGATGATCTCTTGTCCATCATGTCTCTCGTGCCTCTCCGTGTCGCTTCCATCCTCTGTTCTCTGTTCCTCTGCCACACCACCCTTGCTCTCAATGTCGCTCGGTGGCCTTTGTCTTTCGCCCTCTGTTCGTACTCCTCTGAGGTCTTCAGGCGTCCACCAGTATGAAGGATATGTACGCTGGATGTTGTTGATGAGGAGCGCGACAGCAAACATGATGGTGCAGTTGAACAGCACCACAGGAATGAAGAACCATCCCAGCGCGAGTAATCGATCGTCGACGACAGCGAGAAGACCAGTCGCGCCAGCAGGAGGATGAACCGTCTTTGTCAAAGCCATAACAGCAGTGACAGTCGCGCAAGAGATGGCGCCGCCCACCCAACGAATTGACTCAAAGTCATCGCTCAACAAAAACAACTTGCCAATACCGATACCAAGGATCGCAGCGATGAGCTGACCAAAGAAGAAGTTTCGCGGTTGCGCAAGAGGTGACTCTATCGCATAAAACTCGAGAACAGCACCCGCACCCTGAAACAAGTCAGTATCGCATCATCCATCAATCAGTGACGAGTACATACAAAAGATCCGACGATGATTGGAGCCCCCCTCTCCTTGAACGACGGTATGCGCTCCGACACAACCTCAATAATAGAGAGTGCACAAAAGATACCGATAAAAGCCCAGAGCACGGGGACGACGGTGCCGATATCACGAGGCTTCTTGTGACGGTAGCCAAGAAAGTATGCGACGGGGTATGGCAGGTGACGCCACGGCGGCGGAGGAATGAAGCGATTCAGAAGCCGATCAATGTCGAACTTCCACGTCGTAGGGTCCCAGCGCGACATGGGTGGTTGAGTGAGTGGTCTGATAAAGTGAGGTGATTACAAGATGCGAGATCTTGTCAAGATCGTAGATGAGATTGTGCCTATCGGTGACGACACAATCAGGTGGTGAAGATGCCAACCGTTCGTCCGCCGCAGCAGAGAGAAACAAGGAGTCAGAAACAGAACGGAGAGAAAGGAAAACTAGACGGTGACGTCAATCTTGGCCAAATTGTTCAATCGGCTCTAAGAAATGCGTAATTTGCCAGTGACTAACAAAAACCACACTCTGCAAACGTCAAGAGTCAAATGAACAAAGAAACAGATCAAAACAGGGCGCCTTTGGGCATCTAATAAACCCCCTCATCTTCCCCTTCTCCCCGCGGAGATCGTCAAATTGTCATTCCCGAGCCCCAGAAGACGAGATCCCGAGGACAAGAGAAGAGAGAGACAGGGCCTTGAGTCTTGCTCATCTGCTATTGGCATCACAAGGGAGGCGATTTCGTAACAAAAACTCGGCCGGGTGCAGCTCGGGATGCAGCCAAGACGGGTAATTGTGGGGATTTCCCCAGGTTGGTCAAATTGGAGCGGAAAAGACGGAAAGAGCGGCAGGTGCATGCTGACATAACTAAAAAGTGCTTTAATATTACTAATACTAAGGCTTATAAGTTTTAAGCTATAGTAGCCATAGCTATTTTATTTTATAATTTTAAAGGTATTTTTATTTATTATTGTATTATTATTATAATTATATTAATTTTTTTAAAAATAATATTTATATTTCTTTATATTTCTTTTTTTTATTCTTTTTAGCCCGCCTTACACCCGAGTTCCACGGGGCACATCGTGGTGCTTCAACAGACATCAAGGTTCTCTATATGAAGCAATCACACCAAACACAAGCCTTCTCTTCCCGTGGAACATACCCGTCCAACACCACAAACAACCATCACACGCAGCACATTGGGTAACACAAGCGACAATACAGCGCCGTGGCTTGACAGCCTTCTAGAAACGCGTGATTGGCGCTAGCCAGGGGCTCTGGAACAACGTGTGGCGTCGTTGAACAATGCCTGGAGAGACACATTGACTTTGAGGCTCTTGAACAAGGCTATTTGGAGCTGTTTTGCGGGCGCTAGATGTGATACCCCGGACTTGGCAAAGTTAATGACAGACGTTGTTGTACAGATTGAACATTAAACCGCCTAAATGACGACCCTGGACTGTTGGTCTCGTCTATACACAGCTAGGATGAGCAGCCAAGGACAACTCCAGCTATGGATTTGCAGAATTTCCCCAAGTACCACATGGCCCATTACTCATAGCCCACATCCACGATTTACCCCACCCAGTATTATAACTTCCAAACGTCCCCGGTGTCCCAGCCTGACACGTAGCCGGAGTATTAGACATCCAGAGCGTACAAGAAGCACCGAACCAGGTGAAGCTGCTGCCCATGCAGGCAGGCCGCTTCGCGCACTCAATGCAACAGGTCTCCATGTCGTATCCTTCTCCCATGTCATCTGCCCAAGCTCCCCAGATATTGTACGACCGGATTCCATTCTTGCCGTTGGCTTGGAATATAAAGTTGTTGCTCTGACAAGCTGCGTAAGACGTTCCACCGGGTAGCGGTAGCGTCACCTCCTCCACGGCTTTGCGACATGTCAGTGAGTGTCACTTTTGGGGGTGTCTCTAGACTTACAGCTCTCAACAATGGTTGTTGTGGTCACATGGTTTGTGTACTTGGTCTCGGTGGTAGGCACCCTCTTGGTGACAATCTCGGTATCATGGTCAGGGTACTCCATCGAGGTGACGGTAGAAGTGGAAGTAGACCATTGCGTCTTTGTAACAGCAAACAGTGTAAGCCTAAGCCCATCAACCGTCACCCTAATCACGTTGGTCGAAGTCGAGCGGACCTTGGATGTGCAATCCACGCGCTGAGGATACTGTGGTGGGTTCATGGGCTGTAGGGAGTCAGGTGCGCCAACAGCAATCCTATTTGCTTGCTGTTGGACTTTGAGTGCTCTGGCCTTGAGCTTGGGGACAAACTTGGGGTCTGATTGGATAGGGACGAAGCCGGGCGACGTTGGTATAATGACGGGTGTCCATATGGTGTTGTACGTTGTTGACGTCGAATAGGCTGTTTCAATAACCTCCACAGGGCTCGTGACCCATGTTGTGTCTGTGTTGAAGGGTATCAGTACTAATATGTTTCCGCATGGAGGGTTTCACTAACCATAGGCTGTCTCAGTTACGAGATCAGTGTCAGGATCAGCGGTCGAGGTGGTTGTAACCTTCTTGACAGTAGTCAAGGTCTTGGTGACGCGAGCAATAGGGATAATGATAATGTTGACCTTGCGAATAACCCTCTTGGTAACAGTAATCTTCTCAACCTCTCTTGATGTCGTCCTCGGAACGTTGGCAACACTAACGGGACCAAGTTGAGTGGCGCAGACAATATCTTGGGGTGCTCCCAAAGCAAAAGCTTCGGCGCCTAGACCGAGCAGACAGGCGAGAGATCTCCAAGCGACCATGTCTGTTTATGTTTATCCGATCGTCTGAAACAAAGCGCAAGAAGAAACGGGTAACTTTGTGTTTATATATATGCTTGGCAGCCAAATTTCCGATTTCACTCATTTTAGACTGTTCAATGGACCGATTTCTCCGTCTTCAACAGCTAACATCGCTTGTCCAGTCCCCATAGTAGTCGAGACTCAATGTCAAGAGTCCACTCCTCAGAAACTATTGCCAGCGTAGCGGATTATATAAATTGACCAAAAAAGAATCCAGCTGGACTATCTCATCAATCTGAGCTAGAACTGAAGGTTGTGGCTTGAGGCGTCGCTCAAATGAGTATCATGGCCGCTTAGGGCTGAGAGTCTATCAAAAGCGTGGCGTCGTTAGAGAATCGCCAGTAGACTATCGAGTTCTAGGCCCTCGGATTGTGAAAGTGGACACACATTGCAATCCAAACCTCGTGAATGCATAAATGAGAATCAGTTCAATGGGACTTTCAAGGTCTCAGTTATTCCATTGACAGTCGAATGTGTTTTGTTCCATGTTGTGGTGGCGGAACCTGGTTCTTTGTCGAGACTTCACTGCATGATCTGAGGATATTAATAACTTCAATGATGGGATTTTGTGCTCATTAAATAATAGAAACTACCCAAGCTAGCCTTAGAAACTAACGACAAATAAAACATAAATGAGAAACCTAACCATTTAGTCAGGCTTTCGGACATTACCTGTTAGTTGTCGTTCACTTTGACCCCAACCACGTATGAAACGGCACGATTAACAACCGACAACCTCCAGGCTATTCGCGACCACGGATAAATGTGGCGCAGACTATCGAGACGTTTACTAGCCGATGGTATCGAGAGAACTGCTGTCTGATATATGTTCAGCCCGCCACTGAACAGAAGAGACGTGACACTGTGCCTTTCTATCCGTACAATCAGGTCATGATTTCTTGGAAGTTGAGAATGATTCTTGTTCTCGTTCCTCTGAGTGAGCCAACAATGAGTTGCAATCTGAATTAACCGTCCATTTGCAGGTCTTCTTTGTTGCCTGACCACAAGTGGCTATTAATATTACAAGCTAAATATAAAAAGCACGAAGACTTTTAAAATAATTATATATTAAATAAAAATAATATATAAAAGTAATATAAAATAAAAAAGAGTTTAAAAAAACTATATTATATAATATAATTATAATATTAAATATTTAAATAAAAAAATTAATTAAATTTAATAATTATTTATATAAGTTTTTTAAAATATCTTAATATAATATATAACTTAATTAAACTTAAAAAATATTATAAGGCCTGCTTAATATAGAGGACGATTTTAAAAGTTTTATCCTAGGGCTATTAATGCTATAGCTGCTTATCCCTATAGGTATATAAGGTACTTTAATATAAAGCTCTTTAGCTACTTACTCCCTAAAGCTTTAAGAGGGCTACTAAAGCCCAGAGGGAAATATAATAAGGCCTGGTGATTTATATCCTTAAAAGATAAGGGCTTTAAAAGTAAAAAAAGAGACTTATAAGTACTAATATACCTAGACTTAGGAAACCTAGGAACCTATATAGGCACGGCTAGCTATAATTTTAATATTATGTAATAAATCTTATAGCTAGCTATATTAATAAGATCTATTATATAAGCCTATTAAAATATATATATAAGAAATTCTTACTTTTATTTATAAAATAGCTTTATTAAGTATAATTAAAAATAATAAATAATTACTAAGTATAAGACTATTTAATAAATATTATATTATTTATTAATATTATATATTTATAATACCTTAGGCTATATAAAACTATAAAATATATTATAATAATTATAATATAAATTACTTTAATACTTAAAATATATAAAATAAGGACTTTTTTAATAAAAAATACTCTTTATTTTTATATATAGTAATATTATTAAGATATCTTATAAATAAAAACGCTAAAGCTAGTATTAATATTAATACTAAAATAAGGCTAATATCCCTATATTTATAAATAATATTATAATATTAATAAGACTTAAGATTAATTAAAA